>OY829529.1:3466252-3598095 GCA_963691665.1 Clepsis dumicolana
ACCGTAGATGGCTAATAATGGTACCTACTTACTTCTCTTTGCACCCTATTTCACCAACAGTACAAGTGTTGGTTTATAATGACAAAATGCGATTACATTAATTGCATTACATTCATATCTAAGCGCACCGAAACAAGAACGGTACGGTGAAAGGTATTTATACATTTTTCATCAAATGTCGAAAACGAAACTTAATAAAAAATGTTTAGAATGCGCAACCAACCCCCCACGACCTGGTGGCACAACTTTGAATTTTTAAGACCCCCTTTCAGTCTCTATTGCGAAAAAGGTAAAAGTATTTTTTATAGTTTTTTATTTGCAAAACTGTTGGGCAAGTATCACCTAACACTATTCCAAATTTAAAGTCGATAGCATTAGTAGTTCCTGAGTTAACCAGCTGTTAACCAGGACGGACTGAGTCTCACCATAAGGGTTCCACTTTGGGAACCCTACAAATGAAGAAAGTGAGATCGCGAAAAA
Source organism: Clepsis dumicolana (assembly GCA_963691665.1). NCBI lineage: Eukaryota > Metazoa > Arthropoda > Insecta > Lepidoptera > Tortricidae > Clepsis > Clepsis dumicolana. The sequence goes on from OY829529.1 coordinate 3,466,733, forward strand.
TGACGTTTAGAATTCCGAACCAGAGTGGTCTGACAGCTAGTTATTTTCATACCTATACGAATGGTTATCATAACCGGTAAGGCAATTTTTTGCCTAATAATATGCCTACCTGCGTGACATTCTTATCCTCTTACCTGCAAAATTATATACATCTACCTTTTATTTCATACTCTTGCATTTTTTTGACCCACTTCTCGCCACGGAGGAGGAAACTTTGTATCAGCCATTATGAGAGATAACATGTATCTTTATATAATTTACTTGGGTAGTTTTAGGGTTGCCAAACGGTTTTTTTTCCTTTTTTACTACCTTAGAGCAGTCAGTTATATAAAAATAACTACCATAATATCACAGGACAATTGACATAAATTGACCTAGCCCCAAAATTAAAATTAAAATTATTTTAGTCACGACATTGCTATTCATGGAAGTGATTGATCACATCGAAATGGGAAATCCACCAATGGGCCGGTAAAGCTCCGCAGTGGATCACGCTAAAATGCGGTCTTGTGAGAAGACAGCCAGGCTCTGGGTAATCCTGACCGCGGTAGAATTCGCCCGTTGGCGCGGTAATCTTGACCGCGGTTGAATTCGCCCGTGGGCACGGTAATCTTGACCGCGGTAGAATCCGCCCGTGGGCGCTGTAATCTTGACCGCGGTAGAATTCGCCCGTGGGTGCGGTAATCTTGACCGCGGTAAATTCGCCCGTGGGCGCGGTAATCTTGACCGCGGTAAATTCGCCCGTGGGTGCGGTAATCTAGACCGCGGTAAATTCGTCCGTGGGCGCGGTAATCTTGACCGCGGTAGAATTCGCCCGTGGGCGCGGTAATCGTGACCGCGGTAGAATTCGCCCGTGGGCGCGGTAATCTTGAACGCGGTAGAATTCGCCCGTGGGCGCGGTAATCTTGACCGCGGTAAATTCGCCCGTAGGGGAGCGGTGATCACTTAGTATCAGGTTATCATTCTATATATTTTTTGCGCTAATATAAAACAGTATCGTGACTGAGTGACTGACTGAGTGACTGACTGAATGACAGACAACGCACAGCCTGTACTGGACCTAGAGACTTGAAATTTGGCAGACATGTACCTTGATTATCCTAAGGGTACACCAAGAAGGGATTTTTCGAAATTCTTACAGGATATGGAACTAGCCCATTTTGAAATATTTCACGGCGGCAAAGCCACGGGGCGTAAGCTAATCATTCTGTAAATGCTAATTTTTAACCTATGTTGCATAAAAAATTAAAAGCGTCGTTTCCCAACCCTACAAAGAAGTTCTTGTTGTTTTTTGTGAGCGCACTTATTCATCCTTCACCAGTTGCCGTTTTATTCCTAAGCGTCATTCTGCTATTATACGAGAATTCTGGGACCTATGGTTGGTATAGATGCAGCTTTTTTCCTCGTAATTTTTGAAAAACTGGTATTTAGAGACATTGTTTTATTTTCTTGTAATCTTCACATGAACTTGTATTATGTATGATATTTTCAGATTTTTCTCTTTGCAAGTTTCAAAGATAAGCAGGAGGGTTTTTTTTTTAGATTTTTCATAATAAATTTACCGGTTACGGTAATTAGGTTCCGGTACAAAAAACTGGTGACTATTCACCGTCGAAGCATTCGAGGGAGACCTATACATATAGATACAAACACAAATACTTATCTTTATTTAGCACCACAAAACAGTACAAGGGAATTCCAAAAAAAGAGTCGATGATGCGGGTCCGCGGTGGATGCGGAAAGCATAAGACCGGTCTGAGTGGAGAGCCTTGGGGGAGGCCTATGTCCAGCAGTGGACGTCTTTCGGCTGACATGATGATGATGATGACGACAAAAAAACGAGGTAGACAACAGGCGGTCTTATCGCCGATAGATAGATACTCGTATAATGTACCATGCATTTATTTGGCAGAAATGAAAAGAGAAAACCTGAATTCTAGGTCTCTTCTAATTTTGTATGTACTAAATTTTTTTAATAAAATAAAATAATAAGACGCTATAGATTTGATGATGGTTCAAAACAAAAGTGTTTAAGTAAACATCTATTGCTAATGATATTCGACATTCAGTTACTTTGGTTTATGACATAATTTTGAACAGCAGAAAAAATCATAGACGATGTTTGTGCTGTGTACTGCCTATGTATCTAGGTTGTCAATAAAGGGTTAACAATCAGTCCCCTATTTCACCATTTTTACAATTGTCAGTTTTATATGACAATTCGAACTACATTTCTTTGACAATAGGAAGCGCGGTAAAGCAAAAGCTCTTCAAATCATCAGTTGACACCGAATTGTCATTGAAAACTGAGAATTGTAATATTGGTGAAATAGGCAGTGCACGCATAAGGTCAAAAATAAAGTCACACATTAAGACCTTTGACATCGACTTTCCCGTTGTTACGACTCCGTAATTTTTTAATACAGTCTCAACTTGTACTTTCACCGAAAAAGATCGTTATCGCGGAAAACAGGTGAAAAGATTAAGTGTCCAACTTCCTGACACTGAAAAAAAAAATGCTAAAGACCTGAAATTTGTCGGTCGTAAATGTGTAGCGTTGGCATAAATATTTATTTGGTTTAAGATCGTAAAATTTTATGGTAAAGGTGTCGAGGGTTTATTCGCGTGGTGAAATCATAACGGTCATATTATAAATTATAAACTTCGTAAGCAACAAGTTACGGTAGTTCTATTTTGAACCCTCAGAGGGTCGAGCACGAGTTTTCGAATCCTGCGTAACGTTACGGTTATCGTATCGAGATCGAGAAACCTCATACTAAATTTTAGTTCCAAACACGCTCACAGGCGGGCGCTGTTTCAAACGTTATACCAACTCGATAACGTTTACTATTCGATTTTACGTGACGCAGGTTTCGAATATTCGTACTCGGGAATCGGAGCAAAAAGTTGGATGTTATAAGTTTGACGTGTGTCTGTCTGTGGCAGCATAACTCCTAAATCACTGTACTCTGTAAAAGAGTAGGTAGTTATAATGATAATTAATTTTAAGCAATGACTAACGATTATATTTTATACTTTCTGGACCATTACGTACCGTATTGTTTTATTTTATCCTATTTGTTATTATTGCTTTTGTTTTGTAACATTTTTACTTTCTGTGACTTTAGTTATGTATATTGACTTTTTTTAAATTACAGATCTAAACGTAAATTTTATAATCGGAAATAAGTACTTGCCAATGTTAAATATTGATATTTTGAAAAAGAAAACACATAGGCAAAGCCACGAACCAAAACCAAGTCGCCAGTCACAATCCTTATATACGAGGGCTATTTGATAAGTACCCGTTTTCTAAATATATTAATATCACTGGCCGCGAATAAGTATACCATCTTTTTAAGCCATTTTTCAGAGGCGGGAAAATTAAAAAAAATGGCATTTATTTTGTTTTTTTTTTCTCATTTGACAACGATTCAGTGAAGGCGTGAACTTAAAATTGTTAAAATGGAGAAAGAACAGTATCGGTCTGTAATTAGATTCTTATTTTTGGAAGGAAAAACATGTGATGGAATAAAAGTAAGAATGCAAGCGGTTTACCATGAATGTGCTCCTTCTATGACAACCGTCAGATATTGGTATAACGAGTTTAAGCGGGGGAGAACAACCGTCTTTGATGAGGATCGCCCAGGCCGACCAGTTGAGGTGACTACAGACGATATGGTTAAGAAAATTGAAAATATCGTTTTAGCCGACCGCCGAATTAAACTTCGAGAAATCGTTGATGCTGTAAACGTTTCAATCGAGAGGGTACAACACATATTAGAAGAAAACTTGGGTATGAAGAAAGTATCGGCGAGGTGGGTGCCGCGTTTACTCACGGAGGAGCAAAAACGGAACCGACTGACTACTTCGGAGCAGTGTTTGGCGTGTTCAAACGTAACCGTAACGTAAGGAGTTTCTGCGTCGTTTCGTGACCGTGGACGAAACGTGGGTCCACCACTACACCCCGGAAATGAAAGAGCAGTCGAAGCAGTGGATTTTACCGGGTGAACCTGCTCCAAAGAAAGCAAAAACCGTCCCATCGGCTGGAAAGGTCATGGCGACCGTTTTTTTGGGATTCGCAGGGTATTATACATATTGACTATTTAGAAAAGGGAAAAACAATAACAGGGCAGTACTATGCCAATTTATTGGATGAGTTTGACGCCGTGTTGAAGGACAAACGACCCCATTTAAAAATAAAAAAGTACTGTTTCATCACGACAACGCCCCGGCTCATTCGTCCAGAGTTGTGACGGTTAAATTAGCACAGTTACGCTACGAACTATTGTCTCACCCCCGTATTCTCCAGATTTGGCCCCATGCGATTTCTTTTTGTTTCCCAACCTAAAAAAATGGCTCGGTGGCAAGCGATTTGGATCAAATGACGAAGTCATTGCCGCCACAGAGGCTATTTTAATGACTTTCCAAAATCATACTTTTTGGATGGTTTATTGAAGCTTGAGTATAGGTGGAACAAATGTATAGAGTTAAAAGGTGACTACGTAGAAAAATAAATGCATACATACAAAAAAAAATGTTTTTTTTCTTCCATAAACGGGTACTTATCAAACAGCCCTCGTAATCCTGAAAAAAAAAAAACTCGAATGGTCAAAATTAATAACTCAATTTAGGCGATCCGATCCCTCCAAATTAGCTTTAGGCATTTCAACGAAATAGATCATCGTTAGTCGCTCATTTTTTGTCGCAATCGTTTTATAATACCGTCCACTGTAACTCACTTTTCCTAGATTTATTGGGGAAAAGTCGTAAATTTATTTTATCCCTGAAACTGGAGTTTTCCCCCCGTAACAGGGGGTTTTCCCCCGAAACAGGGGGTTTTTATCTGAAACGACAATTCATCCTTTATATAATTTATTGAATCAGGCGTTACTTTGCGGAGGTCCATATTTATGAACTAAAAAACAATTACTTTGCTCACCCGCGACCACTAATGACAAATAGTTATATCTGTGCGGCAAATGTATGTTTCCATGCAACACCTCCACCTCCACTGCTACACGAATCAACACATGCCACACAGACCCAACTATCACCACCACCACTATACTAAACGCTGACGCGTTTCGGCACTCTCCACGAGGCCATTTACGAAGCACAACAACAACCGCTCAACATGCCACCACTTCCACTACTGACATATGTAAACCATGTACTCAACTTAGTTAATGACAAAACCAACGTACCCACTAATATTTTATAAATTCTAAACTACCCTTTTATGTAAGTCCTAAACTACCCTTTTTTAAGAAATGAATTCCAAACTACCCTTTTTATTTTTATTTTTAATCTACGCCAGGTACCCCCGTTATTTTTAACCGAGTACGGTAAAAAGAGAAGTCATGTTCTCATTATTACTATGACACATTATTAAAATTAGAACCAAGTCGTAACAAAGGCGAAGAAACCAAATTAACTTGTTCATTAATAATAGACCCCATGTTGTTGTACCTAATAATTTCCAATTGTTCTAAAACCGATAGCCGCAAACCCTTATCACAATAATGTAAAATTTCGTACGTATCTGAGTCTAACAACGAATGATTCGTTTCTAATAAATGCTTGGCAAAGTTTGATTTCTCTGGATGATCATGCCTATATGACGAGACATGCTCTTTAAATCTAGTATCAAAGCTTCGACCGGTTTGTCCAATGTATACTTGACTACAGTCGCCACAAGTGAGTTTATATACGCCCGACCTGTTCCCTTTATCCACCTTTTCTTTGTTATTACAAAGTCTAGAACGTAAAGAATTATTTTTCGCCTTTGTTACGACTTGGTTCTAATTTTAATAATGTGTCATAGTAATAATGAGAACATGACTTCTCTTTTTACCGTACTCGGTTAAAAATAACGGGGTACCTGGCGTAGATTAAAAATAAAAATAAAAAGGGTAGTTTGGAATTCATTTCTTAAAAAAGGGTAGTTTAGGACTTACATAAAAGGGTAGTTTAGAATTTATAAAATATTAGTGGGTACGTTGGTTTTGTCATTAACTAAGTTGAGTACATGGTTTACATATGTCAGTAGTGGAAGTGGTGGCATGTTGAGCGGTTGTTGTTGTGCTTCGTAAATGGCCTCGTGGAGAGTGCCGAAACGCGTCAGCGTTTAGTATAGTGGTGGTGGTGATAGTTGGGTCTGTGTGGCATGTGTTGATTCGTGTAGCAGTGGAGGTGGAGGTGTTGCATGGAAACATACATTTGCCGCACAGATGTAACTATTTGTCATTAGTGGTCGCGGGTGAGCAAAGTAATTGTTTTTTAGTTCATAATTCATCCTTTATCCCATTAGACATGCTCCCATTTGACTATTAAGATAAAATCATAATAATTTATCTGTAAATTGACTTCTATGAGTATGAAATTAAAATTTTGAAAGTAAATAAAATAATAAAATAAATAAATATCGTGGTACGGTTGACACCAATTGACCTAGTCCCAAACTAGGCAAAGCCTGTACTATGGGTAGTAGACAACGGATAAACATACTTATATATCCAAGACCCGAGAACAAAGATTCGTATTCATCATACAAACATCTGCCCCGACCTCAAGCTTCATAGTCAGGGTCTCTAACCAATAGACTATCTGGTCGTCAAAAACAGAAAAATTCGGTTTAAAACCATCAAAATTCATTACATGTAACACGTTGGTTCATTTTGATACTTGTAATTAGGTGACGTAATTTTAGTTGTAATATGACATTGTGTGTTAAGGGCGGTAAGGAATAACGAACTAGGCCCTATTAGAAGCTCGGAGACGAAGACAGGGCTTTCTAAGTAGAGCTTCGTAATTCCCGTACCGCCCGTGAAACATAGGAACAATGTTTATCATCACACTTGATGGGCCTGCTCGTGCGCTCCATTACATCTCTTGGGCGTTATGAAAATAGAAAAGGTCCGAGTGTTTTATTTAGGGCATAACAGCCAAGTTAGCCTGCATGTTATGACCCTTGTTACATAAAAGAAAGTGTGATGAAAATTTTATTGTGCCTTTTTACATTTCATATAAATTCTAACCTCAAAAAGTCAGTAACGGTTACGGTAATTGCCTTTTTTTGAATTCATGAAATCAACGAGTTGGAACCTTTAATCGTTTTTTATAGTATTTAGAGACTTTTTCTATGTGTAATGTATATAGTTTTAATAAAAAATCTTACGCATTACGTCTAATTTACTAAGCGCCATACTAAGAATTATCTAGTTTATACAATTTCAATGGCTTTTATCTTGGCACATTATGCATTTTACAACAAATTTCGTTTCACAATCAAAAGTTGTAAGCGTGAACGCCTATTTCAGACCAAATCGAACTTCCAAAATATTTTGCCGAATCGACATTCTACAAAAGAGAACACTACAACTGTGATTAGCTGTGTAGTGCTTTATATAGTGCTCGGTTAGGTCGAAATTGTCTTGGCCATGAGCCAGATATGTCACGAAGTTAGGGATGTGCGAAACAATATCGGCGATTCTGGGCCATGTGGATTAGGGTTGGCACCTGTTAGAAAATATTGATGGTGGGTAAGAGTTACAGGACAGTTTTTCTCAAACTTGTACGGCGATTTATGCAAATGGCTTGGCGTTAGATTAGATTATTTTTATTCCTTCAATGACACTGGCTCTGTGAGCTGTGGACCTCGCGACCGGCCATTCGATGCTGGCATACGAAATAATTTTTGTCCAAGATGAAACGGAGACGATTCGCTCACTTCGTTTATCATCATCATCATCATGTCAGCCGAAAGACGTCCACTGCTGGAGGGCAGCCTCCCCCGCGGCTCTCCACTCTGACCGGTCTTGTGGTTTCTGCATCCACCGCGGTCCCGCGATCTGCACCAGGTCGTCGCTCCATCTCATTGGAGGCTTCGTTTGCTCGGTCGATAAATACATCATAAAACTACAACAACAATCATAATGAAATAAAAACGGATTACTCACGTACATAAGTCGAGTTTAGCCCGTCATGTTTCGGACTAATTCGTAGTCCTTCCTCTGGGAGCGCACGACCCAGCGGCGGCGAGACGCACACTGCGCGCCGCGGCTCTGCTCGCGCGACTACTAGACGCAGCTGACAGCGGAACACAACTACCCTCGTTTTCATCGTCATTTTTATTATTGTCAAACGCAGGGTAGCACACTACACATACATTACTCTGTAAAGGCTCGTTCACAGTCACCGTTGACGCCGTATTTAGCAGTCTTCCAACTTGGGGGCACCGACCATGTTAAAAACAACACCAATGTCAAGATAAGCGAATAGTCGTAATAGTCGTAATAGTAGTCGAATAGTCTAGTGATTAGAGCATTTCACTTTGAAGAATAAGGTGCCGAGTTTGATCCCCGGTCGGGACTAAATATTTACGAATGTTTTTTCTCTAGTCTTGGATGCTTAATACGTAGGTAGGTGTAGTCGAAATTGATTCCTGATCCACGATAAAACGTTTCCGCAGTAAACGTCATAACGATATCCCTTGTCAAGGAATGCGATGTCACCATTACGTTTGGGAAAAAAATCCACGGTGGGTCGGAGATCAATTTGTTCAATTGTACATAAGTATCCTAACTAATATTATAAATGCGAAAGTAACTCTGTTTCTGTGTCTTTCTGTCACTCTGTCTCTCTGTCTGTCTGTTTGTTACCTCTTCACGGGAAAACGGAGGCACCAATCTAGATGAAATTTGGCAAGAAGATAATTCGAACACTGAGAAATAATATAGGCTACCTTATATTTGGGAAAATTGTATAGTTCCCACGGGAGAGCGATAACCGAAATCTACGCAGACGAAGTCGCGGGCAACAACTAGTCGTACATATTTATAACAGGTTAAAAATTATGCCTTCCCATTAATGTAAGCATTAGGATATAGCACTTTGGAACATTTTGAAATAGGATCGGTGTTGCAAGTCAGACGTGCGGACGTGCTCGCGGCTCATACCATTGATACTACCACTTGTAGTACCACAGAATTGGCACCAAACACGGGTTACTGAATGGCCCCTCCATACGCTGTTTTAACCCCCGACGCATAAAGAGGGGTGTTATAAGTTTGACCTGTGTATCTGTCTGTGGCATCATAGCTCCCGAGCGGATGGACCGATTTCGATGCGGTTTTTTCGCTCGGAAGGTAGTTTAATCGAGGTGGTTCTTAGCTAAGTTTCATTTAAATCGGTTGACCCGTTTTTGAAATATTGAACTTGGAAATGACAACGTCGGGGGTTCTTCAACTTTTTTTAAGTTGGTTAGGTTATCTATTCTATTTTGACATTTAGCGATATTAGATCTATTTCTTTAATTTATTTTCCTGGATTTAATATTTTATTCATTATTTTATTTTGTGCAAACTCTAGACGATTTCAATATGAATTCTCGTAATGACATTGTACAATTTATGATGTATATTTTATTGAATGAATAAATAATCTACTCTAATCTAATTGTTATACATCTATCGCTATATAGGTTTACGTACCTTCCATTATTTTTAAAACGACACCGTAGTTCTTACGAGCAAATTTCTCTATTTACGAGTTGGTACTATTTCTGTTTTCTCCTCAATGGCTCATTTGTATCGGGCCGCAATTGGATATTGAGAGGGTCTTGAAAAACCAAACAAGCGGCGAAAGCAATAATAAAGAATTTTTCACAAAGTACTTTAATATGAGGTAAAAGGTAGGTCCCGAATTCAGCACTTAACTTGTTTTAAGATCAGTAGCGATCCGGATAACTTTGAGAACCATTGCTACGGAGAATTCGTTTGTTAATAGAATCTACGGATGTTTTATTTCCTTTAGAACATTTATCTTGTTTTGTCGTATAAGATTTACGGGTTAACCTGGTCAGTAAGTTAATTGTAGAATCTGGGCGACCGACCTACGCTTGGCAAAGGCGATGTGTGTAAAAAGGGTCTATATTTTCTCCCACACCTACAGTTGAAAGTCATAATGTAATGCTTGTCATAACTTATCACTAGCCGTAACTCTTTTTTTCTCTGAAAATATTAACTGTCCAGGATTAATATAAAATAAACCTAACCTAGCCTATAGTGCTCTACAGAATGACCATTACAAAATTCCTGATTTTTTTCCGGTTTCAGAGAAAAAAAGAGTTATGAGTAGTGATGGATTGTGAAGAAGAAAGGGGGAGGGGTGAGGAGGGGGGGGGGTGACCATTCTCTGCCCCTTACTATTATAAATTCTGGTGCCACAGCCCTAGCTTATTGTCCGCTCGGGGCGTTTAACGCTGCAAACCTCGTAAATGGAATTTACGATTCGGTTATGCTGCACCAGCGGCTTAGAGATAGAAGCAGTATCCATATTTTGACGACAGAATGGCCGAGTGGTTAGAGACCCTGACTATGAAGCTTGAGGTCCCCGGTTCTAATCCCGGTCGGGGCAGATGTATGTATGATGAATACAAATGTTTGTTCTCGGGTTTTGGATGTTTAATATGTATTTATGTATGTATTTATCTATATATCTGTTTGTTTTGTAACTTAGAAACTAGGTATGTTGTTAATCGCTCTCGCAGACGCCCAAGATACAGGCTCAGCCTAGTTTGGAGTCTGATGGATATTTCCCTTTGTAAAAAACTGCTTATTTAAATAAACTATTTGTATTTATATATGTATATAAGTATGTATTTATCTATATAAGTATGTTTATCCGTTGTCTAGTACCCATAGTACAGGTTTTGCCTAGTTTGGGACTAGATCAATTGGTGTCAATTTGTCCCACGATATTTATTTATTTATTATTTATTTATTTATTTATGATGTTTATGTGTACCGAACAGCTGTGGGCCTCACGCGCAATTTTTTTTATTGCGGACGTTGAGTATTACCCCCTTTAGGAAGCCAAGATAGCCTGTAGGCCAAGCACAAGTTTTCGAATCCTGCGTAACGTAACGTTATCGTATCGAAATCGAGAAACCTCATACTAGATTTTAGTTCCAAATACGCTCACGGGCTGGCGCTGTTCCAAACGTCATACAAATTTCTCGATAACGTTACTCTTACTACTCGATTACCTTACGTTACGTAGTATTCGAAAACTCGCGCTCGACCCTCTGTATCAATTGACGACCGCATAGCCTAGTGGTTAGAGACCCTGACTATGAAGCTTGAGGTCCTGGGTTCGATCCCCGTTCGGGGCAGATGTTCGTGTGATGAGTATGAATGTTTGTTCTCGGGTCTTGGATGTTTCATATGTAAGTATGTATTTATCTATATAAGTATGTTTATCCGTCGTCTAGTACCCATAGTACAGGCTTTGCCTAGTTTGGAACTAGGTCAATTTTATTGGTGTCAATTGTCCCATGATATTTATTTATAATTTTTCATGGTTTGGTTTGTTTTGTTGTAATGTATGATGTAATAAAGTGCGATCGAAGCCTCTCCATCTCAGCTTGGGCGAAAATTCTTTCGGATGTCCGTCTGTGTAGAAATGAGCTTGCGAGGTCTACATGATTGTTATTTACAAATTGTAAGTACCGGTGCATTGAGTCGTAATCGAAATTTTCGAGTCAGATCACTTTATTTCCACAAGCAATAGACATACTTACACTCGTGACTTTAAAATACCTACTCAAAATGTTCCACGCTCGGTTTCCATACACATTGATAAACTCTTTCCTTCTATGCTTTTGGCTTCAAACATTCCAAGTCCCGTTTGCTCAGGTGAAATGCAGCTAAAGTGTAATCAGTAAAGCCTTCGATCAAAGAAAGTAGGGCAAAGCTCTTAAGAGGTTAAATGTTTCACAGGGGCGTGTATCCAACGGTCAAGATATTGGAAAACTCGTAGAGATGTTATTACGATATTTCTATATTTATTCTGTGGGAAATTGCATTTAATAACTGTACGTTCGTAGTGCTTTATGAGACGTTGGAGTGCCGCAAGGCAGTGCCTTTGGCACCGTACAATTATTTTTGTTGTAAAACGATTGTGAGACGGTGCAATGAAATATTGGTTGACCCACACAGGGTTCGGGATAGTGATTGAAAGAGCTGAACACCCCTGTTGAGATTTTAAGATTCGTTTATATGGTTGGACACAGCATGCCTATCCTATAATACAAGAAAGTAGGCTCCGAATACTATTACTAACATTAAAAACAAGAATCCAATATTAATGCTGGTAATTGTGATACCGAAAATTATAGAAGAAAAGATAGAAGAAAAAAAAAACCTCAGAAAAAAGTCATAAAATAATCCCCATAAAGCCATGAGTTTTAGGCCTAGCAGAAATATGAAGTCGGTGCTGTGCTAGCGGAATATTCTTGGAATGAAGCACCGACTTCATATTTCTGCTAGGCCTAAAACTCATGGCTTTTTGGGGATTATTTTATGACTTTTTTCTGAGGTTTTTTTGAAGGCGGTTTTACTTTTTGTTAAAAGATTTTTTATTTCACAATTTTTAGTTACGTTAATATTTAAAATATTATCCTCCAACTCGTAACCGTTAAGGAGTTGTACCTTCCATCATCACCTCATCAACACGAGATGATGACTACCAGACGCTAGTACTTGAATAGCTATATGAATATGAAACACATGATACGTCCCTATAAAATTTGAGGGTTGCCCTCGATTTCCTTGGGATCTCATCATCAGATCCTGACTTGGTGACAATGGGACCAACTAGAAAGTATACCCTTTCGAACAAAAAAAGAATTGGGTTTCCCCGATTACTCGAAGACGGCTGGACCGATTTAAAAATATGAAAAAACAACATAAAAAAATATTCCGACGAATTGAGAACCTCCTCCTTTTTTTGAAGTCGGTTAATTAGAGCAAGGGGAAGTCCGAGGATAGATTATTTGGATAAAATAAAAAAGACGATAGATGTTACGAGATAGATAGACGATAGATACCGTATCAAAATCGGTCTAATTGTGAAAACGTTATAAAATTATCATACCTCTAAACCTCTAGCTCCCAAGCACCGAACCCTCATTGCATTTAAACCGAATAACATAAAACCCAGAAGGCAGACATTATGCATTCAAAGGCCTTCATGTCAATCGTTTGTGTTGTGAGTAGGCTGACCAACCGTCACAATTATTTTTTCGGGACTTCATGGAAAAAAACCGGCCAAGTGCGAGTCGGACTCGCGCACGAGGGTTCCGTAGAAAGATTTTAACGCTTTTCCCCAGTGTTTTAAGAAGTCCAGTGTTAGCAGAGCCCTGCTCCTAAGCAAAATGTACGCAGTGTGGGATCAACTTATATTCGTCTGCAAAATCTACAGACAGACATAAAAAATTAAGATTTTGGGACTTTCTGGAGTGGTTGTGCTATAATAGCTACCTTCATACCAAATTCCAAGTTTCTAGGACAACTGGAAACACCCTTTAGGTTTTCTCAGTACGCCGATTTGTATGGAAACCACCTTTTTAATGACTGTATCTTTCGATTGCGTTGACTTAGAAGGTTAATTTTTTCACGGCTTCAAGAGACCGCAGGCTTGAGTATTTGATAATAATTTCAGCATGCTACCTCCACGCGTTCCAGAGAAAAAGGGTCTTGACAGACAGACAGACAGACAGACTGACAGACGGACAACAAAGTGATCCTATAAGGGTTCTGTTTTTTCCTTTTGAGGTACGGAACCCTAAAAAGGGACATTTATAAAAAGCTAATACGCAGCAATAAATGTAGGTAACAAACAGGGTGACAATATATAGAATTAAAGTATCATAATGAGGGCTATCGCGAGTCTATAATCCGCTAGTGTTGAGTCATAAGTCATAAGTCATAAGTCATAAGTGTTTTATTTGTAAAACATAGGTGATGGCTGCATAAATACAGAGATACATAAACATTGGGTTAAATTGACACCAATTGACCTAGTCCCAAACTGGGCAAAGCCTGTACTATGGGTACTAGACAACGGATAAACATACTTATATAGATAAATACATACTTATATACATATTAAACATCCATGACCCGAGAGCAAATATTTGTATTCATCATACAAACATCTGCCCCGACCCCGAACCCCCCCAGATCCCGATTCGAACCCGGGACCTCAAGCTTCATAGTCAGGGTCTCTAACCACTAGGCTATTCGGTCGTCAAACTGCTTATTCTTCCTTGAGCATTACTTAGGTATAGGATGGATCGAGGGAGATCTATCTGTCATTCTCCACCAATGAGAGACAGTGGAAATTGACAGATAGATCTCACTAGACTCTTGATCCTAACGGATTTTTGACTCCCGATAGCTCTCATTATGATACGTTAATTCCAATTATTGACACCTTCATTGCTACATATTAAGAGCTTTATTCATAAACGTCACTCAAGCCACCATTAGCTAAAATAGGTTTTGTCTTCTTCTTACTAACGGAAATGTCAATGTGACAAAAAATGACAAACGAGCTTTAACGGTACTCATACTCATTTATTCGTACTATGACATGTCATTTAAATTAGTGCATTAAATCGCTGCAATGTAATACAAGATAAATTATTACGTCCATAGATTACAATTCGAATTAAGTTAATAAGAAAAAAAAAGTTATGTCATTATGCTATTATCATTATTCATCACTAATTACCTACCTACCTACCTATTACCTACTAACATCTTAACACACCTTTTTAGTCTGGTCTGAGTGGAGAGCCTTGGGGAAGGCCTATGTCCAGCAGTGGACGTCTTTCGGCTGACATGATGATGATGATGATGATAAATTATACCACCAGTGGGTTTTGGACTTAAAATTAAGGAGCTCGTCAAAGGTGTAGAACACACGTTCTACACCTTTGACTAGCACACGTTCGAGAAGTCAACTCCCGAGTTCTTCTTAAAAATATTTAAAGACGGGCCGTAGTAACTATTTCGGGTAACTGGTTGTATACTGCCGGAAATCTGAAATCAGAAATCTTTATTTGCATAAAACACCGGGCCCATAACATGTATTTTGGTTAAAATAGGTTTATGAATAACAGGGTAAGATTGAAGGTGCCAACAGTGGCGTGCATTCCTATGAAGCAAAAAAGCACTACTTGCCTTCTAAATCAATATAATCAACATTATAATATACATGTACTTACATATTTTTCATATGTAATAATACTTGACTTAAATTCGTTCATTTATATTTTCATAAAAACAAAATATAAAAAATCCGCGCTTAAATCCGTTTCAATCCGCGCGAACGCGACGTGTTTCTTTCTACGAAATAGCAGCACGCCGAGTGCTTGCCCGACACGCACACTCTTATGACATCGCGCTCCACCGTAAGCTATGTACGAATAGGCCCACCGCACCTCACTCACACATGTACGAAAATCAACCAATCAAATCAAATCTCACGGTCGCGACAAGAAACACTGCTTTTGATTATTTGAAAAGCGTTCACTATTTTGGACTTAAAACTTCAATAGCGTTTGGTCTAACAAGACTCAGTAGGTCTATGACGCACGGGTACGAGGGATCGAATCCGGGCAAGAATGTGAAACTTTTTCCTTTTTTTTCCTGTTTTATTTTTCTTTTTTTTTTAACTTTGGGCATCCAATGAGTATTCACTACTGAATATCATACATAGATCTACTCAAATTTCTCTGCCTACCCTGGCTAAAAACTCTATGCACGCCACTGGGTGCCAACTATTGCTACAACATCGGGTACACGGACTTACCTTAAATTAAATTCGCTCCCATCGTGTGTGTTTCAGGCTTTCAGGACAGATGCAATCTAGGTCTCTTCAACGCTAGAGTGAATAGGTTGTTACTGAACCAGTCAGTGAGTTATAGTTGGATAGAGAAATGTTTTCACATGTATGTGTTTATGACCTTGGCATAAGATTGATTTTTGCTTGATCTGTGGAAAAAGTTTTAAAACAATTTCACAGCTCTTTTAAAAACAATATAAGGTCCGAAAATTTTTTTTTCATTAGGCGAATTTTTTGGAAATAATCGCTCTGAATGTTGTATAAATTGTGTCCCACCCCCTTATTTTCTAAACTATAGGTCCAAAAATATTTGAAAAATTTTAACGGAAATTGTTTTCAACATCTGATTTACTTACCGTTTTTGAGTTATAGACGAAAAACTGCGCTTCTCAACAAAAGGATGTAAGTGCTATGAAGATACTCCCTTTTCGTCGGTTCTGCATTTCTTTGTAGTACACTAGGCTTGGTCCGACATGCCCTTGTTTTTCCATTTCCGAATCATTTTTTCACCGGTGAGATTTCTAATATCGGGCCCTTGTTAGATCACGAAATAAGGGGACAATAACCCAAACAACTCAAAAAACTTATCGCACCCCCAGGCACAGTCTTTTAAAGGTTCAATATTTCAAAAACAGGTGAACCGATTTTAATGAAACTTAACTTACAACCATCTCGATTAAACTAGCTTTCCATTAAAAAAAACCGCACCGAAATCGGTCCATCCGGTTGGAAGTTATGATGCCACAGACAGATACGCATGTCTAACTTGTAATATCCCTCTTTTTGGATCGGGGTTCAAAGAGGCACAGTTGGCCACCCTATTCGTGCCGTTTGTGAGTAACATTGATGTCTTTACGACTCGCGGTCACGAGTAAGACCTTATCTAGAATAAAATACATTCGTCGGGCAAGTAATTGACAGCTGGAAGTAGGCCAAAGCTCCGGAGCTACAATTTAGTATTTTTAACGCGATTATGCTGAAGCTAATGGCCGGATATGATGCCAATCTTAAGTTTTAAGTAATAGTTATTTTCTTATTTAGGTACATTCGGAGGAAAACGTTTGCCAGATTTGTGTCGTTTGATTGGCTTGCATACAAGATGAATGTAGGTACCTATTAAGAAGGCCAATAATGTACGAGTAGTTTACATCTATGTGCATCTATCTATACTTATAAAACAGTACCGTGACTGACTGACTGACAGACAACGCACAGCCTAAACCACTGGACCTAGGGACTTAAAATTTGCCAAATATATACCTTGAGTATCCTAGAGGTGGACTAAGAAGGGATTTTCCGAAATTCCCACGGGATAGGGAACTAGCCCATTTGGAAATATTTCACGGGGGCAAAGGCGCGGGGCATATAATCGTCCCACGATAACCCTGCATAAGATATTAATTGGCAACCCAGAAAAATCACGCTGTGGTAATACTTTTTTCGTGTCACTCAGACATTTCTTTAATTAAAAATAATAATGATAGTAGTAATAATGATTTCGATGTTTTTAAATAAAACTGAAAAGTAGTTGTAAGGGTGTAATACTAACATTAAATGGATCTATGGTCTGAAATAAATGATTTTTATTTTTATTTATTTTTTATAGTATCAATCAAAAGTTGCTGTTTTATTTTTTAAATTTGGCTCTGTCCATTGGAGGACAATTTTGCCAGTGTTTAGTAGGTTTTGCCGTTGTACGGTAAAAAAATCTAGGAAACGAAATATGAGAGGTATTTCAATGGTGAATGAACGATGACCTGTATAATGTTTAATCTATGAAAAGTTCAAAACGTGTTGTTTGACTATACATATATCAGTGTTGCCATAAACAAACTTTAGATTTCTACTGTTGTCAGTTCGTTGCAGAGTTATCGTGGGACGACTATAAGCTAGTTTAACATTTAAAAGCGATACTCGAATGTTCGAAAACAAATGGCTGCATAACGCGTAAAGCCAAAGCAAACATTAGCAAAACATCGGTTGCCGAAATCCGTCTGATAACGAATAACGTCATCTCCCGCGTACAGTCAACCGCGTGAACGCTGTGACGGAACCCTTTCTTCAGATAACCGAGTTTGTAAAAAGAGAGGCTGTAGATACGTATTTTTTATTTGTGTGTTCTTCTGTGGAACCGTAGGCGTAGCTTCTAAACGGGTAGATCAATAAAATTTTGACGCAGGTTTTTAATCGAAGTTCTCAACAAAGATTCAACAAAATCCGTTAGTCATTTTTGACATATTCGGCTTTGAAATAAAATGGTGGGTTTTAAAAAGAAAGTAGTTATTATTGTATATTGAATCAGGCGTTACTTTGCGGAGGTCCATATTTATGAACTAAAAAACAATTACTTTGCTCACCCGCGACCACTAATGACAAATAGCTATATCTGTGCGGCGACTACTAAGTGGTGGAAGTGGTGGCATGTTGAGCGGTTGTTGTTGTGCTTCGTAAATGGCCTCGTGGAGAGTGCCGAAACGCGTCAGCGTTTAGTATTTGGTGGTGGTGATAGTTGGGTCTGTGTGGGGCATGTGTTGATTCGTGTAGCAGTGGAGGCGGAGGTGTTGCATGGAAACATACATTTGCCGCACAGATATAGCTATTTGTCATTAGTGGTCGCGGTTGAGCAAAGTAATTGTTTTTTAGTTCATAGTTATTATTGTATCAAGGTAGGCTGGCAAGTACCTAGATAAGCGCGTCACGTAAAGGTCATCACTGCCCTTGGACACAAACAACCCCAGACCGATTGCAAGTGCGTTGATCAAAATTTTCTTCACCCTTATAAAGATATGCAAATACGAATAGTTTATTTATCTAGCCTTGGCATCTTAACCTTTATTATTCTTATTGATCCGAACCCGGATGTATTGATGTCTTAAGTTAAGATAACCCAAGTACCGGAAATACCGGTTTATACCTTACCGTTACTGAACCGTTACTTTAATTTTCCCGTACCGTTACAATACCGTTATTAGATTCAATAAATGGAAATAGAATGGAAACCCAATTTCGACCGTTATCGAATGCAAATAAACAGTTATGCAAATTCTTCGACAACCGCAAAAACCATTTAAACTCCAAAGTAAGTCATACAATAAAATTTGATTTTCATGTGAAAGTCAATAATTTGGACCATAAAGTTACTTTATTGTAGCCGAGGCGATCAAAATAATTTTAGTACTGAGATTTAAGATAGTATTATCCGGTGAAGTAATAGCACATTAAAATCGGCTTAGCTCCAGTCACTTTTATAACTACCGTTAAATTTAACTGTGTTGTTATTTTTAGAGGTTTTTAGAGCTAGTGTGTTTTGAATAGAAATTTTATAATGTTTAAAATTTTTCTTTTGAATTAGCTGCGAAACATCTTAGAATAAAATTACGTGTTTTTCATCAATTTTTTGCTCCGCATTTTTGTTATTTTTGTCTTTTTACCCGACTGCTGAAGGAGGGTTATGTTATACGAGCGTATGTATGTACGTATGTCTAATTCTTTATCACGCTCAGCAGCCTAAACCATTTGACAGATTTCAACGTATGAGGTGTCATTCGATTCGTCTCAGAGCCCCGAGTACGAATATTC
Source organism: Clepsis dumicolana (assembly GCA_963691665.1). Taxonomy (NCBI): domain Eukaryota; kingdom Metazoa; phylum Arthropoda; class Insecta; order Lepidoptera; family Tortricidae; genus Clepsis; species Clepsis dumicolana. The sequence continues at coordinate 3,486,008 of OY829529.1, forward strand.
GAAACCTGCGTTACGTAAAATCGAATAGTAAACGTTATCGAGTTTGAATGACGTTTGGAACAGCGCCCGCCCGTGAGCGTATTTGTAACTAAAATTTAGTATGAGATTTCTCGATCTCGATACTATAACCGTAACGTTACGCAGGATTCGAAAACTCGTGCTCGACCCTCAGTTGGGGGAGTGACATAGGGTATACTGATTCCCGGAATTGCAGTCGGGTTTTCTGTTTTTAATTTTAAGTTGGTTAGGTTATTTGAGTTCCCTAGAAAGAATGGCGGAACGGAACCCTTATAAATTTGTCCTGTCCAATTTTTTGGAGAGTTGATGACATTTGGATAGTAGGTACTCTATTGGTATTTGTATTGTATAAGTGAAATAAAAAAAAATAGCCAATTTCTAGATGTAAATGAAGGATGAAAAAAATAGGCAATCTGTAGATGTAAATGGAGGATGAAAAAAACAACGAGTATATCTGTAGGTACATAGGGTGTGTGCACATCTCTATAGATAATATCTACATTTTCAGACCACCATTAGTAACCACCATTTTCAGACTCAATTTGTAGAATAAGAATAAGAATAAGAATATTTATTTGCGAAAATGTAGTGGTGAATGCAGTTGAAGAAGCGTTTTTAAGTACGTACATTTTACTTATATAAGCATGCAAATATTACTTATAAACTACGTTTTGTAAATATACCATATCAAATAACATAAAAAGTATTACATTATGTCAAGCTCAGAAGTGCATTATTTCATTATTGCTTTAGTTATTTATTCATTGGATCCAAATAATTATTAATGCTATAATAACACTTATCTAAACAGAAATTACGTAATTTACATTTATACTCAGGCATGTCAGAATTCCTTATTTCTATGGGTAGATTATTAAACACTCTTATCAACATACACAATTTTTTTTTCTTAAAACAAGCCGTTTTTGATTGCGAAGGATAACATAGAAGGGTGCAGTACCTATTTAACTGTTTAGGTACGTGTCAACTGGTACAGTCAGAACATAGTGAAATAAAAACGGATCACTCACGTATATAAGTCGAGTTTAGCCCGACATGCTAAAAGCGGTACAGTCAGCATCAAAGTAAAGCGAAAATTTAGGGTATTTCAATATTTCACCCTAAATGATTTATTTACCACTATGAAGTTAATAACAATGCACTAAAAAGTTAAAACATTTTATTTACTGAAAAGGTCTTTTAAAGATAGAAAGCTAGTAGGTAGAGTAGCATACAATGACAATGCAATATTGTATGTTGAATTTCATTCTATGAATGTTTCATAGAAATAAAAACAAAAATAATCAATAAATCGATTATTTTCATTTAGGTAGGAGTAGGTTCATTAATAAGGACCTCCGCAAAGTAAAGCCTGATCCAATCAAGACTTAAAGCCATATCATCATCATCATCATCATCATCATCATCATCATCATCATCATCATCAGCCTATTTACGTCCCACTGCTGGGCACAGACCTCTCACAATGAAAGTACGGATTAGGAACTTCACACACACAGTTGAATTGCTGCGAAGGAGCCAATAGGTTATATACAAAAAAAGCGATAGAGTCGATTTTGCGTCCTACTGTACCAGTCAACACAGGCTTATCAAGCTAATCTATTTTAATAACGCGCGAGCACATCCAGGCTAATTACACCGAGTTAGGGCGTTACGTACGCACGTACGTATATACATACATACATTTTGAATGGATTTGGATTTGCATGTTTTGTTTTTAATCCGAGAGGTTGGAATGATAATAAGGGTAATGGCAAAAACAAATTAAGACAGATAAAATATTACTATTAGTAGGTAAGTACATTAGAAGAACAAAACAAACGAAAACAAAAATAATAATACTTTTTAACAATGATTTAAACTAGAACCTAAAATGGAAAAGGTGCCCAAAAGGTTGGCGGCGTTGCCTGTTTGTATAGCAATGCCTATACGTTGGCCGAGGAACGCGTCAGCCCTTAAGAGAAGAAGACAGAAGTAGGTATTATCATCATCATCTCAGAACGAGAGGGTTTGGGCTGTAGTTCCCACGCGGGCCCAGTGCGGATTGGGATCTTATCTTATCGTGAGGCCAATAAATTGCTAAGAAGGAGTGTGCAGGTTTCCTCATGATGTTTTCCTTCACCGAAAAGGTCGTGATAAATTAAAAATGTAATCTCACACATACATTCCGAAGAACCCACGACCCTCTGGTTAAGAGGCCATATTTACGTCAAACCACCAGGCTAGGTAGGTATATATAGGTCTTCAGATAAGTATCAGTCGGTTGCTTTGAGGAGGTTCTTATTCATGAACTAAAAACAACGAATTTAGCACCAGGAACGGCCGTACTCGGGGTGTATTTTAGAGCTTGCTTTGATAATGAACTTGTGGAAACTTAATTAAGAACCATTTCTATTAAACTATGTAGGTTTCGATAAAAAAATGCCGCGTCCAAATCGGTCCATTCGTTTAGGAGCTACGATGAAACAGACAGATACACATACATACACCGGTATACAGAGCCACGAGCACGAGTATACCAATGCTACGTAATCTAGTGGAGCGTTATCGAGAAAATTTGTATGACGTTTAGAATAGCGCCCCCTGTGAGCGTAATTGGTACTAAAATTGCATATGAAGTTTTTCGATGGCGATACGATAACGATTTGTTACGCAGGATTCCAATATTAGTGCTTGGTGCTCAAATATACCCATACACAGGACAGACTTACAAAACCCCTCGGGGTTAAAAAATGACGTGTCATAATTTCGCTCGAGTCTCGTTTTGATCCTTCCATTTTCGAATTTTCCCCCCGGGAATTTGCGTAAAAGTACCCGGCTTTATTCCGTCTCGATCCCGGGAAACAGCTGTAGCATACAATCACGTCTGTGTGTGTAACATCGTTTGTTTTAGACGAGTGCGCGTTGGTATTCATTTAGTAGAGGCAGATGGAAATACAGTATGCAAGTGTTAGTTACTGACGTGTCAATTAATTCATCAATATCATTATCATCAGTATTTTTTTCTCCGGCTCTCTCACTGACCAAACGAAACACACCAGGGGGGCTGTTGCTTCACGCCGATTTTCTGCGAGGCACCCTGCAGGCCCACTGTTGGGCATAGGCCTCTTCTCAGAATGAGAGAACTTTGGGCTATAGTTCCCACGCGTGCCCAAAGATCTCCAAACTCCAAGAAGCCTCCCAGAGGAATAACTACGAATTAGTCTTATACGTGAATTCGACTTATACGTGAGAGTATCCTTTTATTTCGCCAAAAAACGAATCCCGGATGAAATTCGTTTCTCAAAATTAAATGTTTTTTCTGAAACTATAAAGTATTCAGGATTTATTTCCGGACTATACGGTTAGGTTCGTTTTATAACAATCCTGAAACGCTTACAGTTTAACAGAAAAAAAATCATTAGCCATATGAAACATTCGGGAAACGAATTCGTTGAGGATTCGTTTTTGCCGAAACGTCAGTAAACCATACGTGAGTGATCCGTTTATTTCACCACCATTGCGTTACTGTTTCAACAGGTTGCTGTGCGCAGGCGTACTCTCTGGAATTTGCCTTCTGAAGCGTCAGCATAAATATTGTATTCACGAGTTGACACAGCTTATTTACACGGCTTTGCCACTATTATGTATTTTTTATAAGCTCACTAAAACATGAATACTCAGAAAAAAACCAGAAAAATGCCAACCCCGGGAATCGAACCCGGATCCTCGACACTCCGGGTCGTGTGCCTTTCCCCTACACCACGATTGACATAGAGGAAATGGCCGAATTTTTCCCATATGTTCAAATCTGACCTCCTTTTTATCACTTTTTGCATCGACTAGCGCCATCTATGCGATTACTTCGTACCTACTACTATTAAAAAATGTAAATATGGAGGTAAATTCGTAAAATTAAGTTCGTCTATCACGGAGCTTGAAAGGTTTTCCCGATTTGTCATTTTTTTAAATTACCGGTGTCACCAGAGCCCAGAGGGTCGAGCACGACTTTACGAATGCTGCGTAACGTTACGGTTATCGCATCGAGATCGAGAAACCTCATACTAAATTTTAGTTCCAAATACGCTCACGGGCGGGCGCTGTTCCGAACGTCATACAAACTCGACAACGTTTACTATTCGATTTTACGTTACACAGCATTCGTAAAGTCGTGCTAAAGTCATATTGGTAACTGATTTATGCAGACAGACATAAAAACAAGATTTTCAGATTAACCAGATTTAGTTTTTCTATAAGAACTATCTTCATACCAAATTTCAAGTTTTAAGGATAACTGGAAGTACTCTATAGGTTTTGATGTACATATAAATAATTGATTTATACTTTCAAAAAATAGTGTTTCACAAAAGTACCATGAAACAGACTCTAAAAACCAAATCGGGGATTTTTTATTAAAATTATTGTTAAAGGTTTCCATAGATGTAAGTTAAAAAATGTTCCAATGCTTGACACTGCCACAAAAAATTGCGCCTTCAATCTTAATTTCATAGCAGTGAAGGTGACAATTATTGAAATGAAGGTGCCTTGTACGTGTACGTAGCAATTTATTAGCTTAACATAGACGTCATTTTTTTTTTTAAATAGCAGCTCAACTTTCGCTTTGTTTGCTATACGTAAATAAATCGCTACGTGTAAGCGACTTTAATTTAAATAGATGACACCTCTACTGCCGAATCTGGTCCCATTGAAAAAGTCTGTTGCCATTTATTTTGCAAAATTTTCACGTTGGCCCAGAATTTACTGTGTCATAGTGTTATCTGAATAGTCCGAAATATAGCTAATGCGGGACTAAATTACCTAAGGAATAAAATGACAATTTAGTCTCCATCAGCATATTTATTAACTCGTTACAATCAGAGAAAATTTTCGTCTGAACCAACTGTGTAAAAACCTCTTTACAATCTCCATCTTTTAAAACAAACCCTATTTTCATCCGAACATCTCTCTCACTAACACTTATTGTCTTCTCACTCTACCACACTCTTACTTTCCATTTCCCACATATGTTTTGACCTCAGTGTTATAAAAAACTAGCTTATGCCCCGCGGCTTTGCCCCCGTGAAATATTTCAAAATGGGCTAGTGCCCTATCCCGTGGGAATTTCGAAAAATCCCTTCTTAGTGCATCTCTAGGATAATCAAGGTATATATTTGCCAAATTTCAAGTCTCTAGGTCCAGTGGTTTAGGCTGTGCATTGTCTGTCAGTCAGTCAGTCACGGTGCTGTTTTATAGGTATAGATAACCGAACGACGAAAAAATTCACACTGTGATGAAATGTTATGAAATCTATTGACACTTACAGGAGCTAATTGGTAGGAAGGTGTGTCGATTCAGGTCAATTTTGTTGACGTGATGATATAATTTACAACAGAATAACTCTTTACTGATTACTACATAACAAACAAAATAGAAATAACCAGGTAAGAGCATGTCGGGCCATGTCAGGCCCATGCCTAGTGTAGGGTTCCGTAACCGTTACTACAAAGAAATGCAGTACCGATGAAAAGTGCGTATCTTCCTGGCTCTTACGTCCGTTTTTCGGTCACAACTCAAAAACTGTACCTATATTCGATCATGCTGAAAAATTTTCCTTGAAAGTATTGTATTTAAGCGTTACCCTCATTTTTTCATATTTTTGGATCTATGGTTTAAAAGATAGATGGTGGGGGAAACAACTTATGCCACTTTCGGAGCGATTATTTCCGAAAATATATACCTACTTGATCAAAAAAAATGCTTAGAAACCTCAGTGTTTTAAAAACGTTTGCGTTAAAGTGTTAAATACTATGAGAATGGTTTGTTGTCGATACCAGAGGGTCGAGCACGACTTCACGAATGCTGCGTAACGTTACGGTTATCGACTAGCGCCATCTATGCGTTTAATTCGTACCTACCACTATTATTAAAAATGTAAATATGGAGGTAAATTCGTAAAATTAAGTTCATCTATCACGGAGCTTGAAAGGTTTTCCCGATTTGTCATTTTTTTAAATTACCGGTGTCACCAGAGCCCAGAGGGTCGAGCACGACTTTACGAATGCTGCGTAACGTTAAGGTTATCGTACCGAGATCGACAAACCTCATACTAAATTTTAGTTCCAAATACGCTCACGGGCGGGCACTGTTCCAAACGTCATACAAACTCGACAACGTTTACTATTCGATTTTACGTGACGCAGGTTTCGAAAAGTCGTGCTCGACCCTCTGGTAGAGGCTATAAATTGGCAACGCAATCGATACACTTTCTTGTGTCAAAAATTACTCTAGATGCTCAGCGCACCCGCTGGCTTTACTAAGCTGTGGCATCCTAATGCCACGCTCCGGCAATTTGTAGTAGATCACGTCATATTTTACGCAAACTCGGCAACAAACTGATGGAATTGATAATAATATAATCCCTTCACAACATAAAAAGCTCCTTTCAAGCCCATTATACTGTCGCAATATGTAGGTATACTAGTGGTTCTGTGTGCTTATCCATCTCATTGAAGACCTAGCGAGCTTTTTGAAAAAATTTCGTTCTTTTTTTTCAAATTTCAAAAAACGAATACAAAAAAAATCTGATCACAAAATTTCGTCTCAACTCAACTCATTTTAGAAGTTTTTTTTTTCTGTACTTTACCTAATAAAACTTTAAAAACACGAATCGATGAAAAAACGGTTTACTTTTTATTGCGTTGTTAATCTGGTAGTTTTTTTGCTCAACAAATTAGCATTTGTATTCATCGAGGGAACGCTGCCAGCGGCTTGGTCACGATGCCACAGGGGCCACTATTAGGTAGTGTTTAGTTTAGCTCTTACAAGAATCGTCACGTTTGCTGACGAGTATGTGTAGTTCCCATTCCAATTGACTACCACTGAGACTGTAGTGTAATTTTCGACAAAAGATAACGTCTCAATCGCATTTGCATTATTGTCTCATATAAAGGCAATTGGCAGCGCCTCTAGCGGTATAATACTAAAATACTATCAGAATAATACGTTGCCAATAGTGGGAGGCGCAGCCGATTTGCCCATACTACTTAATTGAGACGTGTCAAAAATTACGCTAAAGTCCAAGTGTAATTTTTCACATAAGAAAACGTCTCGATCGCGTTCATGTTATCATATCAATTTCTATGGGCAAATCGGTAGCGACCTCGCGGCTCGTTTCGACAACGATCTATCTCATAGTTTAACACTTTCGCAAACGCGATCAAGACGTTTGTAATGACGTCAAATTTATACAAGGGCTGGACGCAGGCGGCGCGATGAAAATTGTATTCCCATTGTATTACATTGTATTACTCTGATTACGCGTAAGAGCAGGATAAATTTAATATTCGCTTGTGGTGTGTAGCATTTATGCCAGCCAAATATACAACTTCTCTTGGGCCTCTGCAAAATCATATTATACAGGGTGGGAAAAAATGAAAGGTCACGCTTCAACGGTACGACTGTTGTAGTTGCCAATATTGAAATCTTACGAAGTAAACCAGCACAAAAGCCGAGACAATTTAAGATAATACAACTCTCTAATTGTTTGCAAATTTGGAGAATAAAGTATACTCTTCTTCATTGTTTTGACTCCTTTTAGAAGAAACTTCGTTTTGGAACAATTTCCGTTAAAGATGGTAGTTCAGAGTGCTCGTTAAAGTCTCTTAGCGACGTAATTAACGACATTTCGTCGTTATACCGTTACGAACTCTTTGTTCGACGATACGTAATTACTTTATGATTACTTTTTATATGCTTTCGATATTATTTTGATGGAGTTGTTGATAGAGACGTACAGTAGACCTTTGTTGCAAAAAGATCATCATCTAATTAATTAATTTTATCTACACACATATCATAAGTCCTCTATAATGCGTTCAGAAACCGTAGAAAATGACCAGCATTGCAGCACGACGACGCCTGCGCCGCCACCCACCACGACCAGCAGGTCCAGCATATCGAATTCGACTTTTCGAATTTTTCTTTTTACAAAAAAAAAACAGTTTACGAAACGTCAGCTCGGTATGTTCGTCTATGATTTAAAAAAAACAATCAAATTCGTGACAGGTATAAGTATGATATATTCCTTCGGCTTCGGAACCCATCTTAGAGTACTTATAATATGTGTGTAGATAAAGTAATGTATGCAACTCCACATAATTAGGCCTTAAAACACTCGTGTGATCCTATTATGAAACTCAGCTTCGCCTCGTTTCATAAAAACACACTCCTGTTTTAAGGACCCTCATTATGTAGCAGTTGCATAAACTACTATTAACGAGGAGCACGTAATTGTCATGTTCAGTATCAGGATTATAATTATTATTTGTGTTAGTTTACGTAGAGTACAGACAGGCACATAGCGCTTGTCCGATAGTGGAACTAATCATAGTTCCTATAATATCTGAAAAACTGTGTTGTTTTTGTAATATTTACATAACCCTCTACCATTATGGAATATTTCAGGTTTTTCTCTGGGCAATCGTCAGAGATAATGGGTGTGTGGGGGGGGGTACTTTTTTAGTTTTTTAGACAAACAGACAGACAGACGAAAAGACAGACGGACCGAGTCAAACTGTGATAAAAACAGCACAGCGTCTAACCGGCTACTTTACACGAATGCTAAATCTGTTCTTCTGAAATTCTCTCCACATGATCGTAAAATATTTCTCCATTATTGAAAGCAAACAGAATTACAAAACTTTATTATTACCTTCACACAACGTCAACAGCAAAAGTGATTTCAACTTGGAATTCGACGCCTGAAACTTGTTGTCGTATACGATCGTACGGTGCACGTTTACAATGTAACATGACGTTAATTTAGACGTCGAAAATCTAAATTAAGACGCTCTTAGATTTAATTTGTTAAGTAATGAAAATTGATGAAACTGACTTTTATAGAGGTTGAAACATTATGTGGGCTCAGTTAATGATGACGAGCAAATAAGGAGACATCTCTGCTAACAACGATAACATTTGCGTTGCCAACCTAGAGAGCTAAAATGAAAGCTAACCTAATTACTCTGCCCACTCTGCCTTAACGCATACTACTCGTACCATAACCTTACATTATCATAGATAGTTGAGGGTACTCAGCGCCCATAACCTTACATTATCATAGATAGTTGAGGGTACTCAGCGCCCATAACCTTACATTATCATAGATAGTTGAGGGTACTCAGCGCCCATAACCTTACATTATCATAGATAGTTGAGGGTACTCAGCGCCTACGTTCTTGCTGCTGATACTGCTGGTGTTTTTAAATAGCTAACATAATTTATGGTGTATAGAATATCAAGTATTTATTGTAGACCTAATTAGTAGTTAAGCTTAAGCTTAATTCCTATTTGTCCAATGTTCACGTTCCTCTTTTTTATTTTTATTAATGTATGTGTATTTAGATAGGTCGTTGTGAATATTGTGATGTAAAGGACACATTTTGAGAACACCATCCACCCAAATTTCATTTATGTACTAAGTAACAGTGGCATATTTATTGGTTAATGTTAGATATGAATTTATTAGATTTAAGTTAAATTGTACCGTTTGTGCCCAAATAAACATTAAAACATTTACTTCCAGGATGCAGTCGTGAGCATAAAATTATCATTTGAATGGAGTTTAACTCAAATTAAATTAGCATATGTCGTTACGATTTTCCGTAATAGCGTAATTTGGTGTATGTCGCTGCGTGTGGAAGCTGCATTCCTGTGTTTAAGAGTACGGCAATTAAGCAGATCCTATAACTGTTTTCCGGGTTGTGATGAGAGTGAATACTGAGAACTGAATCTTTGGCCGTGTTAAAGTGTTTTCAGTGAATAGTTAATTAGTTAACTATGGTTAGCAGTCGTCACAAAATTGATGGTCAATGTCAGACACATATATTTCGTCACAAACTGACCGTTAAGACGTGATTGAAAAGTATCAGCATCGCGATACAGCGAGGAAATGCTGCCAGCATCTTCCGTACCCCGCCGCGGGGGAGCTCTTTTCCAAATTTATATTTTTTTTATTTATTAGTTATACTTTCTTAATAGTCAAAATAAAACCCTAATAATACTAATCAAATAACCAGCCCCTGATCGTTCCCGGCGCAAAGGTCCCCATCACACTCGCTGCATCACCGCGTTGAATGGCGATGGCCAACCTTTGCACCAAGAACGAACCGGAGCGGGAGTCACCAGAGACGTTTCTTAATAGATATTTAATCATAGTTTTTATTTAGTTTAGGGTTATTATTTATTGTTATTTATTTAGACGAGGCTATTTTGCATGACTATGTTGCACTACTTCGCGGAGGAGCAAATTAATTTAATCCGTTGCTTGTTATTTATTTGTTTCTTTTAAATAAATGAAACGATATGAAGAAATCGTCAATTTTTGCACACGACTGTATCAAAGTTCTTGGTTTCACGTTAGATTTATTTCGAATTGCATATTATTATGGCAAAAGCGTCCAAGCGAATACAGAAAATAGAACCGGCAAAAAGGGTCACCTTTAGGTTTACACTTATGACTTTTTTTTATTTCCCAGTCAAAGGCCCGTCGTTTCTCGTTCATTTCCGGTTCCAAGCGGAAATGCTATTTCAGCCTTTATCGATACCTATTTTTTGACTTTTCACTTGATTTAGCATTATGAAGCGAATGACCTAGTTTTTAGACCAGTGATTCCGAACCTGGGGGTAATTACCCCCAAAGGTTTAAAACTGTGTTTATTGAGAGGTAATGATTAAGATACCATCAAATATTTGGACCTGGCAGTGTGTGGAAACTGTGTTTCATGAATTATTTTGTGTAGATACGGAAAAGTTGTTATGAAGCGCTTTTCGCTAAACAATTTGTTTTCATTAATAAAACATTCTTCAGAACATCTCGCGCTGCCGAAACTCTAAGAAAACATCGGCCAATTTTAGGTTAGAAATCAGTTTTCCGCATTCGGTTTTGGCAGCTTATGACTTTTTCTGTGAGGACTATAAAGGAACGTGTCTTTGGGTAACAAACAGATACATTTTCGACAGTTAAAACACAATACCCGAGACACAGTTACTGTGAGATAACGCCGGAAATGTGTGAAAATGTGATGACAAATACGATGAAAAGGGCTCACATTTGCCACGCTGTTAGAGGTAAACACTTAGCAGACAAAACATACCTAACCCTGTCATCGCAGCAAGCAGTCGGGTAATTATATTCCATGTGTAATTGCCAACCCTGAATATTTCTGAAAAAGTACTTCATAACTGTTATTTTTTTATATAGGTAATGGGACATTTTGACTGGTACCCATCGTACTGGCTTTTCCTAATTTGGGACTAGGTCAATTGGTGTCAAAATGTCCCATTACCTATATAAAAAAAATAACTATTATGAAGTACTATTTCAGAAATATTCAGGGTTGGCAATTACACATGGAATATAATTACCCGACTGCTTGCTGCGATGACAGGGTTAGGTATGTTTTGTCTGCTAAGTGTTTACCTCTAGCAGCGTGGCAAATGTGTAAATATATACTTAATATACTTACCTGTAAACATCCAAGATCCGAGAACAAACATTCGTATTCATCATACAATTATTTTAACTACTTAGGTCTTCTTAACCCCCGTGGATAGCCAAGAAGTGGCATTCTCTGCACATGGGCGGTAAACGATTTTCTTCTTCCAGCCCGGGATTCCAGTAACAAATAAACAGATAAACAATACAAATATTCCTTATTGAAAACCACAAAACAGTACAAGGAGATTACTGAAAAACAGGTATGGTAGATAATATATATTGCGAAATCTATAGACAGACATAAAAATTTAAGATTTTGAGACTTCGTAGTGGTTGTGCTATAAGAGCTACCTTCATACCAAATTTCAAGTTTCTAGGACATCTGGTAGTACCCTTTAGGTTTTTGGAAATCGGCAATTTGTATGGAAATGGCCTTTTTAATTACTGTATCTTTTGATTGCGTTGACTTAGAAGGTTGTTTTTTTCACAGCTTCAAGGGACCGCAGGTTTGAGTAATTGATATTAATTTCAGCATGCTACCTCCACGCATTCCAGAGAAAAAGGGTCTTGACAGACAGACAGACATTTTTTTTCTGTTAATATAGGTAATGCCACATTTTTGTACGAAATTATTATTTTTTTTTGGGTATTTTAGGGCTCCGTTCCTCAAATAGAACAATGGAACCCTTATAAGATCACTTTAGACAACAAACGTAAAATAAGAAGAATGCAAAATTTACACACACCTACATTAAGTAATCAAATTAAATTTTCTGCGAATCCATTACTAAAAAAAACCTTTTTACTCGTAGAAAATTATGTTTTCTATTTATGTTGATTTGTAATTCTTGTTTCAGAGTGTCTACTGATTAACATTTAAGTTAGTTATCAACTTCAATGCTTTACCTAACACCCGACTGCTGAAGGGGGGTTATGTTTTTATGTTATCTTTTTCGAGCGATCCAAAGACACCTCATACGTCGAATCCGTCAAAACGGTTTAAGCTGCGTGCCAAAGAAAAATTCAATACAAATATTCTTTATTGAAAACCACAAAACAGTACAAGGAGATTACAGAAAAACAGGTTATGGTAGACAATAAGCGGTAGACAAATACATAGGTACGCTTCAAAAACATAACTCTCTTTGGGCAGTCGGGTAAAAAGACTCAAGACTCGTGCAAAAGATATTTATAATATAAGTAGGATTCACTTACGTTAGCAGCTGTTTTGCCTCCGGAACATCAAATAAGACATTTTGGTACTTTTAAACAAATGAGCACATTTAATACGCAATAAGCGTAAGCCCCTTACAACTTCAAGCGCGCATCCATTACGAAGCTCTTAGGAATTCGAAACTTGGAAATTACAAAAGCTAATATTCGAATAAGCCCCGCAAAAGTTACCACACAAACCTGATGTAAAGCCCACCACTCGTCTTTTTGCTAGAAATCAAAACTTTTGAAGCTCTCTTATAGGTTTTTGCTGGAAAGTTCCAAATGGAGAAGAAACGGAATACCTAGTTATTTGTTACATGTAAAAGGTGCAAAGTTGTATTTTACACGCGAGTGTTTCAACACACGAGATGTAGAATACAATTTGCACCCGTGTGTAACACAAAACCTCACTGTAGCCAGACTGCGCAACATGCAAAAAAATGAGTCGGATTTTTTTTTTTTTACAATGTTGACGTTTCTGAGGACGCTTTTTGGAATTTCATCGACTCAGCTTGTGCGTTCAGAATTGTATTCAAGAAAACAAATGTTTCTCATGGAATTTTAAGGTTTATGACTTAAAATCATCAAATAAAGCTTAATTTGGTATTTTTTATTAAATTCTCAGACCATTTATTTAATGATAATTAATATCTAACGAACCATTATTATGAGCGTTTTACGTTTTGTTATCTGTCAAAACACGCTCCAAGATCAAATCATTTTCCCCACTAGTGGACAAAATGCGTTTTTACCCGCTTGTAATAATATGTTTGCTTTATTGCGTAGTGCTTTTTTGTGAGTGTATTTTAATAGCAAGTGGAGGGCATAAAAAAGCGACATTATTTCTGGACTGAAATAGGATCGATAGCATATCTCTCTTCTTTTCACCCGACTGCCCAAGAAGGGTAGTTTTCGAGCGTTTTTATGTATGTATGTCCAATTCTTTGGCAGGCTCTACAGCCTAAACCGTTTGGCTGATTTCAACTTTGAGGTGTCGTTGGATTCGTCTTAGCTGTAGGAGTGACATAGGGTATATTGTTTCCCAGAACTGCAGTCGGGTTTTCTGTTTTTAATTTTAAGTTGGTTAGTTTATTACTACCTCTAGTCAAGGAACATAAAACCAAGAGGACTGCCAGTGTCTATACGATGTCGCGTTCCTTTGAATTAAAAAATAAATTATGGTTAATTTTTTTTTGTTTCTTCATTAAAAAATGAATTTAATAAATTTATGTTATTTTTATTACAAATAAATAAACTAAAAAAAAAACAATAAAAATTATTCTACGGAGGGGTCTATGTACAATTCATTTGGTATGACATTTACACCTCTGGCTAACACAATAGCCCCATCTAAATTCATTTTTTCTTTCAGTTCATAGATGGCGCTATTGTGTTAGCCAAAGGTCTAGGGCAAAGGATCAAAAATAATCAATAAATCGATTATTTTCATTGATTCAGAAAATAGCTCCATCTCTTGCCACTAATGCGTAACTGTAGAAGTTCCGTAGTGGGTGAGCCGCTTGATTAAGCTACTCATAGATGGCGCTGAGGAGAGATCTTCCAAATAAAATATGACACAAGGCATTGAAAAATTCGTTAGGTACACCAACGTTAAGTATAGCTTAATTGGTGGAGCGTGGTACGGATTACCGAGGTTGCTGGTTCAAGTCCAGCTGCTTAACGAATTTTTCTTTGCATTGTCATTGTATGTTGAATTTCATTCTATGAATGTTTCATAAAAATAAAAACAAAAATAATCAATAAATCGATTATTTTCATTTAAAGGTCTAAGTGTCATACAAAATTAATGGTACAGATACCTCTCTATAGTGAAACTAGCTACAGCAGGCTTATTATTTCACAGGAACGCGACATTGTATAGCCATCGGCAGTCCTCTTGGTTTTATCGTCCTTGCCTCTAGTTCTGTGTTATTATCTTATTAACCCACGCATATATAATTTCACTAAGTAACAATCCCATATAAAAGTGCCCGTAAGACTTGAGCAAAGTTGTAATATGTAATTGGTTCACAAACATGACTAATTTGTGTTCTAAAATTGTACGAAAACATACAAATGAATTGTGTAATAAGTTGTTAATTGAATCGGGAATGTTTTATGGAGTTTACTGGGTTCGTTTTTGAGTTTCAGTTAAAATGATTTGCAGGGCTTTGGTATGAATAAACCATAACTCTTCGATCTTAATATATTATACTTTAGATCACCATTAATCCTTCTTCTTGTCTGTGGTAAATTGGATAGGTAGCTACATTCTGTTGCATATTTTATCCTTTCGAATGTTGACGACCAGAGGGTCGAGCACGACTTTACGAAAGCTGCGTAACGTTGCGGTTATTGTATCAAGATCGAGAAACCTCATACTAAATTTTAGTTCCAAATACGCCCACGGGCGGGCGCTGTTCCAAACGTCATACAAACTCGACAACGTTTACTATTCGACTTTACGTTACGCAGCATTATTAAAGTCGTGCTCGACCCTCGAATGGCCTAGTGGTAGTGGACCTGACTACGAAGCTTGATGTCCCGGGTTCGATCCCCGGTCGGGGCAGATGTCTGTATGATAAATACGAATGTTTGTTCTCTAATCTTATATAACCCTGTTTTTGCGTCGGGGGTTAAAAGAAGTCCCCAAACTATAGGAACGTCTCGTTTGTTTCAACAGTTTAAAAATTCATGATCTTAAATGGTAATTTTTACCCCAATTTTTTTTCCGGTTTTCCCGAATATCAATTATGCTTTTTGATACTCATTGAATCATGAATACGCAGAAAATGATAACCCTGGGAATCGAATCCGGATCCCGGGTGTAGCAGTTTTCCCTGTTTTTTCTGCGAATTCATATTTCAGTGAGTATTAATAACCAACTTAGAAAAAGTTGAAAAAAAACCCAACATTGTCATTTCAAACTTCAGTAATTCAAAAACGGGAAAACCGATGTTAATTAAACATAAATTAGCTAAGAACCATCTCAACTGGCTTTCGATAAAAAAAAACGCATTGAAATCAGTCCATCCGTTTGGGAGCTACGATGCCACAGACAGAGACACAGATACACATGTCAACCACTCTTTTTCGCCGAGTGTTAAAAGTATACAGCTTAAAAACATCTTCCATCCTAACTGGGTCACCCAGCCCGACACGTGCTGGTAACGATATTGTGTCCGTTCAAACCTGGGCGCGGCAAGGTGCGTACGCTATTTGCCAAGCAATCGTGGCGGCTAATCCCTTACAATAAGGGTGCGCCAATGGTCTATTAAGGGTTCTAACCGAAGGTGCAGTAACGTCTTATTGAATTAAATGGTGAAGTTACATCTGTAATGGATTAATAGGAATTAACTTCTGATAGACACTTAGGAAAGAAAGTGATAATCTCGTGAGCATCATCATGTCAGCTGAAAGACGTCCACTGCTGGCCGGCGGCCTCCCCCGCGGCTCTCCACTCAGACCGGTCTTGTGCTTTCCGCATCCACCGCGGTCCCGCGATCTTTATTTATTTATTAAAAAAAATTACACAGCATGACAGTAACAAAACCAAAGCGTTGCGAAATTCAAAATATACAGAAAAACATATAAAAACACAACAGTTTAAAACAAAGTATTAACACGACTATTTAGGGGGTTTTCCGGCGCAGATCTATCTTCATAGAATCGAATAAAATAGAGTAGAAATGGTTTATTTCTTAGAATATGCTAGGTACAGATGTTTCAATATAATTACGACAGTATATGCCAGTTTTGGCGTAGAAATATCTTACGGTTACAATTACAAATCTTGAATTTAATTGCGAATAAAACTGTCATTTTAGTATTATGAAATAAATTAAATTAAAATTATTATAAATCATTAGCTAAAGATTATGCAGTTCATATAAAACAATTAATACATTTCACAGTACAAAAAGTCAGCAACAGAATAGTAGATTTTATAAAAACGCTTATTTATGCTTAGGTATAACTTAACTTTTAAGGAGGTTACGTACACAGTTCAACGTTTGTCATAGTGAACAAAACTACAGAGAAACTCAATCAAAGCGAAATAAACAGATCAGAACCGTACATATACATGTGGGATCGAATGAAGGAAACAAGGTGTTTTAAATTAAGAAAAAGAGTTTAATAAAAGTAAAAAAAAGTTATAACACATCTAATCGCTAAGACAGCCCAATCGAATCTCAATCATACACTCACTCTCACCGTTCATTCACAAAATATCTTCCAGTCATTCTATCCGCTCTTTTGCATCAATCATTCGTCCACAGTACCACCATCTCATTCCCACATTCGGCCATCCTACTCACATGACTGTCCTCAGGCATACTACAAAATAACATCATAAAACAACTTAAATACACATCATAAAAACATCTTAAAAACATCTTAACTCGAACAATGTACAATCATTATGCGTCATAAACACAACTTAATAAAACAACAACAATAACAATGACATAACAGTATTACCATGGCAATCGTAGGTACTCGCGTCATACAAACCTCATGGATGTGCTTGCTCTAGATGCTGGGCCAGGGCTTCATGTTATCAGCTGAGGTAGACGTCTTCGTAGGTCCCTCTGAAGATCGCTCGACCTTCTCGACATCATATCGGTCATTGCCCTTTACTGCGACTACCTTATAAGGTCCCAAAAACTTAGCCCTCAGTTTCAAACAGGTTCCAAACTGCGTCCTCTTGATTGCTACCTGGTCACCGACATGGTAATGCCGACTCTGTTTGCGCCCTCTGTTGTACGTCTGTCGATTTTCTTCTTGCACTTTCAGTATTTGCAACTTAGCTGACTCTCTCGACTTCTCTCTGGCTTGCACGTAACAGTCTCGATCTTCTTGCTGAAGCAACTCATAAATATTCAGGTCATCTTTTGTACGCATTTTAGTACCGACCATGAGCTCGAAAGGCGTCGTATCGATGCTTCGTTGATAGGTACTGTTCAGCGCCAACTGGAGTCTCGCCACATGTCTGTACCACAGACTTTGATCTGAAATACAAATCTTAGTGAATACCGAGATCATCGTTCTATGAATAATTTCGACTTGCCCATTACCCCTCGGTACCCCCGTAGTTATAGAAACGTGATTGATATTTTCCTCTTCACAATAAGTCTTGAAGTTATTACTCGTGAATGCTGCTCCCCTGTCTGTTACAAATCTGGATGGGTTGCCAAAACATTGTTGATGTATTCTCAACTTATCAATCGTCTCTCTAGCCGTTGTCCCCTTTACTGGAAAAAGCCACACAAATTTAGTAAATCCATCAACTATAGTAAGTATATAATTATACAGCTTCTTTGTTTCCATCATTGGGCCAATATGATCCAGGTGGAGGGTAAACAATGGAATGTTGTTCTTCTCTATACTGTGGAGAAACCCTTCTGGTTTTCCCGCCTTCCTCGTTGCTAGTAGACACGGCACGCAGGTGATGATAAACTCGTCTATTTTTCTTGATAAGTCTTTTATAAAATACTCTTTGTTTATCAACTCTGTCATTTTCTTTTTTCCAAAATGACCCACAGCATGTACTCTTTTCAGGATTTCATCTTCCATGTCTGTTGGTATGACCAGTAGTGTACCTTTGTACAGTATTCCACCTTCAATGGCATAATCTTGGTACTCACACTCTTTGAGTATCTCAAGGATCGCCTTCAGTCCTTCATCAGATTCTTGAGCTCTTCGTAGCATCTCATGCAGCTCCCTTGTCACAACTCCAGTGAAAGGTGCTCGGCTTAATGCATCCACATGTCTCATCTGTGATCCTGATCGATGTGATATCTCATAGTCATATTCTTGAAGGAGAAGTACCCATCTCGCTACACGAGTAGATAAATCTTTTTTCTTCAATGTCATCTGGAACGCCTTGCAATCTGTAACGATTTTAAACTTTATTCCATACAAATATGTTCTAAATTTCTTTACACCTTCTATGATCGCCAGAGCCTCCAACTCATAGCTAGTATACTTCTGTTCTGCTTCACTTGTTTTGCGACTCATATAATGCACTGGGTGCAAACTACCATCATCAGGGCACCTTTGCATCAACACAGCTGAATAGCCAACCATCGAGGCATCTGTATGCATCTCAGTATGCAAACCTGGACTGTAGATCATCAGTACTGGACTACTACTCAACTTCGACTTAAGTTCATTAAACGCTTGTTTGTGACAGTCATCAAATACAAAACTTACATTCTTCTTAAGTAAATCTGTCAACGGTCGAGCAATCACAGCATAATTAGGTACAAACTTTCTGAAGTATGAAGTCAATCCTATGAATCCATGCAGCTGTTTCAAAGTTACAGGTTGAGGAAACCTTACCACTGCGTCGGTTTTGTCCGGTGATGGCCTCACCGTTCCATCTTCAACCACGTGGCCAAGATATTCCACCCTACGTTGAATGAACTGCGTCTTGCTCCAGTTCACTTCAAGCCCATACTGTGAAGCTCTCGTTAGTACCTCCTTTAGTCGTTGCACTCCTTGTGCCTCATCTTCTGAAATTATTATTAAATCGTCAATAAAAATTAGCATGTACCCCTTCGCCACTAGGTCTCTAAAGATGATGTTTATAAATCTAGTGAACACCTTCGGACAAACAGACAAACCAAATGGTGCCTTTAAAAACTCATATTGACCATCTTGGGTAACAAATGCGGTGTATTTAATGGAATCTTCATGTACTGTCAGGTGAAAATACCCATTCTTCAAGTCTAATGTACTAAACACCTTAGCCTTAGCCTTTGCCAACCTGTCAATGTGGTCATCAATTATTGGCAATGGGTACTCGTCTTTTATCATCTTCTCATTAATTCGTCGATAGTCCACGCATATGCGAGTGCTGCCATCCTTTTTCTTCACCAGAACTAATGGACTAGAATACTCAGAAAAACTTACCCTAATGACACCATCTTTTAACCACTGAGTAATTTGCCTTTCTACCTCGTCTTGCTCTGCTATGGCCAGCCGTCGAGGTCGCTGAGCCACTGGGACGTCATCTCGTAAAACAATCTTCAACTGGATCGGGGCTTCACGCGTCTTATTCGGTTTATAGGTCTCCACCAGCCGTGTGACCTCCTGCTGTATAACTGGATCCGCCACGTAACCTACAACATCAGAAGCAAACACATCGAAATTATGAAGCCAATTGTCATTGCGCTTCAATAACCTTACATGATTGCCATTCATAATAACCGTCACATGTTTCAAAAACTCCTGACCTAAAATAATACTAAACGGCATAACGTCTCTAGGCACGATGTGTAGCACTACGTCTTTAAAACATTCCCCGTCGATCACAATGTTTGTCGCAAACTGTCCCTGCGATATCACTCGCGATGCACCAAGTCCCGTCAGTGATATTTCGCACTTTGTTAAGTCCGGCGCGCCTAATAACGCGTAACAATCTTCCGACACAAGATTTAAGTCACTACCGGAGTCCACTAACGCGTAAATATTACGATCGAACACCGAAATTATCTTCAACGGCTTCCGTTCAGTATTGTTTACACAGCCGTTACCGCCCGTCGTACGGTTATGACACGAACTGTCAATGTCATCCCTCCTGTCACAACTGACAGCTGCCGCCGCCGGCGCCGCCATGTTGGATGTGTCGACCGCCATGAAGTTTTCATCATTCACTTCGCTGTCGTTCATCTTCCGCTCCGAGTCATTCGCACGAACTTCCGACTGCACACACATATTTGATCTCGAGCCGCCGCCATTACGATGTTCCACAGCTGACCTCTGCGGTGAGGCACACTGCGCCGATATGTGTCCGAATTGGTTGCACTTAAAGCATTTCGCACCTTTCTCTTTGTGCGGACACATACTGGAAACATGATTTTCCTCTCCGCAGCTATAGCACTTCTTTGTATAGCTGGGGTAAACTGGTTTCGGCCGGTTTTTCTTCACTTCGGTGTGCTGTGAATGCGTCATTCTCGTCTTTTTCTTTATCATTTCGTAAATCTTAATCTTCTCCTTTAGGTCGCCGTATGATGTAACCCCATATAGCATCATCTTGTTAGTTTCTACGTCTTCTATGCCGTCTACGATGTACTGAATCGCGACATAGTCGGGCATTTTACCCCTCTTGCCCAACTCGCGCATGGTAAGTAAGTAATCAAGGCAACTTTCATCTTTTTTCTTCTTACGAGCCGTCATCAACTCGTGTATGGCTTTGATGTCTACCGTATCGGGGAACTCTTTGCTTAGGGCGTACTTTAGCTCATCCCACGATTTAAACGGTCGTTCGGCCTTCAGCCAAAGCGCTGCGGTGCCAGTTAAACTGCGCCTCGCCACAATCAACCGCTGTAAGGGCGTCCAGCTAAATATTACGGCGTTTTCATCGATGTCTTCTATAAACTTATTCACGCTGTACGTCTTATCTTGAGCGCTGAATTTTTGGATAAGGTCATCCATGTACTGCAGGCTGCCGCCCTCTCTTCCGTCATACGTCGTCATCACCGGTGGTGTCGGTGACGTCGGAATTGGAGACTTAGGTGTCCTAGCCGTCGTTGTCGTCGTCGTCGTCTTTACTGGGCCTGGTATTCGGAGCTTAAGCACCATCGCCTCGTCAGCGCCATCACCCGAACTCGTACCAGCCGCCACGTCGTTCTGCGTATCCGTCGGCATCTTTCCGATGTGCTATTTCTTGCGGCCCAAAAGCTACCGTCTTGCTCTCGAAGCCAGCAGGAATCCGTACGCGTCTTTATTTCGGCCACCCGTCGTAATGGTAACCGATTTAAAACCAAACGTAACCGCCTCGTCACGTCACACAAAGTTGCACACCAGTCCGTCGTTCACTTTTTACTTTTAATAATTTATTTTTTTTCCTTCCGATCCCGGACGAGCCCCCAAAATGTGGGATCGAATGAAGGAAACAAGGTGTTTTAAATTAAGAAAAAGAGTTTAATAAAAGTAAAAAAAAGTTATAACACATCTAATCGCTAAGACAGCCCAATCGAATCTCAATCATACACTCACTCTCACCGTTCATTCACAAAATATCTTCCAGTCATTCTATCCGCTCTTTTGCATCAATCATTCGTCCACAGTACCACCATCTCATTCCCACATACATATAATTCGTTTCAAGGTTTATAACTCACAAACAAACCGTACAAATAATAAACATTGTCATCATTTTTATTTGAACGAGCCCGACTCGAGAATGTTTGTTAAACATTCCACCGGAGTGTAGGCACGACTCTTAACCCGAGAAAATCTTGTTTGACAATCATATTAACGTTTTACCGAATCACAGTAATCTTATTAATTCGGGAATGATGTTATTTTGACGGGTAAAGACGGGAAAATATCCGAATTTTCAGCTGAAGTTGTTATTAATTTAAGCGACGTTATTAGCTTGGCAATTACTGTCTTAAACTTGTTATCTGGTTGGTGTTAGGAGGTTGGACATAGTCTTTTATATTATACTAGCTGTAGGTTTCGGCTTTTGCTACCCAAAGGGAACTATACAATTTTTTCAAATAAAAAGTAACCTATATGTATTATTGCTCAATGTTCAAACTATCTTCTTGCCAAATTTCATCTAGATTGGTGCAGCGGGTTTTCCGTGAAGAGGTAACAAACAGACAGACAGAGAGACAGAGGGACAGAGTTACTTTCGCATTTATATATTCGCATTAGTTAGGAATAGTTAGGATTAGGATAATTATTAGATAGGATTAGGATTAAAAGAAAAGTCATGACTAACTGACTGATACATCAACGCCCGGCAGCCCAAACCCTTGGACCTAGAAAGCTGAAATTTTGCGTAAGGTTCACTTTATGTCCTGAGGTTGGTTCCCGTGTTGTTAACCATAAAAATCAATTGTTAAATCACGAACAAATTTCATCGTAATACTCAAACGTTTACTCAAAACCTAAGGCTCGATTTGACTCTGAATATGTGGTTATTCGAATATCGCCAGTCGAGCTCTACATCCAGTACTACATTTGCATTAATAGAGCTACATTCGACAGCGGTGACCGTCGGTCGACCACTGTTTCCAGCCTAACACATAACATAGCAACGCATCGATATTCCGTCATAGCAACACTTGATCGAATTGAATATCTACGGTACTTTGACTCAACCTCGTATATAAACTTTGACTAAATAGGAATAACCACCTTAGGTTCGCGGTCTAGAGTGGTTATTCCAATTTCGTCAATATTTATATACGAGGTTGAGTCAGAGTACCATCGATATTTGAATTTGGACCGAATCTAGCACTAATTCCAAGTGGATGTGACAGGCTCTAAAACAGAGCTAAAACGCGATCTATTTCTTCGTGGGCTAACTTTATGGATTTCTTATTAGCAATGGGATTTTTCATTTCGGGCGCAGTAAAAGTTTGAAATTGGATGGGATAGAAAAGTACGGGGGCTGTAATTAGTTCGGTCCCTTTGTCTCGTAGATTTTTTGTCATAATAATGTTTGGTCGAAAGATTGTTAGTCATAATTTTTTCTGCAATCTGAAACTGAAATTTCATAAAATCTTTTACGTAGGCTAGATACTCAGAATAGGTTAGGTTATGTTTATTTTATGCCTTTTTGGAAAGATGGATATTTTCGGTATAATTTCAATTATGACTTAAAATCATTTGACCAAACATTACATTAGGATAATCGATATTGTATGCGAGACACCATAGAATATACCGAATTAGTCCTTATTTCGAGGGCGAATTAGGAATTCACATAACAGTAATGAAGCATTATAAAAAACAGCGACCATTATTTGGCACGGACCAGGAAATACAGGCTGGCAGAAAAAAAAAAACTTTAATATCAAATAATTGAGCACGTCTAGGTGTTACTAGTGCGAAGATTTTTCTTAAAAAAATCGACTCAACTAGTACGTCAACCAGCAGAGGCAATTAATGTCATCATCATGCTGCCATAAGCCTCTTCCATGACGCGGCACGTCTTCGGCCCCTCGCATCCAACGCCAACGACGCATACAAAAGTTGTCATCCACACGCCAAGTTGGCATAACGTCAACACGGACTTAAACCTTAAGCATACGTCCGTAGGTCGCATTTGCACTGTGCAGCCGGAGGCCTATCAGCGTTAGTGGCATAGGCTCGTCGCCTCATGACGCCTTTAGGCGTTCTTGGCGTTCAAAGGGTTATGGTCGTCCGTCCATCGTGCCTCAGGACGCCCTACACTACGTTTCTCCATCCGTGGTCTCCATTCGAGGACTCGTTTGCTCCACCGTTCATCGTCCTGCGACATACGTGAGCAGCCCAATGCCATTTCAGCAAACTATTTATTTGAGCAATGTCGGAGACTTTAGTTCTTTGTCGGCTAATGTGATTGCAGATTTTATCCTTGAAAGAAACTCCTAGCATTGCTCTATCCATAGCTATGAATGTACTATCTTAATAAATTGATTTCTGACCCACAATAGAAAGTTCTCACAGCAACTATGTTTAACCCCCGACGAAAAAGAGGGGTGTTATAAGTTTGACCTGTGTATCTGTGTATCTGTCTGTGGCATCGTAGCTCCCAAACGGATGGACCGATTTCGATGCGGTTTCTTTTAATCAGAAGCTAGTTTAATCGAGATGGTTCTTATTTAAAGTTCATTTAAATCGGTTTACCCGTTTTTGAAATATTGCACTTTTAAGGTGACGATTTCGGAGGTTTTTCAACTTTTCTAATCCTTAACAAACAATGCGATGTCATACTATGACCTTTACTATGAAAAGGTTCCACGGTGGGTCAGAAATCAATTTAATGGATGGGAGTTTTTTAAAATCCAATTTCACTAGACTTCATTATCTGTGTGCCCATTTTTAACCCCCGACAAAAAAAAGGGGTGTTATAAGTTTGACATGTGTATCTGTGTATCTGTCTGTGGCATCATAGCTCCCAAACGGATGGACCGATTTAGATGCGGTGCGGCGGAAAGCTAGTGTAATCGAGATGGTTTTAGCCAAGTTTCATGTGGGGAGTTTTTCAACTTTTCTAATGTATCGCATTACTATGGCGGCAAATAAATAAATTAGAAAAGTTGAAAACATTGTCATTTCAAAGTTCAATATTTCAAAAACGGCTGAACCGATTTCAACGAAACTTGACTAAGAACCATCTCGATTACACCTGCTTTCGATTAAAAAAGGGCTTAACCCGTTTACCGGTAAACCCGTTTGAGAACTATGATGCCACAGACAGATACACAGATCAAACTTATAACACCCTTCTTTTTAGTGGGGGGTTAAAAATACTTTTCGATATGAGTTTCACTACGTCATGAATTAAAAAAAGAATCATGTAAACAAAAACATCCCAGGCATTACTAAATCTACTACCAAACAAACATAAACGTACTAAAAACAATTACTTTGCTCACCCGCGACCACTAATGACAAATAGTTATATCTGTGCGGCAAATGTATGTTTCCATGCAACACCTCCGCTAAACTAAACGCTGACGCGTTTCGGCACTCTCCACGAGGCCATTTACGAAGCACAACAACAACCGCTCAACGTGCCACCACTTCCACTACAAGTAGTAGTAGTATAGTGGTGGTGGTGATAGTTGGGTCTGTGTGGCATGTGTTGATTCGTGTAGCAGTGGAGGCGGAGGTGTTGCATGGAAACATACATTTGCCGCACAGATATAACTATTTGTCATTAGTGGTCGTGGGTGAGCAAAGTAATTGTTTTTTAGTTCATAAATATGGACCTCCGCAAAGTAACGCCTGATTCAATAAATTAAACATAAACGTATTTGGGCATTTCGTTTAGCATCACACGGACTTGACCATTTGCCGTACTAATTATCATCTCATAAAAACGTACCACTGATGATACAAGTTTACAGGATGTATCATTGGTCATTCTTCATGGCTAATGCTCATTTCACAGCATTTTGAAGTTGATGGCAGTATTGAATACTTAGTGAATAGAGTGCTGAGGGGAGCTGGTAAGCGTGCAGGGAGATTAAAGTCCTGCTTACAAGTTGCCAAAAAAGGCTGTGGTAGCCTTGTGGTTTGACCTATAGGGACCTGGGATCTGGGACCCTATACATCCCTTTGTAATTCTGATATTCGCAGATACTTGAGCTAGGGACCCTATACATCTCCTGGTCAATTAAAACGTGCCAGTAAAGTGTTCTGGTTTTGCTGTTCTAATAATTGTTTTTTACACTTGTTCCCAAAATACTGTAATTGTTTTTCTCTTTATTTTCTAATGATACAGTGAGGTTTCTTTGTGTAATTCATCTATGGTTACGTATTGTAAGAGCTAATATAAATGTAATGTAACTCGTTTTTAGAAAAAATGCTTTGTGCTGTGTGTGTGTGACGGAAGCGCTGGTAGATTGAAAAAAATTACGCGTAAAAGAGCATTCAACTGCCTATTTGTTGAATAAAATTTTGAATTTTGAATATACTCTACCAAGCAGAGCGTCGTCGGTTCAAGCTCTGGCTGCTCCGAGGCTTTCGGAGCAATCCACACTGAGTCCACGTAGGATGTAGGGTCAGCGTCAAAAGTCGCTGGTCACTTTTGTACCTTTTCGCTCTACTGCCAGATACAGCGCGTCATACGTGATTGACATTATTGCGTTATTGCGACAAGGTACAAAAGTGATGAGCGACTTTTGACGCTGTCTGTACAACCCAAGCTCTCTCATTGTGAGAGTCCTAAGCCCAGAAATGGTGCATAAAGATGTATGTATAAGTACGTCCATAAAGCAGTTAGCATTACACTGCGGCACTAGATCGATCACATTGGACTCGTTGGCTTCCGACTCCGCAATGTAATATTATTAGCACCGTTTTACGGATGAAGGGCATCATGTTACGCAGAATTATTTCCATTTGTCCCATAACAATGGCGGAAAACTTCAACCGAAAGTAACAGTAAGTTTCAGGCATAATAAAGTGTCATTTCGCATGTGTAGATACAACTTAAAAACTTGAAAAAGGTCCCGATAGTTTAATTTCAAAGGCCAGCATCTTTTAAATCGTGCCAGTAAGCGGTTTTGCTGTGCCATTAATTATTTTTTTAATAAAGTTGCTCAAAAAGTGGTACTTTTGTGGCTTTTGTTGTATACGTATCGTGTGGAAAGTTGCGTTTTTCGCACTAGCGCTTTTTACTTTTCCAAGGCGCTGGTGGAGGAACTCTCCCAGAGTTGGCCCCGGCGGGTGGTAGCTCGCGCCGGCTCACCGCCTTTGGTTTCATTGTCATTTTATCGCAAACGTATTAAATAACATCGTTTGGTACACGTGCGGAATTGTCATTTTCACTCGTCCTGACTCTCGACCCTCGCCTCACGGGTCAGGCCTCGGGACTCGTGCAAAATAAATATTAAAATATTCTACTATTCTACATTGTTCGTATAATAGTGTAATATTTTTATTTTCTAATGATTCAGTGACCTTTCGTCATAATTATAATGCATTAGTGGTATGTAGGTATTGTAAGTAGTATTGTTACTTGCTTTTAGAAGAAAACAACTTCGTGCCAAGTTTGCAATCATAGCATCTCCGAAAGCGCTGGTAGACTCCAAAAAATACGTGTAAAACGGCATTTAGCGCCTTGTTACTGGTTTTTTTATGTGCTACTTTTCATTATTTAAACGAGATAAACTTGCATACTTACTATTAAGACTGAGAACCTTAACAAACAGTAAAGTACGTCATGAAGGACGTCTAGACGGTTTACGACTTAGGTTCACTGTCAAGAACGCGGCCGAAGTTCTAGAATTCGTGAGGGATGAGCTTAAACTGGGAACTGAGACTAAATATTTCGAGCTAGGCTTTAAGTTATTGACCGAGCCAAGGACCACAAAACCAAGAGGACTGCCAGTGACTATACGATGCCGCGTTCCTTTGAAATAATACGCCTGCTTGTAGCTAGTTCTACTACGGACGGGTACCATTTATGATATTTAGACCTCTGGCTAACACAATAGCGCCATCTAAATTCGTTTTTTCTTTCAGTTCATAGATGGCGCTATTGTGTTAGCCAGAGGTGTAAGTATCATACAAAATTAATGGTATAGAGACCTCTCTATAGTGAAACTAGCTACAGCAGGCTTATTATTTCAAAGAAACGCGGCATCGTATAGACACTGGCAGTCCTCTTGGTTTCATAGTCCTTGGTTTGGATACAATTTCTTTCGTAGGTATATTATTTGGCTGTCCGGCTGTAGGTCGCATTTCTCAACTGATTCCCCTGAAATTAAATAAATATCATGGGACAAATTGACACCAATTGACCTATGCGCAAACTAGGCAAAGCCTGTACTATGGGTACTAGACAACGGATAAACATGCTTATATAGATAAATAATACATACTTATATACATATTAAACATCCATGGCCCGAGAACATGTTTTTGTATTCATCATACAAACATCTGCCCCGACCGGGATTCGAACCCGGGACCTCAAGCTTCTTAGTCAGGGTCTCTAACCACTAGGCGATTCGGTCGTCAATTTTGTGAGCAGGCTCCCTAAATAAATAGAATTTATGAAAAAAAAACAAACGGTGTTCAAAAATGACATTCGTGAAATTTTGTGTTCTGGTTCTAAAATTATACAGATTTTTTTTTTGATTTTTTTAAATAAAAACAAAAATGAGGTCGTAAGGTCTATAGCTCGAAGAGCCGAGTAAGTGATGTGACCTATAGATGAATTTACTAGAACTGACCACGAAAGGAAAGGAAAATGAGTACCTAATTGAGAAATACCTACATAAATTCCCAAAAAGTAGAGGTGCGAGCCATGGCTCGAACCCACGACCTTCTGCTTGAGAGGCCATGGCCAAACCACTAGGCCACCATGCCTTTTTAAAAAATATAAAAAGTTCAATATTTTAAAAACAGGCGAACCAATTTTAATGAACCTCAGCTAAGAACCATCTCGGATTAAACTGGCTTTCGATTGAAAAATCCGCATCGGAACCGGTCCACCGGTTTTGGAGCTATGATGCCACAGGCAGATACACAAACACACAAATACACAAGTCATACATATTTACACCCCTCTTTTTCGTCGGGGGTTAAAAAATAATGTCAAACATAACCGTTAAAACCGTTACTCCCGCTTCGAATCTTGAAGACAATTTCATCATGTACTTTGCGACTCAAACCTTTTTCCCAAACACATTTGTCAATGACCTCGATCTAATTGGAAGCGATTGCTATAAGTACAGTCAGCGTCATATATATGGTGACATCCAAAGTGATCAAATAGTTCGGCACACCATACAAATCGTATATAATATGAGGCTGACTGTACATCTTTTGCATTTTCTCTTTGCTTTTAAGGGGGTTAGTAGATTATGATAAAGCTTGTACTTATTTTAAGGGGGTTAGTAGATTATGATAAAGCTTGTACTTATTTTAAGGGGGTTAGTAGATTATGATAAAGCTTGTACTTATTTTAAGGGGGTTAGTAGATTATGGTAAAGCTTGTACTTATTTTAAGGGGGTTAGTAGATTATGATAAAGCTTGTACTTATTTTAAGGGGGTTAGTAGATTATGATAAAGCTTGTACTTATTTTAAGGGGGTTAGTAGATTATGATAAAGCTTGTACTTATTTTAAGGGGGTTAGTAGATTATGATAAAGCTTGTACTTATTTTAAGGGGGTTAGTAGATTATGATAAAGCTTGTACTTATTTTAAGGGGGTTAGTAGATTATGGTAAAGCTTGTACTTATTTTAAGTGCCATTAGACGGAAACTAGTATTTTTAACCCCCGACGAAAATAAGGGGCAAATAACTTTGACCTGTATATCTGTCTGTAGCATCATAGCTCCCAAACGATTGGACAAATTTTGATTCGGTTTTTTTTATCGAAAGTTTAATCGAGATGGTTCCTAGCTAAGTTTCATTAAAATCGGTTGAATCGTTTTTGAAATATTGAACTTTGAAAAGACTATGTCGGGGGGTTTCATCTTTTCTGAGTTGGTTAGGTTTTAAGTATCATTGATTAAACTTGGTCACGAGTATTTTAATGAGCAGGGATCGGAGTTTCCATAACAAAAAAAAAATATAATAGAATCGTCATTATAAGCTGACATTTTGAAATGTTGGTGAAATAACCTAGCCAAAATAGAAAAGTAAAAAACCCCCTACATTGTCATTTCAAAGTTCAATATTCCGAAAACGGTAGAACCCATTTTAATTAAACTTAGCTAAGAACCATCTCGATTAAACTGGCTTTCGATTAAAAAAAACCGCATCGAAATCGGTCTACCCGTTTGGGAGCTATTAGTATGATGCCACAGACAGATACACAGACACAAAGATACATAGGTCAAACTTATAACACCTAAGTCAGCGTTTAGTATAGTGGTGGTGGTGATAGTTGGGTCTGTGTGGCATGTGTTGATTCGTGTAGCAGTGGAGGTGGAGGTGTTGCATGGAAACATACATTTGCCGCACAGATATAACTATTTGTCATTAGTGGTCGCGGGTGAGCAAAGTAATTGTTTTTTAGTTCATAAATATGGACCTCCGCAAAGTAACGCCTGATTCAATAAATTATTTATAACACCCCTCTTTTTCGTTGGGGGTTAATTAAGACTTCAAGACCGTGCCAAATAATATGTTAATTTCTTCTCCATAGTAGACCACAAGTTTTCACCAAGCATTGAGTAAGTAAAGTAATCGTATACTTATTACAACCATACAAAAAAAACCGGCCAAGTGGGAGTCGGACTCGCGCACGAGGGTTCCGTAGAAAGATTTCAACGCTTTTCCCCAGTGTTTTAAGAAGCAGAGCCCTGCTCTTAAGCAAAATGTACGCAGTGTGGGTCAACTTATATTGGTCTGCGAAATCTACAGATAGACATAAAAATTTAAGATTTTGAGACTTTTCGGAGTGGTTGTGCTATAAGAGCTACCTTCATACCAAATTTCAAGTTTCTAGGACATCTGGAAGTACCCTTTAGGTTTTTGGAATTCGGCAATTTATATGGAAATAGATTTTTTAATGACTGTATCTTTTGATTGCGTTGACTTAGAAGGTCGGTTTTTCACGGCTTCAAGGGACCGCAGGCTTGAGTATTTGATATTAATTTCAGCATGCTACCTCCACGCGTTCCAGAGAAAAAGGGTCTTGACAGACAGACAGACAGGCAGGCAGACAGACGGACCACAAAGTGATCCTACAAGGGTTCCGTTTTTTCCTTTTGAGGTACGGAACCCTAAAAAAGAAAAAAAAAACAGTTGTTCAGCCGTAATATTAATAGGTATTACAACCATTATTTCAAACATCAGTACAGCAAAAATGACATAACTGCCTCTAGAGCGCGCAATAACAAAATCCCCACATTTGTACCCTTTTTAAATTAAAGGGAGAATTTCCCCCTAAATGGCTGCTCGTTCCCCCACACCTTTATGACGTCGTGATTTCAAACGACAAGGATTTTCTTTTATTCTCTTGTGTTGTAAACCTTATTACATAACTTATCATATTAAGAACTACTTTTCTCGGGGTTTGCGTGTAGTTTTTTTGTATATTTTTCGTTGTTTTGTATATGCCAGCACCAATAGTTGCTAAGCAACCGAAGCGCTCACAATGATCTAAGCACTGCTCTATTGTTATAGACATAAGAGCTTGCGCAGATCATTGTGAGCGCTTCGGTTGCTTAGCAATTATTGCTGCTGACTGTACTCAACGTTGTTGATTAAGTCAAATAGGAAATAGCACAATAATAAACAAAGTCTTTCCGAAAGCGCTTTTTGTATTTTGAATTTAGGTCAGTAGTGGAAAACAAAAATAGGCTAAGAAAAAAAAAATTACTGGGTGAATATGATGCGCCTATAATAACTATGTGTAGACAGGTACTTAAAACTCCGCCAATTTCATTAATTTTATAAACTGAACAATACAGATTTTTTTTTACAAAGCCATTCCTCATTCACAAGGAAAATAATCGATTTATTGATTATTTTTGTTTTTGTTTTTATGAAACATTCATAGTATGAAATTCAACATACAATGACAATGCTAAGAAAAATCCGTTAAGCAGCTGGACTTGAACCAGCAACCTCGGTAATCCGTACCACGCTCCACCAATTAAGCTATACTTAACGTTGGTGTACCTAACGAATTTTCCAATGTCTTGTGTCATATTTTTATTTGGAAGATCTCTCCTCGGCGCCATCTATGAGTAGCCTAATCAAGCGGCTCACCCACTACGAAACTTCTACAGTTACGCATTAGTGGCAAGAGATGGAACTATTTTCTGAATCAATGAAAATAATCGATTTATTGATTATATAGCTTAATTGGTGGAGCGTGGTACGGATTACCGAGGTTGCTGGTTCAAGTCCAGCTGCTTAACGGATTTTTCTTAGCATTGTCATTGTATGTTGAATTTCATACTATGAATGTTTCATAAAAATAAAAACAAAAATAATCAATAAATCGATTATTTTCATTGATTCAGAAAATAGTTCCATCTCTTGCCACTAATGCGTAACTGTAGAAGTTCCGTAGTGGGTGAGCCGCTTGATTAAGCTACTCATAGATGGCGCTGAGGAGAGATCTTCCAAATAAAAATATGACACAAGGCATTGAAAAATTCGTTAGGTACACCAACGTTAAGTATAGCTTAATTGGTGGAGCGTAGTACGGATTACCAAGGTTGCTGGTTCAAGTCCAGCTGCTTAACGGATTTTTCCTAGCATTGTCATTGTATGCTCATTCACAAGGATTTTTTGCCATAAACTTAATTTCAAAGATTCAAATGCAAGTGGAGTTCTTACCTAAAAAAGCGATACTCAAAATCAAAAGTCGGATAAGGGTCGGATCTTCATTAAAATTGTAGGTACAGGAAACTTCCCAAAAAGGTCGCACCTTTCCTACTTCCTAATCACACTTCGCAAAGCGACGTGACTAGACCTTATGCTCGCGAATTTAAGGCAAAGCCCTACTAAAGCTGACACACTTTGCAGATTTGATAAATTTTACGAACGCGAAAGAAAAGCTGAAAAATTACCAACATTGTCATTTGAAAGTTTAGTATATCAAAAACGGGTGAACCGATTTTAATTAAACTTAGCTAAGAGCCATCTCGATTAAATTAGCTATCGATGAAAATCAGTCCATCCATTTGGGAGCAATGATTGCTACAGACAGATACACAGATACACGGATACACAGGTCAAACTTATAAGTTACTAACTGTTTCGTCCGCGTAGATTTCGGTTATCGCTATCCCGCGGGAACTATATAATTTTCCCGAATAAAAAGTAGCCTATGTTATTCCTTAATATTCAAACCAAGGACCATAAAACAATTATTTTATGGTCCTTGATTCAAACTATCTTCTTACCAAATTCCATCTAGATTCGTGCAGCGGTTTTCCCGCGAAGAGGACACATACAGACAGACAGAGAGACAGGGATACTTTCGCATTTATAATAATAGTTAGGACGTTAGGATAACACCCCCATTTTTCGTCGGGGGTTAAAAACACAAACAGACAATTTGACAAATACTTTTATGTCGTGTAACAATTATACTGTGCAAATAAAACACTAGACCTGCAATCTCTTGTGTAGCCTTAACGTCAGACAGCCGTCAAGAATTAACGGCTCAGCAACATTACGTAAATAAGAAGGCTCGGGACTCGCAAGGGGATCGGGATCCCCGCAATGTGGGTCGCGGTTGGGAAGATTGTTGCAGTTAGTACACTACGTTGATTGCTACCCATTAGTGGTTCAGACATAACCGAGGCATACGAGTAGATGAGGCAAAACTAATTACGGTACCTATAGATCCATGTCATGGCAACATCAAATACTTACGTAAAATCTACCAGATTTCACAAAGCGTAATTATATACTAGTAGTTCTGTGAGCTCATTTCTGAACATTTTTAGTTTTATTTTTAATTAAAAATAAGGAATTTACCAAAAAATCTGTATACTTAATTATTGTGGAATCTAACTACAAATTTTCACGACGACCGGGTAATTTTTCATTCAAAATTCCAAAAAAATGGGGTAAGCCTGTAACCTTATTCTTAACTTAGTATCCACGCACCTAAACCTATTCACAATAAACTTCACAATACCACTAATGCTTGTCAACGAAGTCTTACGACATTTGCGACAAAAAAACTCCCGCCATTCAAACAGTTTACTTCCAAACCTAATAGTTATTTTGATAAATCGCTACAGAACCTTGCGCAGTGGCACTATTCCCCATATTTCATCCATAGGACCACCCAACGCCCCGGAAAAATTCCAGACACATTACAAAAGGCATTGTGCTGAAAGTTATATCTTTTCATATTTATTACGCGTGTTGAAGTGTAGGTATAGCAATGGATTTTCTTTATTAGCTCGTTGTTTAAAGCGTACTGGAAAATAAATTGGCCATGTGTTAAGAAGTAAGAAGTTGCGGATAGACAGACATAGGAAAAGAACCGGACGAGTGCGAGTCGAACTCGCGCGCGAGGGTTCCGTAGAAAGATTTCCCATCATTTCCCTGCTTTTCCCCAGTGTTTTAAGCTGTCCGGTATTGGCAGAGCCCTGTTCCTAAGCAAAATGTACGCAGTGTGGGGTCATTTTATATTGGTCTCTGACATATACAGACAGACATAAAAATTCAAGATTTTGAAAAATTTTTGAGTATTTTTAGGGTTCCGTACGTCAAAAGGAAAAAAACGGAACCCTTACAGGATCGCTTTGTTTTTCGTCTGAGCGAAGCGTCTCAGATTCAGCTTGGAGTATTTTTAGGGTTCCGTACGTCAAAAGGTAAGCTACCTTAATACCAAATTTCAAGTTTCTAGGACAACTGGAAGTACCCTTTAGTTTTTCAGAGTACGGCAATTGGTATGGAAACAACCTTTTTAATGACTGTATCTTTTGATCGCGTTAACTTAGAAGTTTGATTTTTTTCACAGCTTCAAGGGACTGCCGGTTTGAATATTTGACATTAATTTCAGACTGCTACCTCCACGCGTTCCAGGGAAAAAGGATCTTGACAGACAGACAGACGAAAAACAAAGCGATCCTGTAAGGGTTCCGTTTTTTTCCTTTTGACGTACGGAACCCTAAAAATTGTCCAAGCTGAATCTGAGACGCTTCGCTCACTTCGTTCGTTCGGTTTATCTACAGGGTGATCAATCCAAATGGGTCAGTAGGGAGATAAGAGATAGGGAAATCTGTTCTTAGGAACCATGGCGTCGATTTTAGATTTAATATAAATGGCACTTTTAACATGAAACTACCGTGAGACTCAATCATAGTGAAATAAAAACGGATCACTCACGTATATAAGTCGAGTTTAGCCCGACATGTTTCGGACTAATTCGTAGTCCTTCCTCTGAACTCGACTTATATACGTGAGTGATCCGTTTTTATTTCACTGTGTTTTAATATAAATGGCATTAATTTTTAGGGTTCCGAAGCCAAAATGGCAAAAAGGAACCCTTATAGTTTCGTCATGTCCGTCTGTCTGTCTGTCCGCGGCATAGCTCAGAGACTATTGGTACTAGAAAGCTGTAATTTTGCACTGATATACATATTAATTACGCCGAAAAAACGCTGGGATAAAATCTTGAAAAAAAAATTTTTGGTGTACGTAAAGAGGGGATGATTTTTTTATTTCTCGCCTACCCCATAGTGAGGGGTATCATTTAGGGTTTTTCAGAAATATTAGGGGTGCTTAAAGATCATTTTTCGATAGAGTTATTCGTTTGTGAAACATTTAGCTTTGAAGTGCTCATTTTTGTTGGAGTCCAGAGTCTCCCCCCTCTACCAGAGAAACTGTTGTATTTGGAAATGTGAAAAAAAATCAGAGCAGTAGTGCATATAGTAAATTTAAAAGGAAAAGTATCAGAGATAAGCATTCTTGACAGGTTTGGGAGTAATAATTAATTATGTGTGTCTATGTTAGTAACCGATGTAAATTGACGCTACTCTGCGTACAGTTTGCTTTGGAGTAGGGCTCTGTTAACACTGGTTTCGATTAGGTGTGATGAAAATACCTTTAAATTAGGTATCTGTGCCAGGGCTTTTTCGTAATGACTAAGGAACCCTATCCTGGGCGTGTCCGACACGCTCTTGCCCGGTTTTTTTAACTCTCATACATACCTAATCATCAACAGTAACAACGAATTAACTTGCAGAATTTATGACATTGCTTACAGAGATTTTGACGGGTTCAACATGAAACTGCCGTGAGACTCATAGTGAAATAAACGAATCACTCACCTATATAAAGAGTTTCACGCCATGGTTTCTAAACACAAATTTCCAAATCTCTTTATAGGTTCTGACTTCTCCCTAGTGACCCATTTGGATTGATCATCCTGTATAAAGTATGATTCACAACACGGACCACCCAACCTCTGGACACCGCATCTTCTATAATTTACTTGCAAAGTCATTACGAAAAAAGCCGCGGTGAGCGGGCCGGGGGAATGCGTCGTGATTGGTTCATAGCTTGTCATCTCGCTTGTCATCTGGTCGAAAGCGAGCCGCGATTGGTGGCTAATAAGATTTATAGGTGCAAATGAGCATATGCGTTTCGGAAACGTTCGCCCTGACATTTGGTGTCCAGAGGGTGGTTGGTCCGTGATTCACAATATG
This sequence comes from Clepsis dumicolana, assembly GCA_963691665.1. Lineage (NCBI taxonomy): Eukaryota > Metazoa > Arthropoda > Insecta > Lepidoptera > Tortricidae > Clepsis > Clepsis dumicolana. The sequence goes on from OY829529.1 coordinate 3,522,340, forward strand.
TCGTGACGGGATAATTTGTCGTGACGCCTTGACCCCGTTTGCGTGACGCTGTCTTCATAACGTTTACACGTTTCTGGGAAACACCATGATGTTCACACCTAGCGTTTTGCGTTTCACGTCATTTCAAGAGCAAACAATTCTGGTAGCCTACATTTTGGTGAGCATTAACCCACAGGTCAGATTTTTCAAATCCCCGAAATTTTATTTTCAAGTTCAGAATACAGAACATACCAGAGGGTCGAGCACGACTTTTCGAATCCCGAATTGAGTCACGTAAAATCGAATAGTAAACTTTGTCGAGTTTGTATGACGTTTGGAACAGCGCCCGCCCGTGACCGTATTTGGAACTAAAATTTAGTATGAGGTCTGTCGATCTCGATACGATAACCGTAACGTTACGCAGCATTCGTAAAGTCGTGCTCGACCCTCTGAAGGCGTGTTCAGTCAACCTACATTTTTTGTTCATTTCGCTACCCGTTTACACTTAAAGTACTTATTCTGTATTATATTCTGTTTTTTTATAAACCCAACGGTATTTTTGCATGTAAGAACGACAAGAAAAGGGATTGATTAACTTAGTATTGTCGTTCGTACAACACGTCAAATGAATTTACGAGCCATTTGAGTATTACGTCCTTTGAATGTATTCGATTATTAAAATCGGTCTACGCGATCGGTCTCTAGAGGGCCACAAAGGAACAAACATTCATAGGTACGTACATAGGCTGATAAACACATTACCCTCCTTTGCGTGGCCCAGACGGGTAAAAATTACTTAAAAGTAGAACCCTCAAGCCGAACGAAAACGAAAATATCAATTTATTAGTCATTATTTTACCGGCTGCTTCTAAACAGTTTGTAAGCACTTTCAGCGAAGCCTAATTTGAATAAAACTGTTTAGACTATGAACTGACTATCTTTTTACATATACAAGTAGTAAGTATGAACGAGTCGAGTTGAATTGTGACTGAGTGTAGAACCTTTTTTAATAAAAAAACATAAGTTTTTCAACCCGGGAAATTACATGCAACCATAGTAATCAGTAGTGTGTGTAGTGTGTAGTGTGTAGTCGTGTAGTGTAGTGTGTAGTAGTGTAGTGTAATGTGTAGTAGTGTAGTGTAGTGTGTAGTAGTGTAGTGTATAGTAGTGTAGTGTAGTGTGTAGTAGTGTAGTGTAGTGTGTAGTAATGTAGTAGTAGTAGCGTACGTGAAACGCACTAAAAAATTGAATTTGAATAAAATAAAATGCCTACGAAAATTTGGAAAAACTGGATAGATGCTAAAATATGCACACCAGCCATTATTTTTGCATGATTAAATTCTCAAAGCACTTAGTGAACCGAGCAGTAAATCTCATCGTCCATATGAATAAAGTGACGTAGGAAGAAAATAAGAAAATGCAAATTCTGGCTTACTATGCGCGCCGTGTTTCCGATTTCAAGACATGCCAGGAGTGGGATCCAAGATGGCTGCTATTACGGTAAACGGCAAATACCTACGTGTTTATTCCGATATTTTGTTTCTGCTGAAAATAGTTGGTAGTAATGAACCCTGAAAAGGCTTTTTAGTTTAATGCTAGCAGAAACATACAGAAAATCAGAAAATATGACTAGCCCCGGGAATCGAATCCGGAATTCCGTGTCACGTGCTACACCCTTATACCAAAAGTAGTAGTAGTATTTACTACTGGTAGTTAGTATTAATGACGAATCTATCGATAATTTTATAGATGTAGCATTTAAAAAAAAATCAATGTATTGTCTAAAGCGTTGCAAGGTCACAGTGTTAATATGTACAACTTCATCATCATCATGTCAGCCGAAAGACATCCACTGCTGTACATAGGCCTCCCCCAAACATAGGCCTCCCTTAACAAAGTAGAACTTAGAATTTTTTTAATACGAAAGACATTTTTATTTCAAAGTCTAATATCTCACGAACTATTGCATCGTTTTTAGTGAAACTTAGCTTAAAACCATCGCGATTAAAGTAGATGTTTATTAAAAGAATACCTAGGTATATCCGATTGGGGGTTACGAGGCCACAGACAGACAAACAGATACACTCCTCAAACCTATAACACCCCTCTGTTTTGCGCTTGGGGTTAATAATAGAAGTACACTATATTACAAAAACAGAGAGCCAGTTCTGAATAATTAACTAGGCTTCAAACTATCAAGTGTTGCAAATTTCGAGCGCCTGCTCACTAATTATTCATGCTGAGCCGATTGTAGATCGGTAGCTATGTTATTTGACCGGTTAATGCTCAAAATATCTGCTAGTACTTACTATGAACAATAATTGAACTGGCGAGCGAAGCGAGTGAGTTCTCAGTGTTGAGAAAGTGTTCGAATTAATGTTCGTATGTTTGAGCCTTTGATTAATAATTACAAGTAAGTAGGTGTGGGGTCAGAGCGTCAAAAATGGCTCGGCAAATAACGGCTCTCTTGTAGAGTGAGCTCTTATTAATTGCAAGCAAAATTGCACGTTACTGTTTAGCCTATTGTCTACCATACCTGTTTTTCTGTAATCCCCTTGTACTGTTTTGTAGTTTTCAGTATACAATATTTGCATTGTATTGTATCGTGTATTGGATAAAAATAATCAATAGCAAACTGACACTAGAACTATGCCATATTTTTACTCCGTTTACCGTTATTTAGATAATTTATTGATCGAAGGTTTCAGTTGCCAAAATGTTTGTTCGACGATAACTCAATTAGGTAAGTGTACAAATACAATACAATAACTCCATATTGAACACCACATAACAAAGGAAACAGGAAAAAAGTTACAAAGAAAATGCAAGGTAGCAGGGCGGTCTTATCGATATAGAGCAGAGTAGAAAGAGAGAATCTATAATCTATAGATACCCGTAACACCTATTTACTGCCTAATCACTTACAAATCCTACTCCAAATCCTTCTCCGTGCAGGCTGTTAGACTGTGGACTCGGTTACCTTGTGACATCAGGCAGTCGGAAACTGTTGCCACCCTGCAGAATCGCTTGAGGAGGTACTGGCTTGACGGTTCCTCTTAATTGGATATTGTGTGTTCTCTAGTTCGTGTATATATGTATTTTATGTAGTGTATACTTCTTGATATGTATTTATTTATCGTTATGTTATTGGTATGTACTAGAGTGTATCTGTATTTCTATGTATGTGTATTTTAAATGCTTTAGTTAGGTAATTAGGTTAATTTCCGGTTCCGGATCCTCTTACTTTTATTTGTATGTCTACTCTTCTTTCTGATGTCCTGTCAATCGCCCGAAGGTTAACTAGTAGAGATCCCTTTAAGGGATAAGTTCGCCTTTGTACATTTGCTTTTGTTCTGTTATCTGTATTTTTTTGTTTTATGTGCAATAAAGAGATATACATACATACATACAATGTTATTCATAAACCGGTATTAACTAAAATGCCGTTAAAGTTCGTTTGTCCCTTTTTGTCACATTGGCATTTCCGTAGTAAGAAGAAGACAAAACCTATTTTAGCTAATAGAGGCTTGAGTGACGTTTATGAATAAGGGCCTTTGTATCCGGTGACCCAATTTTTTTTTATAGGCCCTGTTCCATAACAATAAAAATACATCAAACGAATCCATTCCGTGAATTGAAAATTACAGGTGTCAGAAGTACGTTTCGGAAGAAAACTTTTTTAATACTCTCTGGTAATAAAAGTCTTTTACACCTCTCTTCTCTCGGATACTTAATGAATTCGTGCGTTGAACATAAAATTCCAGAGTTCTAACTTTGTACGCCTTATAACGATATGAACCCGAACCTAAGGGTCCATAAAGTTGGGTTGCGATCCTTTATTTCGTGGTCAGGACATTTTTTTACCTATAAAAAGGTTAATGACTAGCGGTAAAGACAGTTCAGGTATAAGGTATAAAGCGGTCGGTTAATGTTCGGAAATGTAACCATACACTTATAGGTTTATCTTGTATTTCTTTGTATTTGTATTTTTTGTATTTCTTTGTATTTCTATTATTATCTTTTGAGTGGGAAATGCCTTGCTTTAGTCGCCACGCTTATCTTAAGTGGCAGTGAACTTTAGAAGGTTATCGAATGGCTTCAGCGAATCGGGAGACGAGCTGTCGGTAGGCCTCCAACAAGACGGAGCGACGAACTGGTAAAGATCGCGGGGTCGTTGTGTGTGGGGGGGGGGGGTCCACCTCGGGTGCCAAGCACCAAGAGGTGACAACGACATCTCACTAGTACCTACCTACGACCAAAGAATGTGCACAAAATCTCCCTTTAGGTGTTTTATTTTAAGTAGGGGTGCTCAATAAAAAACCGTCCGGAGGGGGCGCCAATCTACCCTACGCCGCTACTGAAAGAGGCTACAATTGTAGCCTTTTCTGCGCTTTATTTTCGACGTGCTGATGACATATATCTACGTCTTTTATAAATGTAATATCATTGTTTACAACGTGTCACGTTAGTGAAAGTCACATATTTTTTTGTCTTTCAATTTGTGTACTCTGTCCAGGGACACACCTCGAGTTAAATACCTAATTCGTGTACGTTTTTTAACCGTTAACCGCCACGATTAACGGTACGAACGTGTTATGGCCCCCAAGGGAGCTGTTCCATGGGTACAATTCCGAAACGAAAATGTTCAAGAATTAGAATTTAAAACGAATGTAAAGGATGAAAACACTCTTGATGATGTTAATCGTATAATGTGATCAATGTTATTACAATTCTTTATGATTGAGTTCTTTTACAGAAATTAATCTAGCTAGAAACTCACGCGCGGCGAGCACGGCTCAGTAGCCGGGGAGAGAGAGCGAGAGCGATGCGGAGCGAGCGAGAGAGGCGGTGTGGGTGCGTTCGAGATAACAATAAAGCCGTTCGGGATAAAGCCCGCGTTACAATAATAAGTATGAAGGAAAGTGCTTGAGTAAATGGTCAACGTTTTCGAGTGTGGAATAACGTAAGAATTTGTTTTAACTAAGGTAAATGCTACCATGCCGGTACCCATTTATTTGGCCAAAAAACGTTTGCGAAACTGATTGATTTTCCAAATGTTTCGTTTCCAAAAATGCATTTTTTTTCAAAAACTACAAATATATCAAGATTTATTTCAGGGCCATCTCATAGAACCCTATAGGTTGAGTCAGGTTTATTTTATAAGAATCCTGTAGCAAGTATTTCAGTTTCGGAAAAACAAAGCATTTTGGGAAATTGAATCAGTTTGACAAAAGTTTTTTGGCAAATTTTAGTAAACCCCCTGTGCCCGACACTGTCCCATTATTTGCCACCTTCAATCTTAAGGGTGAAACACGTGAAGTGATCCGCTTATTCCAATATGATTGAATCTGAATGTAGTTTCATGCCCAGAATACAGAATAAACTGGAAGCCGCGTTCAGTCATAATCGCACGCCGCGGAGTGAGTCCACTTTTAATTAAATCAATCAATCGATTTCGCTACTCGTTTACACTTGAAATTTGGTCATATTCTGTTTTTTATAAGCCCAACGGCATTTTTGTATGTAAAAACAACACGAGAAGGGATCAATTAGTATTGTCATTCGTACAACACGTCACGGTACACCGCGTGCTCGGACTATGACTGATGACTATGACTATGACTATGACTATGCTAAACTACCCTAGTAGTAGTTTTAGTTGCCTCACTTTTCTAGGCTCTGTATTCTGAGGTTTCATGTTTAATATGTGTCCTGCAGTACCACATAAACATTCTGTCTATCTATGTCTTAAATCATCACATAACAAACTTTAACCAGATCGCAATTAAGTAGGTCAACTGAAAACCCCAAAACTTTCCGCCTTTGCCCACACCATTATCTTCCATGGACATTATTTGTTTCCCCACTAAAGTGGCCAGATGGGCAGCTAATGGCCCAGAAGAATATCAGTTCAAACGCGTGACTGCGTACGCGGAGATCGTCGAAATCACACCCAACTTCTCGGCTTTTTAACTGATGTTGCTATGTTTTATTAACCCCCGACCCAAAAAGAGGGGTGTTATAAGTTTGACCTGTGTATCTGTCTGTGGCATCATAGGTGCCAGAAGGATGGACCGATTTGGATGCCGTTTATAGGATTCCGTACCTCAAAAGGAAAAAATGGAACCCTTATAGGATCACTTTGTTGTCCGTCTGTCTGTCTGTCAAGACCTTTTTTCCCTGGAACGCGTAGAGGTAGCATGCTGAAATTAATATCAAATACTCAAGCCTGCGGTTTTTTGAAGCTGTGAAAAAATCAACCTCTTAAGTCAATGCAATCGAAAGATACAGTCATTAAAAAGGCTGTTTCCATGATGTTAGCAAAGATTCGTTAAAATCGGTTCACCCGTTTTTGAAACATTGAACTTTGAAAAGACAATGTCGGGGGTTTTTCAACTTTTCTAAGTAGGTTATTACGTACCTACAAGATATTAGGACAGGATATTAAAAGCTACCTTGTAGGGTAAACTACCCTAATGCTAGCATAAATACTTGGCAGCTTCACTCTAAATATCAGAGCAAATAGGGTGTGAATTTGACATAATCTGGCTACCAATTATTGAAATAAATGTGTCGATGATAGGGTAGTTTACCCTACTATTTAAAAACTATAAAACATATAAAACAGTGTCTGTAGATTAACATAAGTGATTAAAATATACCCTGTTTTTTGGTTTCAGGTCATTAGAAACACAATTTTTGGTTGAGGTAAGTTTATCATTTTCTATTTAAAGTTTTAAATTAAAATGTTGGGGGTTGAACGGACTGTACTCAAAATAGGACAAATGTTATTAGATTATGGCTCGAGAACTTCGGTGTGGGAGTCCGTCTCGCTCTTGAGTGGTTATTTATTCTTATTACATTTAAAACGTTAAAATACGGCCATTGGAATTATCAGTTTTTTTTGTATTCTTACCTAATATGGCAACTCTGCACAGCTACAAGACTACCCTGCATAAAAAAAAGACTACCCCGCAGTGTTGTAGCCAAACGCGCTTGTAATTATGTAACGCTCGCGGCGCCTGCGGCGATTTTCCGCCTGATTTCATAGTCGGGCTACCCTTTGTCATCACCATTCCATTTTACTAAAGGCTGGCGACTTTGTATTTACGTAGAGAGTGCACTTTTGGAAGGTCTACACAGAGAACCTATGGTGGACTTTTAAAAGAACTAGTAAACTATTAGTAGGAATAAGAAAGCATTCGGCATTATGAATATAGTTAGGCGTTTATTTCACTGTGATTGAATCTCATTGTAGTTTCATGTAAAAAAGTTAGGCGTTTTGAAGCCGTGTTTGACCAAACATAATTATGCCACTAATTTTTTGTAAGACATTATTACCTAATTAAATAATCGACTTACATTGTCCTTAGAATCTAATTTTGCTCGACATTTTCATTCTATTACACCAACGGAATGTCCTTTTTATAGGACTGTTCGAGTCAAATATGCCAACCGAAAATATATCGGATTTTTTTTTGATGTAGGTACAGTCGAACTACCTACTTGATTCCAGACCCCCCGTAGAACGTTCTCACAGTAAGACAAGTGTCATAATAATTTCCCTTGTCAGGCAATGCGATGTCACCATGACATTTACTACGAAAACGTTTCAACATTAGGTCAAGATACAGTTGGTTCGGTGGCACCTAAATTAAGGACTATTACGCAAATAGTCCAGATGGTAAGTAGTAGTTAGAAATTGATAGTTGATGCAGCTCCGTGCCTTTAGGAAGGCCAAAACTTCGCTACACCAACCGATCGAACTTATGCTAGGCGTGTCTACTAACTTTGGACGTTTAATGTTAAATTGCATTTGTAACGATATAACTTCCATTGAACGCAGTGCAGTCAAAGTTTGACATAGCTATTAGAAATTTTAGATATAAGGCAAATGTCCCTTGACGAGCGAAAAGGAGACACTTCTGCTATGGTTCAAAAACTTGGTTTATTTACAACAGTAATTAACAAATAACACAAAATGTACGACCTGTGCCAGCCTGACGCTTAACTAAAACAAGGTTCTGCGCTGCCCGGGGCAAGGTTTGTATTTGGAGCCGAGCCATTGACAAACTGCAGCCAGTCGCCAACAGTCCCTGTGACCAACACTGTCCAAATAGTTGGCACCATCAATCTTAATACGTAGCAAAACGGCAACAGGCCAAGTGTCAATTATTGCAATTAACGTGCCAGTCATTGGAACGATTACCTTATTCCACTGGTAAGGTTGAACTCTTGTGGATAAAAAATGCCAAAAACACGCAAACAATCAACAGACGCTGTGCATTTTGCACAGACTAACCCTGTTATTCATAAACCTATTTTAGCTAAAATGCCGTTAAAGTTCGTTTGTCCTTTTTTGTCACATTGACATTTCCGTTAGTAAGAAGAAGACAAAACCTATTTTAGCTAATGGAGGTTTGAGTGACGTTTATGAATAAGGCCCTTAATGTTAGATTTTTGGCAGACGGGAAATCGTGCGTTAACATCTTCATTGCTTTCCTGCTTTATTATGCTCTACCACTACAAAACTGTTTTTCAGGAAACGATAATTTGAAAAATATCACGCTATTGGCACTGTAATCAATTTTTGTAAAATACTTAATTAAGACCACAGAGGGTCGACTTTACGAATGCTGCGTAACGTTACGTTATAGTATCCAAATCGAGAAACCTCATACTCAATTTTAGTTCCAAATACGCTCACGGGCGGGCGCTGTTCCAAACGTCATACAAATTTCTCGATAACGTTTACTACTCGATTTCGTTACGCAGGTTTCGAATATTCGTACTCGGGCCTCTGGAAACGCTATGAAAAATATCTCTCTTTTGGCACTGTAATTTTATTCATCTTCATAAAATACTTAATTAAGACTACAGCTTGTCTATAAAGAGCAGGGATCGGACGGGGCGGCGTTATTGCTCGCAATAATGTGGACATGACTCCAAAATTAATCAATCAATGAACTAATTTCTTGAAGTTAGAATTGAAATCCTGGAGATAAATAAATAAAGATAAATCAGCGGAGGTTTTATATTATCGTGGAGGGTTACTCAGGTTTTGTATTACTGTTATATAATGTATTTTAATTAGAAAACTTCATAATTAAAAAAATATATATACGACAACGACATCAATTGCTAATTTTTTGAAAGCATTATTGTGTAAATTGTTGTCTCCAGGAACCCAAATCTAATTTCTCTGAGTGGAGAGCCCTGGGGGAGGCCTATGTCCAGCAGTGGACGTCAATCTGCTGACATGATGAATTAATTGATTGATAATACTGACTGACTAATTGATTGATAATACTGACTGACTAATTGATTAATTTTGGAGTCATGTCCACATTATTGCGAGCAATGACGCCACCCCGACCGATCCCTGATTAAAGAGTTATTCAAATAAAATAACAAAACATCTCTATATATTAATCTCCGTTTGATTGTGGACCATTTAACCAATTCCTGTTTATTAAGGCAAGGCCAGTACAGACGTGCCGGCCCGGCTGAAGGGTCAGTTTTTATTTACTTGTGAATACATATTGTTAATTAAAACACAAAACGTTTGTTCAGTGGGGTTTTAAATACTGCGTGCTCAACATTCGAGAGATATAAATAAGACATAGTGATAACATATAAGTCGAGTTTAGCCCAAATGTTTCGGACCCATTTTAAATTGGCCTCTTCATCTTGGTTTCTGTATTTTGGTTGTCTGTAAGAGATCGCTTTTAAGCGATAAGACCGTCTATTGTCTACCATACCTGTTTTTCTGTAATCTCCTTGTACTGTTTTGTGGTTTTCAATGAAGAATATTTGTGTTGTTGCATTGTAATCTTGGGAAATGAATTATCTGGGAAATTAATCAGTTTGCCAAACGTTTTTTGGCTAAATGAATAGATACCCTGTTAATGTACATAATTAGGTATTTACATATGCACGTCATGTATTGTTCTAGGGATAGGTAAATATTTAGCGCCGTGCCAAATGTAGTCTACAAAATGAAAGTTTAGTCTGTAGCCTAGGTAGTATAATTATCTTATACCTATAAAACAGTACCGTGACTGACTGACTGACAGACAAACAACGCACAGCCTAAACCACTGGACCTAGAGACTTGAAGTTTGGCAAACATATACCTTAAGTATCCTAGAGGTGCACTAAGAAGGGATTTTTCTAAATTCCCACGGGATAGGGAACTAGCCTATTTTGAAATATTTCACGGGGGCAAAGCCGCGGGGCATAAGCTAGTTAAGTATATATTCACAGTACAGTCAAGGGCATCGATTATGTATACACCACAAAGTTCTCACAAATCAGTACACATATATATATTATTACCGCGGCAATAAGGTTGACGTGTACAAATTTTTGTAACTTTGTGTCAATAATTGCTGCCCTTGGCTGTACAACGATGACGCTTACTGCAGATTCCTGCCAGCTTGTGGAATCCCACTAAGCAACTTCTGCTGCTGACTGTATACTGGCAATAGTTTCACTGTACGTAGTTCTCGGTCCCGTATTTACAGACCATTCCCTCACCTACCTAAATAAACACTAATTAAAACTGTTCGACTGGTGCCGTGGCTCTGTCGATGACGTCACACGTCACGTCAATCGCGTACCGTGACGTCAGTGTGTGCTTAGGGCGGCGTTAGCGCTGCTAGAAGGTCCGGCAAGATCATAAAAAACCGGCCAAGTGCGAGTCAGACTCGCGCACGAGGGTTCCGTAGAAAGATTTTAACGTTTTTCCCCAGTGTTTTAAAAAGTCCAGTGTTGCAGAGCCCTGCTCCTAAGCAAAATGTACGCAGTGTGGGGTCAACTTATATTGGTCTGCCAAATCTACAGACATACATAAAAATTTAAGATTTTGAGAATTTTCTGAGTGGTTGTACTATAAGAGCTACCTTCATACCAAATTTCAAGTTTCTAGGACAACTGGAAGTACCTACCCTTTAGATTTTCGGATTTCGGCAATTTGTATGGAAATAGCCTTTTTAATAACTGTATCTTTTGATTACGTTGACTTAGAAGGTTGATTTTTTCACAGCTTCAAGGGACCGTAGGCTTGAGTATTTCATATTAATTTCAGCATGCTACCTAAACGCGTTCCAGAGAAAAAGGGTCTGGACAGACAGACAGACAGACAGACGGACAACAAAGTGATCCTATAAGGGTTCCGTTTTTTCCTTTTGAGGTACGGAACCCTAAAAGGTGTTTATTTGCTTCTAGATTTAAAGGGTTCCTCTTAACCTTGACATTAAGCAGCTGCAGACGTCACTACAAGCAATTGACAGTTCGCGTGTCAACGTAAGCTGGAAACACATATGTCAGTAGCTTTTTTTTGCAATCAATTGACTCACGTATGTCAAACTTGCAGTTCAAATTGTCACAACTGCAAGCAACTTACAAAAAAATTCATCACCAGCCTCTTTTTACGTCCCACTCCTGGGCTCAGGCCTCCTAACCGCCAAAGCACTTACAAATGCTCTGTGATTTGTAAGATTGAGTATGATTTGGTTTTTGCCCAACCAAATAGAAGATACAATAATTATCTTTCTTTTCATTCAATCGCAATTACGATATTCCGTCTCATTCTACTACAGAAGCGATAAAAGTGCCGAGGAAGGGCTAACTTTCAAAATTATTTCTATCGAGAATTTTGTTTACAATTATGTTTTCATCTTTGGGGTACTTACTTACTTACTTGGGACATAAATAGCCTTTAATTGTGATTGAAATATGAAACCTCTATTTCCTAAATTGAAGTAGATATTTAGAATCTAAAACGGGTATGAATAGAAATAGGCCAGCGCCTTGAACTCAAAATAAATAATAGTCCGTCCCTCAAGCAAGAATGATTACCATCACAACGAAGTCGTCCACATAAACGCTGAAAGGGTTCAGGTATCTTAAGTTATATTTTTTGAGCAGAAAGTGGCCTTTCACTGTATTTCACGTTTAACGACCACTTTAAGAGAATAGGCTTAAGCAAACAAAGGCAAGTCCCTTCATCTGAAAAGGGTTACTGAGTCAAATAAAGGTATCTTGTAAATAAATAGTAGGTCCATGGCCTTATACAGAACGAATACGACACGATTACAATGGTTATTTCATTCAATCAAGTTGAACCCCATTTAGTAAAACAAGATGATTCAAAGAGGTCGCTTTGAAGCGGTCAAGTGGCCTATTTTGTAAATTTCTCTACTGACCCTTTTTAGGGTTCCGTAGCCAAAATGGCAAAAACGGAACCCTTATAGTTTCTTCATGTCCGTCCGTCCGTCCGTCCGTATGTCCAGGAATTTCACCCGAAAACTATAAGAGGTTTTAGAAGCCTTTGCATTTTTTTATCAAATTTTCAGTGCGTAACGTTTTATTAATCTTTAAAAAAACCTTGTCCAATCCTTGAAAGAATAGAAATGTTGAATTGATTTATTTACTTGTTCGGCGACTATTTCATTTGAACCCGACTTAGTCGTGTCGTCGTCCTGTCGTATGTTGGTCGTTACATGTAAAGCATATCCTGATTCTTGCCGGAGGCGTCAGGATATTATATTTAGAGGATCGTTCGTGATTCAGCAGTTTCCGTCACTATATAAGGTGACAGTGATAAATATATTTATTTGAGATATATAAGTATTTCCGTAGTCTGGTTGAATTCTAAGGGTGTATTGACAAGCATTTGGTAAATAGGTCGGACGGAAGTGAATGCCAGTTTCATAATAGTAGTTTATGCAACTGTTAGATAATGAGGGTCCTTAAAACACGAGTGTTGTTTTACAAAACAAAGCAGTCCCAGGCAGGCGATCATACGCCTGCTTTAAGAGGCGCGGCCGAACGTACCTAAACCATAAGAATAAATAATAACAGAGTGGAATGGAATCTCTTTTGCCCGAGTCCAAAACGCCGCCATTTATATACCTACTTCCCCCTTCACGTCGTTACACCCCTCTGTCGTCAAGGCGTGTTGCTAGGGTTTCTGTTAAATATTACTTACGTCTAAAGAGAATATCGCTAAAATAATACAAGTTTTTCTTTACATTGAAAACATTATTTTATTCTTGTTTTACAAAATATGATATTTATAAATAATTACGTACCTACATATTTTAGACACTTCTAAATAAGAAGTTGTTTTAGTGCCATACCAAATGAAGCCATTTAAGGGTGATTTAAGTAAGTATCTCATGTAAAACTATTACAACCAAATTATAAACAACCAAACGCGCGTGCGGCGACGCCGGCCGTGACAGCCTGACTGAGTAGCTCGTTTAACGAGTACTCTAATATCGTGACCTTGAGCCCGTCCGGAGCGAGAGTTTCCGTTTTACTGTGTTATTATTAATTCTTATGCCTAAACTGCGGAGTGACAAACCTGTGGTATTTTAGGCGTCCCCTTTCCAACTAGGAAATCTAATCGTTTCGGGTAGTCTGTATGTTTATGTAGCAATTTTTGTGGTGTGTTGCTTATACTTCTATGTACTTACCCAATATGACTACTGAATCAAAACATTGGTGATTATATAAAAGAACAACTGGCTATTTCGACACAGCGCTTCAAAGGCTGCTGTCACGGTCGTAATCAAAGCTTGAAATGGAAAAATACTGAAGCCTCGTGAACGCCCAACTTTTGTAGGCACATGGTTTCTCAAAACGTTAGTTACGTACCCGCTTTGTGCTCAGTCTTAATGAAACAGTTAATTTTAGGTAACGTTCGTAACTATTGTTACCAGTAATTTTCTGTTCCACTTTTTTTCAGTTTTGTCTGCTATGTTCGTGTTTTTTTATTGCAATTGTACCTCAATTATTACACTCTGCACTTGCACTCTGCAATTAGAACGATGGCGATTAGATGCTTTATTAAAATTGTTTTTTTTTTTTTTATACCTACGTTCTGTTTTTTTGTTTTTGATAGTGAAAAATGAATTCCACCAAAAACACAAACGTGAAAAAGGGAGTCAAGTTCAATACAAAACAAAAAAGATGTGAAGTTTTATTCAAGAGGCTTTCCACCGCAAGCGCGCGGTTGTTTAGTGCGCTAAACGCATGCGATCTTTGGCCTTGTTCGTTCAATGTGAAGTTTTATTCAAGAGGCTTTCCACCGCAAGCGCGCGGTTGTTTAGTGCGCTAAACGCATGCGATCTTTGGCCTTGTTCGTTCAATGTGAAGTTTTATTCAAGAGGCTTTCCACCGCAAGCGCGCGGTTGTTTAGTGCGCTAAACGCATGCGATCTTTGGCCTTGTTCGTTCAATGTGAAGTTTTATTCAAGAGGCTTTCCACCGCAAGCGCGCGGTTGTTTAGTGCGCTAAACGCATGCGATCTTTGGCCTTGTTCGTTCAATGTGAAGTTTTATTCAAGAGGCTTTCCACCGCAAGCGCGCGGTTGTTTAGTGCGCTAAACGCATGCGATCTTTGGCCTTGTTCGTTCAATGTGAAGTTTTATTCAAGAGGCTTTCCACCGCAAGCGCGCGGTTGTTTAGTGCGCTAAACGCATGCGATCTTTGGCCTTGTTCGTTCAATGCGTACAACAATGCTTGGTAATTAGATTATCTAATGTAATGTCGCACTTTAGTCATACTTATGCCAGTTGGCTAGTTTTTATAGCCAAATATTGTGTCTGGTGCCTGTCTGCGTATAATCAGACCTTTCCAGTGGTCGGATTTTCTTGAAGTTTGATCAACAAAACGAGCTTTTATTAAAAATTAAACAAAAAAAAACTTATTTACGCAAAGGCTGTAACTTCGTATTTGTCGCAGTAGAGCAGAAAACATATCGCGTTCGATGTTAACACAGTTTGATACAATGATTGGGTTTCTCTCGCAAGTATTATGTCCACAATACACACCGAAGCAATCTACAAACATCGTGGTATACAGTCAGCAGCAATAGTTTCTAAGCAGCGGAAGAGGTCCAATGTTCTGCACAAGCTCTTATGTCTATAACTATAGAGCCGTGCTTAGATCATTGTGACCGCTTTGGTTGCTTAGCAACTTTTACCTACGCCGAATTTACACGGGACGAGAGAATTTGTATTGCCTCAAATTGTTTGTCGGAATCAAGGACCATAAAACCAAGAGGACTGCCAGTGTCTATACGATGTCGCGTTCCTTTGAAATAACAAGCCTGCAGTAGCTAGTTTTACTACGGAGAGGTCTCTGTACCATTCATTTGGTATGACATTTAGACCTCTGGCTAACACAATAGCGCCATCTAAATTAGTTTTCGCTATTGTGTTAGCCAGAGGTCTAAGTCAATGAAAATAATCGATTTATTGATTATTTTTGTTTTTATTTTTGTGAAACATTCATAGTATGAAATTCAACATATTTTAGAGGTCTAAGTGTCATACAAAATTAATGGTACAGAGACCTCTCTATAGTGAAACTAGCTACAGCAGGCTCATTATTTTACAGGAACGCGACATTGTATCGCCATTGGAAGTCCTCTTGGTTTTATCGTCCTTGGTAGGAATTGAACATGTGAGTGGTAAAGGTAATCATTTCACCATTTTTCAGAATAACTACACAGGGTGCGTTTTAATGCTTTCGCCGGCGGTAACCCAGACACAATAAAATTTATATTGTTGTAACGGCTATAGCCGCTTACCGCCGGCGAACGTGTTAATGAACCGTCAAGAATTCAGTCACGGGTTGAGTTAATCTAAGTGTGTCTCTTGTTATTTTTTTTTTAATACCCAAAAATAATCATTCTCCAATACATATATTGTCAATCAGCAGAGGCAATTAATGTACGAGAGATTTTTTTTTATAACTTAAAAAAAAAATCTCCTGACATTGTCATTTCAAAGCTTAATATCTCAAAAACGGCAAAACTGATTTTAATAAAAGTTAACTATTTAAGAACTATCTCGATTAAACTAGCTTTCGATTAAAAAAAACACGCATCAAAATCGGTCCATTCGTTTATATCGTTCCAGCTATATTATGATTCCACAGACAGATACACAGATACTTAATTGTATATATGATATTTTATTTTATATTTAAACTTAGAACACCCCTCTTTAAGGGCCGGGAGTTAAAAAAATGTTATATTTTAAGCTTTCGCCGGCGGTAAACCAGACACAATAGAATAAATATTGTAACATTTGTAACGGCTACAACCGCCGACGAATGTGCTAAGACTAGGAACCCTAAAAGTGACCACCTACTTTAGATGCTAACAACACTTGTGTAAGTACTCCCTTTACGCAATATATCCCTAAATACATTTGTCTTCTCTCTATCTAGTTGCTTCCGCAAAGCAGAGTAACTCGATCTGTCTGCGGCGAAGTTCACTGATGAGGTACAGTCGGCAAATACTGTTGAAGAACGAAGTATTTAATTAAAAAAAAAACCGGACAAGTGCGAGTTCGACTCCCATGGAGAAGGTTCAGTACGTTAATTTTTTTTTTTTTTTTTTTTTTTTTATACTTTATTAACATAATAAAAGCAATTTACAACGACATTAAATCTAAGCTTAAACTAAATAAACTACAACTTAAAACTAAATTAAATCTAAATAAGGCCCCCGTGGCATAGTGCCCAAAAGGCTGGCAGCGTTGCCTCGCTGAATAGCGATGCTGATTCTTTGAGAGAGAAAACTGCCAGCCCTTTGGTCACAAGTTGCATCAACTAAGCGCTTTTGTAACTCAGAAATAAGCTTGTAAGCGCTGGGACCCCATGGACCCAAAGTTTCAAACCCGACAGGAACAAAATTATAATTCGGACCGAGAGATTGATACTTAGATTTTTTTTCTATTTTCGGCCGTTTCTGCCGCCGCACCAGCTTTTTGTGTGGTTCCCTGGAGATGTGAGGGTGCTACTGTATCGACACAGGTCGCATCCCAAACCAGAACCCTACCCATTCTCCAGGGAATCAGAGACATACCGTCCGGCCTTTTGCCATCGTCGCGGGCAATGCCGCTTGGCTCCAAAATGGCCGGCACGTTCGCAGAGGCAAGAGCCCGGCGGATTATGTCATTGAGCGCGGCATGACGGGAGAAACGGCCGGCGCTCTTTTGACAGGAAAGACCATGGTGTCCCGTTTCGTCCACATTGGTGCCACAGAGGCAACGGTGTGGTGAACACAGCGCAACACCCAGTCTTAGCCCGACTGCAATTCTCAGTGTTTCAGGCTCAAGAAAGGTTCCGGTGTTAACGGAAGGATAAGCATGAAGCCAGTCACCGGATTCCTTTCTTGCCACAGCCAAAAGCCTTGCGCGGTCTGGGCCTGAACTGGAACTGAGAATATTAAAATAAGTTAATTTGGATAGTGTGTCATCCCAGCTCCGTTGGAAATTTGGATAAGCGGGAGGATTTTCACCCGGACAAGCCATTAGCCAAGCATTCCTAGCATCGACCAAACCCGTCGTCTCGTAGTTTGAAGGACAATCCTTTAGGATTTTACCTACGAGGGTGGACGTGCTGTGGACAGATGATAGGAACGCTGGTAAAGCAACACTAGAAATTTTGCGGATACCTAGCCCACCATATCTGATAGGAAGGGAAGCCTGGGTCCAAGATTGCCCATTGAATTGTAAGTTAAGTATAGATTCCAAAGAAGTTTTCATAAGGGAATCAATTAAGGTCAGAGAATTTTGATGTTTCCAAAAGGGACAACAACGAAGCAAATAAGTAAATTTTGGCACAAAAAGGCAAAATTTTAGAATAGTGATAGCAGTGTGAGCACTGATTTCCAGCAGCCGGTCTGCAGAATTTTGAAATTTTGAAACAGTTTTTGCGATTAAATCTGGAATGGCATCGTCGAAGATTGGTGACCCTAGGAGGCTTAAGTTTTGCTTATCGACAATTTTGATATTTGGACAAAGTAAATTAAAATGTTGGAAGAGATCCGATCGGATCGCGTTGTTTATGAACAGTTCGCATTTATTAAAGTTTAGATCTAAACCAATGGCCTTAAATTTATTTATAATTTCTGAGAGATCTGAAAGTACCGTAACTGCATCACCTCCTAGGGAACCATCATCAAGATACCATACGTTAAATTTGGACTTTAAATTTTGAATGATGGGGTTAATGGCTAAACTGAAAATGGCTGGTCCGAGGGGATCACCCTGCTGACAGCCGACTTCAGAAGATAATTCGTTGCTTTTGTACATTAATTTAGAAGGTTCATGATAACAGTTAAGTAGATAATTATAAATTACCGGAATATTATTCCTAATTTCTGTGAGCAAGGTGTCCCTGTTTACCGAATTAAATGCATTTTTGACGTCAATTTTGAGTAAAACCTCACACTGATCGTTATTAAGGTAGGTGCGCAGGGCATGGACTGCCGCTTCGCACCCACCTTTAGTACCGAAACCTAATTGAATTGGTTCAAACTGAGGTTGCAATTTTGAAACTATGTGACGAACTGAAATTTTAGAAGTTAATCGCCGAAATGTATAGCCGACCGCAATGGGTCTGACACCTCCGTCTTTTTTAGTGAGCGCAATTAGGTTGGCTCCATAAAGAACGGGAACTATTTCGGGATTAACATTGCCAGACAGCATGAGGTTTATTAATTTTGTTAAAGCGAGGATTAAATGTTTGCCTGCGTCGCCCACACAGTGAGAGGTAAGGTCTTTTAGGTGTTGGGGAGCAAGTCCGTCAAGACCTGCTGCAGAACCGGTTTTAAATGAATAGATTGCATTCACTGTGCCTTTCTCGTGAATGTTTAAACAAACATCGGGCGACGTAGGCGGGTCCAAAAAGTATGCGTTTGTAGGAGCTCGAGGGTGTTTAGTTTGTAAGGCCGAGAGTGTGTCGCTATTATCTGGAGATAGTACGTCACTGGAAAAAAGTAACCGCGCGGCCCCCTTCAGGTCTCCGTCGCTAACTTTAGATTCCACTTTGTTTTTAAAATAATTTTGATTGCTATTTTTGCCTGTACTAAAAACTGTAAGGCAAGGCGGTGAATAATTGGAACAATTGTTTTTTATTTTTTGGGTAAGAGAAATCTTAGACGATTTATCGTCTTTAACGTGAAGTGTATTAAATGGGAAAAGTAACAAATTCTGCCAGTCCGCATAGCTATTATTGTCCAAACATTTCGTTATAAGTTGAGCCAAATGAGTAGCGACGGAGATCCGGGCGCCACGGGGAATTCTTTTTACCACCTTAACATTGTTTTTTAAGTGGCTCAAATGCAGATGGAAGGGAATAGTGGGTGGATTAGTAGGAGTACGGTTTGTATTTGGGGAGACAGGATTTATGTACAAGGGGGGGGCATTCTGACTTAAACATTTGTGCAATTTGGATTTGTGAATATTCAAACCTCTACTACTACTAAATGTTCTACTGCATATTGGGCATACATGTGACGTACCATCTACGGGTTGCGTTGCATTCTGCATATGATCTAAGGGCATAAAAACACAACACAACGGAAAACTAAATAGAAAAATAGTCTGACAGCCGCGACAAAACTGCACTGACGGGGCTCCGCCAAGAGCGGCGCGTGCGGGAGTCGCGGGGACTCAGGCCGGCGTGGAAAGAGGTCGAGGTGGCCGGGATGCACATGAAACAAACATTATTATTAGTATTTAATTATTAAAATATTTGGGAGCTTTCGTTAATTATTTAAATTCCAATTTCCTATGTTACTTTTAATAGTTTTAATGCCATTGATTTCCAGGTTTTCCTGTAGTCTATAGGACAAGAACTGTTTTTTGTACTTTAAAAAAAAATCGGCCTTGTAGTTTTGGAGTTTCCGGAGGTGAGGGGGAGGGGAACGATAAATATTAGCCTATTTTCTTAAATAACTTCACAACTATTTATCTTAAAATTACAAAAGTGCACATTTTGCAGTGACAATAATTAAGTCAGTTGTTTAAAAAGGCGTTAGGATTGCTAAGAAGAAGGTAAAACGTTGCCGCGTCGAGTGTGAGTAGGCCGTGATGGTGATAGGCAGCGGGGGAGGGGAGCTGGTGCAGTCCCCGCCAGGACCGTGTTTTATAAAGCTACAAGTTACAATTTACACTTTATTATACAAAAAACAGGATAAAACACAAGTTACAACAATAACAAAAAAAAAAGTCAAGTCTCGATTTACCTTTTGTTAGAAAGAGACTTCTGCTTGTAAATTGTAACTTGTAGCTTTATAAAACACGGCCCAGACATGCTGTATCACCACTATTAAAGATGCTCACAATGAGCCTTTTCATTTGATATGTAACAAAAATAATTAGTAACAAAGTAAATTACGGGCACTTGTTCCATGCACGCATTTTGCTGACTGTACTAAACTGAAATCATTCAACGTGTTAAAGTGAGCGTTCATAGTTGACAACACTTTAATTGGCTTCAGAGGATTGGTAATGTTAAGTATAGCTTAATAGCGTGGTACGGATTACCGAGGTTGCTGGTTCAAGTCCAGCTGCTTAACGAATTTTTCTTTGCATTGTCATTGTATGTTGAATTTCATTCTATGAATGTTTCATAAAAATAAAACAAAAATAATCAATAAATCGATTATTTTCATTGATTCAGAAAATAGCTCCATCTCTTGCCACTAATGCGTAACTGTAGAAGTTCCGTAGTGGGTGAGCTGCTTGATTAAGCTACTCATAGATGGCGCTGAGGAGAGATCTTCCAAATAAAATATGACACAAGGCATTAAAAAATTCGTTAGGTACACCAACGTTAAGTATAGCTTAATTGGTGGAGCGTGGTACGGATTACCGAGGTTGCTGGTTCAAGTCCAGCTGCTTAACGAATTTTTCTTTGCATTGTCATTGTATGTTAAAGGTATTTCTTGTCTGTGAGAAACATCTTCTTTTCATCTATACTTCGTTTTTTTAGCATTAATAGAAAGAAGGTAAACAATCTTGACATAACTTTTTATTGAAAAATGCTTTTTAAAAATAAGTCACAGCAAGTAACAATGAAATAACAATGAGATTCAATTATTTATATTGCTATGGTTTTGTACGTAATGGTTACTGATTTTTAAAAAGCGTTTTTCAGTAAAAAGACATGTCAAGATTACTTACCTTCTTTATAATGCTAAAAAAAACGAATTATAGGTTTGGAAAACACCCAATAGACATATCTCTCTCCAGTCAGACAGCTGACATCAAACATTACGTACACACGGTACTCTACACGCACAAACACACAAACGTTTAAATTGTCTCATTTTTGCCTAACCAACATTAAATACCTACTTAGGCATCATCTAACTAAACTAAACCGTCTCACCCATCTCCGTTTCGGTCTGTCTCTATTTAGATAGCCATCTAAGGACACATGGATACAACATGTCGAGGCAACTTTTGAGTTTTCGCGATTTGAAAGCTTGATAAAAAAGACAGGTTACTATGTACATAAATATTTGTACTATAGTCTATTGAGTGCTCTAGGTACATTTTAAGATTAAAATCTCGTTTAAAAAAAAATGCTAGACTTGTTCTTTCTATGTACCCTTCAAATAAACCCTGGTTAAAATCCACGTAAGTCTCTAAAGAACTCTTCTATTGAATAAAAAACGCTCCCATCCCAAAATTAGCGCTCACAATTACCATACACCAAATATTTGAAGACAGATATTTAATTAGCAAGATGAAAAGGCAAACCAAACACGCTTTACGAAGAATAAGGAACGAGATGGCGTCGCCTTTCGTCCATTCGCCGTTAAGTCTGTTTACAAGTGTAGTGAGGCGACAAAGTCGATGGTCGGTGTCCTTAAAGCGACGGTTGTAACATTAAGCTAGCCCAGAAGCCCGAGCACCTCATATTAAATTATAGTTCTAAATACGCTCATAGGCGGGCGCTGTTCTAAACGTCATACGAATTTCTCAATAACGTTATTACTTGATTGAGTACGTTACGCAACTTACAGTTGGCTTGTGAAAAAAAAACAATTATCTTGCAAGTTGACAAGCCATCGTTATTATTTTGTCAATTAGAGCTGCAACGCATTAATACGGTAATCAACGTTGTGAAGTAGAAGCAATTCCTCAAACTCAGAGAAAATAATGGATTAAAATTAGTTAGCTCCTCCGCGAAGTAGTGCAGTATAGTTATGCAAAACGGGCTCATGCGATGCAGTCTATACTTAATATTCAAAGAAAAAACTAATATTGATGGCGCTATTGTGTAAGGACAAAATATTTAAGTGTCATACGAAATGAGTGGTCCAGAGGCGTTTTTAATTAGCTACAGCGGGCTTATTATTTTAAAGGACCGCGTCATTATGTAGAGCATTGGCAGTCTTTTGATTTATACTAACAGAACCAATTGTATATGACTTTGTGTCTTCTTCTTCCGCTTCGTTACACACTTGACAGAGTGGCCGTGGTCGTCATGTCAGTATCCGTAACCCGTCTCACAATACGCCGCCACTCTTCCCTGATAGCCGCTTTTCTCGTGCATGCGTGCACGGGATCGTCCACGGCTGCTTTGATTTCGTCGATCCATCTCATAGGCGACCTTCCACGCGCTCGGGTGCCTTCGACTCGACCCTGAACAGCCAGCCGCTGTATAGATCCGTCATCACGCCGGGATATGTGCCCAAAAAAGGTAAGGATGCGAGCTTGTACGACGGATGACAGACGCTGTTTAATGCCGAGCTTCTGCAAAACGGATACATTGGTGCGGAAATCCGTCCATGACACTCCGAGTAGCTTTCGCCAGCACCACATCTCAAAAGCGTCTATTCGTCTCTTTTCGCTTTCACGCAACGTCCAAGTCTCCGCGGCGTACAGACATATGGGAAACGCTAAAGCTCTTACGAGCCAAGTTTTTAGTGCTTTTAGTGATGACTTTGTGTACGAGGTGTTAAAGCCCGCAAATTGTCGTTATCGATATCGATATTACAACTCGAGTACCCATGACTATAACGTAAGATATTTTTACATTGCAAACGGCCCGGCAACTGCCATCTGTTTCTAGGGCATGACCTTAGAAAACCGAGACCTTTACTGTCCCATAAAACGAATAGGAATTGCGCTTGTATACATGTCATTATACTGTGACTTGATTACCTCTTCCATTGTAATCCTTAAAATTTACAAATGCATTCGGTCTGTTACAAGGTTTGATAACGTTACTGGGATAAGTACCGGTATTTGTCGTATTTTTACCGGTATTACACAACAGTACCACAAATACCGAAGTACCGATACATTGGTCAATGCAAGGGGAATTTGCCAGCCCGCTCTACTAGGTAAACCGCTCTCACTTTAAATTTCTCTCTTAATAAAATACCGTTACCTCAACATTTTACCAGTGTATTATGGTAGCGGTATTTATTTTGTGACGTTTTATTTTTTTACCGTTTTCCCCCTGATCTGGGGAAAGTACTACTGAGGTTAAGTTTACAATTGTTATTTTTTTTATAGTGTAGTGGTAGTGTAGGAGACAGTTGATTCTGTCTGTGTTGATTGGTGTAGCTGAAATAGGATGAAGGAGACTAAAGGGGGTTCTTTAAGTAAAATCACCCATACCAGATAACTGAGATGTTTCATTCTCGATGGCCCAAGTTAAGACAAGACTTAAAGATTAGTTACACATATTTATTAGCTAACCTCTAATATTATCGTACATAGCAGTAGAGGTATTTCACGCATGGTGACGGGTGAGCAAATTATTTTTAATTCAGATAGAAGTAATACATTCAGTTTCAGCAAAAATAAAGGATTTAATGAAATCGTCCCTAGCCTCTTTATGTTTTCTGTTTTCACAGCGGAACCCTAAAAACAAGGATGCAAACAACGATTAATATTTACCTCTTAATGTTTTCTGTTTTCACAGCGGAACCCTAAAAACAAGGATGCAAACAACGATTAATATTTACCTCTTAATGTTTTCTGTTTTCACAGCGGAACCCTAAAAACAAGGATGCAAACAACGATTAATATTTACCTCTTAATGTTTTCTGTTTTCACAGCGGAACCCTAAAAACAAGGATGCAAACAACGATTAATATTTACCTCTTAATGTTTTCTGTTTTCACAGCGGAACCCTAAAAACAAGGATGCAAACAACGATTAATATTTACCTCTTAATGTTTTCTGTTTTCACAGCGGAACCCTAAAAACAAGGATGCAAACAACGATTAATATTTACGTTTTTAGGGTCGGCCTTTCCGCCGCTGCACCGCTCAAGGGTGATGAGGAACCATCATCAATCATTGAGTGTTTTAAACAGCTACAAATTAATTGGGCTTCAGATAATTCAAAGGGTGAAGCGATGTTTTGCTGGAGTTAATCAAGGAACAGATTAAGTCGCTATCAGGGCTGTATGGATAGCCCTCGTTTAAGATTCTAATTATCTCGTTCAACATTTGATATAATTGTTTAATGTTTCAAGCCATAATTGAACTATATTATGTCCCAAGTACCCCAAAGATGAAAACATGATTGTCAACAAAATGCTTGCGATAGAACGAAAAGAAAAGTAACTGTTGGTTTTTTTTTGGTTAGAAAAACATCAAATAAATACAGTAGTTTCTTACCCAGAGCAATACATTTTTAAGCGCTTTGGAGCTTCCGCCAAGAAAGAAAGGTAATCATTGTATTTTCTATCTGGTTAGAGAAATATCAAATCGTACTTAAGTTTCTTACCCATTGCAGAGCCATTTTAAACGCCTTGGTGCTTACGCCATGCGTTTTGAGCGTATTTTGACTTGCCCTCTTTCAATTGACACACGCATTACTAGATAGCGTTGTCTCGCTTGAGAGAATAAACTCCGCCCCCAAAAATATCGCCTTAGTACCTCACTCTCGAACGTGGTCGACGAGGGAGCTTTCATCATGGTAAAGCTTACCGCGAGCCTGGCTACCCTCTCACAATACCGCGGTTTACCGTGACCCACGGGCGAGTTTACCGCTGTAAAGATTACCGCGAGCCTGACTGCCCTCTCACAATACCGCGGTTTACTACGCGGCACCTACAAATCCGCGGTAAAGCTCGTCGGTCGATCAGACTCTTAACACGTTCACCGGCGGTAAACGACTATAGCGAGAACTTTAACGAGGCTATAGCCGTTATAATAATAGAAATTCTATTGTGTCTGGTTTACCACCGGCGAAAGCATTAAGCAGGCTAGACATATAAAGATAAACTGTTAGCGTGGTGGGTAGTAAAACCCTCTCTGAGTCCTAAATTATTAAGAACTTGTTGTGACCACGCCCTTCGTGTCGCTTAAAATTTTTTGTCTTAATAATAATGTACCTAATGTTTGTTCGAATGACTAGCACATGTAGCACGGCACGCCATTTTGTCGTTTGTCGCGCAGTGTGTCCCTTTCATAGTGACGGAATCAGTGAAGGACTCACTGAGCGACAAGCGACAAAATGGCGCGCGTGCTGGCTTCCCTGACTTAATTTTTCCCCAACTGAAACTGAAATTATTTCGCGAAATCTTTCACGTGGGCTATGTAGAATAGTTTGCGGAAAACTGAGTATTTTTAGTGTAATTTCAATTCGGTCACACGATTGTTCGACCAAACATTATGTTAGATCAATCAAAATGTATGCGAGACCATTAGGTATGAAGGGTACACGGAAAGAATATGTCTGTCTAGTCACTTTTCTTTAAAAACTAGATTTTAATCTCAAAATGTAGAGCACTCAATAGACTATGAGTTACCAGTCAGTTACAGACACACATATTTATGTAACTTGTCTTTTTTATCGAACTTTCAAATCGCGATAACTCAAAAAGTTGCTAAGATGACTAGACATCATGTTATTTCCGTGTACCCTTCATGTAGACCCGTCGTGACTCATGACCCATACGACCGGATGGCGTAGTGGTTAGCGACCCTGACTATGAAGCTTGAGGTCCCGGGTTCGAATCCCGGTCGGGGCAGATGTTTGTATGATGAATACGAATGTTTGTTCTCGGGTCTTGGATGTTTAATATGTATATAAGTATGTATTTATCTATATAAGTATGTTTATCCGTTGTCTAGTACCCATAGTACAGGCTTTGCTTAGTTTGGGACTAGGTCAATTGGTGTCAATTTGTCCCATGACATTTATTTATTTATTATTTCTGAGCAAAGACCTTCAACTAAAAGTGATCTCGGCATATTGCGGGTAACCCTTTAAGGAGAAGTCAAAACTTATCCCAACATCTATGGCTGCCGCAAATCAAAACTTTTACATAACAAATGAAAGTTTCAAGAAATGTCGGAGTAATTTACATCAATTACTTGAAGTAATTCCTTTTGACTAACGATTGAACTCTGATCAAGTTGAGACGGGAGATCAATGGTTCAGTATTTGATGAGGTATGAAAGGCTAAAGTTTATTATTTGTCCGCTAAGATTGTGTGTTAATTATCGAGTTCGTTATTGACGAATGGATAGCCTTAGTGGTTAGAGACCCTGACTTATGAGGCTTGAGGTTCCGGGTTCGATCTCCGGTCGGGGCAGATGTTTGCAACAAACATCTGCCCATGATGAATACGAATGTTTGTTCTCGGGTCTTCGATGTTTAATGTATTTATATAAGTGTGTTTATCCGTTTATCCGTTGTCTAGTACTTACCCATTTGGAACTATGTCAATTAGTGTCAATTGTCCTATGTTATTTATTTATTTACTTAACAAACTTTTATTAAATTTGTAATATTTGCAAGTGTGTGTTATGTTCGGGTCTAATTGGTAGAGAGTTCCGAAACACGTCGGCGTTTAGTGTAGTGGTGGGGTGATTGGGTTTGTGTGACATGTGTTGATTTGTGTAGCAGTGGAGAGGGAGGTGTTGCATGGGAGCATCTATTAAATTAGACCAGCAGAGTGATTGCGTAACTATTTTACCACTCACTGAAATGACAGTTTATTGCTAGCTGTTTCCGATACCAATTGTCAGCCCATACAAAAATTGTCAAAGGTAACACGATGGGAATTGCGAGCGAGTTTGACGATAAGTCTGCTGACCATTTCTTTTATCAAAGACTTATTCTTTTTCCGTGACCTCGTCACCCTGTACGGGTGGCGGCGAAATATTAAATTGTCCACTCGACTTGACCCCTGGCAGTTAAGGACTGCCATCCATCTCTTTAGAATACAAAGCAGCTGTTAGGGCAGCCACATACTTAAATCTGTACCATGAGTGAAAATAGCAATACAATACAACAACTTTTTATTAAACGTTTCTTCTTCTAGTGCTCTCTACTATCGGGGGTCGGCTGTCATTAGGGATATCCTTATGCTAGACTCTGCCACATGAAGCAATACATTCCGTGGCAAAAACAAAAAATTGGGGAAAAAATGCTAATCTTGGTGTAAGAGTATGGCACGCGACACGGAATGTCGACGACCCGGCTTCGATTCCCGGGGTTAGCATTTTCTGTTTTTTTTTCTGTATATTCATATTTCAGTGAGTATTTTAAAAAGTATAATTATTTTATTGTACTGTATATCGTAATTGTCCTTAAATACAATGCAACACAATACAATAATTCTTTATTGAACACCACATAACAGGCAAAACAATAAATAAATCAAATCATTTTAAATCATCTGTTTTAAATATTATATTTGGCTTATATGCATTTTGCTTGGTAGTCATTTTACCAAGTAGGCAGTTTGCCTAGACGGCATTCAACTACACAGACATTTTGCCTTGTAGGCATAATACTTAGGCATCTTGCTTTGTAGTGTTCTGGTTTTGCTGTTCTAATAATTACTTTTTACACTTGTTTCTAAAATGCGGTTTTTTTCTCTCTTAATCTTTTAATGACAGAGTGAGGTTTCTTTGTGTAGTTTGTCTGTGGTTACGTATTGTAAGAGCTAATGTAACTTGTTTTTAGAAAAAATTACTTTGTGCCAAGTTTCTTGCGGCGCATTCTTCTTGGCTATCATGGTCTTTCCGAAAGCGCTGGTAGACTCAAAAAAATGACGTGTAAAAGAGCATTCAACTGCCTATTTGCTGAATAAAATTTTGAATTTTGAATTTTGTAGGCATCCCGCTCAAAATAGATCTAGTCTATTTTTCATCTGTAAATTAAATATACAAGATAACAATTTAACAAATCAACTTTGAAAACAGATCCCGGAGTAATGCGTACCTGGCCTGAAAGCAGGCTGTTTAATTTAATTTAACCCATTGAATGCATACTACGTAACATTACGAAGCTTAAAACATTGTGAACTACGTAATATTGCGCAACCAGCATTCAAGGTATTGACTACTTTATCATTATTTTTCCTGAACAGTTTCAGAGCTATTAGGAGTTCACAATTCTTGGATTTACCCCCATTCATTTATTCAACAAGTTTTGTAACTATCAGACAAACAAACTGCTTAGTTATTTTACAGGTACCTCCGTCACTGTCTATTTTAATTTATGTTCCGTTTAACGTGAAAGGGTAATGCAGAATTTCGAACTCTTCTGTCAGGCCCTATTTCACCATCTTCACAATTTTAACATGAAACTACCGTGAGACTCAATCATAGTGAAATAAAAACGGATCACTCACGTATATAAGTCGAGTTTAGCCCGACATGTTCCGTTGTGTTTATGAATAATAAAAATGACGATGAAAACGAGGGTAGTTGTGTGCCGCTGTCAGCTGCGTCTAGTAGTCGGGCGAGCAGAGCCGCGGCGCGCAACCGCCGATGGGTCGTGCGCTCCCAGAGGAAGGACTACGAATTATATACGTGAGTGATCCGTTTTTATTTCACCATCTTTACAATTGACAATTTTCAATGACAATTTGGTGTTAACTGATGACTTGAAGAGCTTTTGTTTTAGCGCGCTTCATATTGTCAAAGAAATGTAGTTCGAATTGTCATATAAAACTGACAATTAAAAATTAAATTAAAATTAAAATTCACTGACGATTTCGTGACAGGAATGGTCCAAACAATAAAGAAACCAAACAATAGTAGTTTATGAAACTGTTACATAATGAGGGTCCTTAAAACACGAGTGTGCTTTTATGAAACGAGGCGAAGCCGCGTTATATTTAAATAAATAAAAATGTTTTATTATAAGAAAAACAATAACAATCAGTGCGATTACCGTTGGTTCCACACTAGGCTGAGCCTGTCACGTGGTTTTATTTTATTCTCATTATAAAATTAACATTTTCTGACAAAGCCACGCATGCTAATTACAAGTAAGAGAAATGAATGAAAACATAGAATTAAGCTTACAAACATCTATGCTAAGCTTCTATTGAATTTGGGGTCACTATTTTCTGCAGCAGGAGAGACATACTGTAGCTATTTGGTGCCGTACAAACAGGCCGGCTCGTCCGGTGAAGTACCACCCTCTCGCAGAAAATCGGCGTGAAGCACCCCTGTTGCGTTTCGTTCGGTCAGTGAGAGTGCCGGAGGTCCGATCCCCCCCCCCCCCCTTTCCTCTATCCCTTTTCCTCCTAAAAAGGCCGGCAACGGGCTAGTGACTCTCTTGGGGTTGCTGGTTCTCATTAGGTGACCCTGAGGTTGCCTGACTTTTTTAATAAAAAAAAATATTTTTTTGAGAACTCACTTTGAGAAGCCGCAAGGTTACTCAAAAAAAAGTCTCTAGTCTGCGTCGAACCTAAACGTTACGACAGTATTTCAGTCGGCAGATTCATAAAAATCTGAGGGTACTTTGCATGCAAAGTAGAGGACGTCAGCGATTTGCATACTTGCTAGCTTTGCATTATTGTGCTATCCCGTAAGCGTCTGTGTCATTACATTTGTATATTTAATTATTGTCAGTTGTAGCTTTTACCGATGTTTCTTTAAACAAGAACAATTTAAATGAAAATAATCGAATTGACGATTATTTTTGTTTTTATTTTCATGACACAACCTACACTTGCGAAGCCATTCAACGATGTGTGTGAAGCTCCCAATCCGCACTGGGCCCGCGTGGGAACTATAGCCCAAGCCCTCTCATTCTGAGAGGAGGCCTGTGCCCAGCAGTGGGACGTAAAAAAGGCTGAAGATGATGATGACTGATGACACATTCTTAGTATGAAATTCAACATACAATGAAAATGCAAAGAAAAATTTGTTAAGCAGCTGGACATGAACCAGCAACCTCGGTAATCCGTACCACTACCAATTAAGCCATACTTAACCGGTTGAACATAAGGGATTTTTCAATGCATTGTGTTATATTTTATCTGGAAGATCTCTCCTCAGCACCATCTATAAGCAGCTTAATTAAGGAACTTCTACACTACTTCTTACTTGTTCTTTCTTCTTCTTCTACATAACTATAGAAGTTCCTTTTTCCACCTCTACTCCTGGAAAGTCTAAGAATTTTAGTTTGTGATTTAATTATCCTCAACTTGAACATAAAGTATACTGCAAGGTAAAGGAACTCTTAATGTTATTTTTGTAATTAATCTTCTCTCTCAATAAAAACTGCTGTCAACCTATAAAAAAGGGGCAAGTGCGAGTCTGACTCGCGCACCGAGGTTCCGTACCTGTGAATATAACATTATTCAAGTTTTTCTTTCCTCTCACACACTACACTTGTTTGTCACGTCCAAGGACGATAAAACCAAGACGACTGCCAATGGCTATACAATGTCGCGTTCCTGTAAAATAATGAGCTTGCTGTAGCTAGTTTCACTACAGAGAGGTCTCTTTACCATTAACTTTGTATGACACTTAGACCTCTGGCTAACACAATAGCGCCATCTACGAACTGAAAGAAAAAACGAATTTAGATGGCGCTGTTGTGTTAGCCAGAGGTCTAAATGTCATACCAAATGAAGGTACAGAGACCCCTCCGTAGTACAACTAGCTACAGCAGGCTTATTATTTCAAAGGAAAGCGACATAGTATAGACACTGGCAGTCTTCTTGGTTTTATGGTCCTTGTCACGTCCATTCTCTAACTGCAAGTTGTAACGATCCTAGCGCCACACGCGGATGATGTTCTACATCGCGCTAACGGAGTTTCCCAAGTCGGTTGCATAAATACAACTTCCAACTCTCTTCCTTCGGACTTCGGTCTCCAGGCACAACATCTGCCTGGAGAGAGATCTCTCTATTGGAGTCCTGCCCAAAAAGTACTGGTTTGTAACTGCAAATTTATAAAACTACGTTTTCATGGGATTTAGACTTTGCTTTTGGCACAATTTCACATTTACATTTCTTAAGTTTCTTGGACCGCTGTGAACGTATTTTAAAACAAATTTTACTAATGAAGTAAGGTTGATTTATTTAATCATAAGTTATTACAATCTCTAAAATGATATGTTTGATAGCTATGGGTGACGGGGTGGGCTTGTTTCTTGTAATGATGATGATAATCACAAATCGAGTCGATTTCTGGAGCAAATTTGGTCATTTTGATCAGAGACATAGACATAACTTTATTCGACATCAAAAAACACACTGACTCTTAAACCAATACAAAAAGTTACTAAAATTATACTTAAATGATGATGTCGAAAAGGAATTTGACTCAGCACTATGCTGCAGAAGGCGCCTGCTACAGCGCTGGTTTTCAGGCAAACCCTTCATATCCTTGCATCAAACGCGTCATAATAGTTCTTATTCAGCAATAAGTCGATTTCTGTAATTTGTTCGTTCATCGATCACGTGTAAAAAACTCTCTACGATCATTGACAGACCTGATCCAGGGCAACGTGAAGTACTCAGGAACGTTTTGACTTATTCGGGTTTGGTCACCCGCGGCGCACCTGTCAGTCATCAGACAGACGGACGACAAAACGATCTTACTGGCCCATATTTCACCAACGTATGAACGCGCTAAAACAAAAAGCTCTTCAAGTCAGCAATTGACACCGAATTGTCAAAGAAAACTGACAATTGTAAAGTTGGTGAAATAAGGCAAACGAGCAAGTGCGAGCAGGTGACCACCTGATGGTAAGTGATCACCACTGCCCATAGTCACCCGCAACCCCGGAGGGTTTGCAGATGCGTTGCCAACCTAGAGAGCTAAGATGAAATGCCTCTTGTGCCCGTAATTACACCGGCTGTCTTACTCACCGCACCGGAACACAACAGTGCAAGCACTGCTGCTTAGCGGCAGCATTAGCGAGTAAGATGGTGGTAGCGATCCGGGCGGACCTCGCACAAGGTCCTACCACAAGCAAAAATTTCGCAATTTCGACTCGACTTTTTTGCGATAGCTCTACAATAGTATTCTATTCTTCTACGGAACCCCAAAAACAAGGGATATAACTTGAAATTGCTTTGTCGCTTTAGGCATGGGGTTGTATAAAAGTTCTTCTCGTGTCGCTCAGTTAACCCACAAGGATTGGGGAGTGATGAAACTGGTAATAAAATGTTGCGAAACTAAAATATAAATAATAAAATAAAATGTTGTCAGAAGTTGAATGACCTCTATTCAACCCTAGTTAGATGACTACCCGATAAAATAAAAGTAAAAATTTATTGGGACAAATGTTTTATACATAGTTTATTTACATAATAAAAGCAATTTACAATGACATTAAATCTAAGCTAAAACTGAATAAACTAAAACTTAAAACTAAATTAAATCTAAATAAGGCCCCCGTGGCATGGTGCCCAAAAGGCTGGCAGCGTTGCCTCGCTGAATAGCGATGCTGATTCTTTGAGAGAGAAAACTGCCAGCCCTTTGGTGACAATCACAAGTTGCATCGACTAAGCGCTTTTGCAACTCTGAAAAATAAGCTTGTAAGCGCCAGGACCCTTTGGACACAAGGTTTCGAACCCGACATCAACAAAAAAAAAACAATAATATTAATTATTATTATTTGGAACAAATTAACACCAATTTATCTAATTCCAAACTAGGCAAAGGTTACGGGTACTAGACAAGGAATATGCATTCTCATACAGGATGTTACAAAAATACCCGTAGAGCCGAAAGGGGGTTACTTAAATGGTCCATTATAAAGAGTCCATTTACAATTTACAAACATCGAAGACCCGAGAACAAACTTTCGTATTCGTCATAGAAATATATCTGTCCCGACCGGAGAACGAACGCGGGACCTTAAGCTTCATAGTCAGGTTGTCTAACCACCAGGCTATCCGGTCGTCAGACCAGTCTATATTGTAGGCCATTTTGTTTAAGTACTTAAAGGTGGGTGTGCTGGTGTACTTATTTGGACAGAATCGTAATTCACCAGATTCGGATTGGAACTATTAATGCAATTGCACAGCTCTCGTGTCGACAGATACGCAGTAACCTTTATCGTAGCTAGACAAACACGTAATTCATCCCTCCGCAAGCTTCTAGAGGTTATTGAGGAGCTTCGTACATGGATCTTTTTATACGACTGCCCAAAGAAAAATAGTGTATTGTTTTTCAGCCAATACACACGTATTGCTAAGACAAATAACACGTATTGTTTAAAGCCGATATAAAACTTCAGCGGATAAGTAGGTGTGTGTGTCTGTCTGTAACACTGCTAAGTTCCCCCTGAGGTCCTACATCGAACCAATAAAACCTTTAAGCCTGGCCGCGTGTGGTCCGAGGCATAGGAGGATCCGATAACTGTAGGTCTGTATAAAAGCTGCTTGAAAACAGGTCACTCACGTTTTTTTAGCAATTAGGAAGGCAAACGAGCAAGCGGGGTTACCTGATTGTAAGTGATCACCGCTGCCCATAGACTCTCGCAGAAAATCGGCGTGAAGGAACAGCACGCCTTGCGTTTCGTTCGGTCAGTGAGAGTGCCGGAGGCCCGATCCCCCTCCCTCCCTTTCATCTATCCCTTTTCCACTTTAAAGGCCGTTGCCAACCTGGAGAGATGAGTTCAAATACCTCTTGTGCCTGTGATTTCCCCGGCTGTCTTACTCTCCACACCGGAACGCAACAGTGCAAGCACTACTGCATAGCGGCAGGATTAGCGACGTAATTCGTGGTTTTTTAACATGAAACTACAGTGAGACTCAATCATAGTTAAATAAACGGGTCACTCACATATAATAATATATGTCCAGTTTATTTAGATTGCCAGTCCTTCCTCCTGTGCTCCCAGAGGAAGGACTACGGGTTAAATAGTTTGAAACATGTCGGGCAATTAATTACTCGACTGGCATATATGAGTGATCCGTTTTATTTCACCATGATTGAATTTCACGGTAGTTTCATGTTAAAACATACATACAATATACATACATCGTTCTAGCTTCAGCATTTTGTATCTACAGTTGTGTCATATCTGTTCCTACACAGTATGTCCGATGATTTTGATGATTTTGTTTTAAACAGCAGAAAGTAGCCCGCTTCATCTTATAAAATCGCTGTCGCCTCAGCTCCTCCCATGGACTCGCTAGCGGCATTTTACGACGACCAACACATCTGCGGCTAGATAACCGACAATCCCAGCAAATGCTTCTTAAAGACTCGTTCTTTTTTTTTGTTCAACCGATCCAGTGAAATCTAAAAACGGGATCGTGTGAATCACAGAACTATATCGGGGTAGAAGGAAAGAGTTCGTGGATTTGTATGGGAACCGAGCGTGTAATATTTTGCGTAGGTATTTTGACGTCACGAGTGTAATTTAAGCCGTGATAGCCTAGTGGTTTGACCTATGGCCTCTCAAGCAGAGTGTCGTGGGTTCAAACCCCTGCTCGCACCACTGAGTTTTTCGGAATTTATGTGCCAAATTACATTTGTGATATATCATGAGCTTTTCGGTTAAGGAAAACATCGTGAGGAAACCTGCACGCTCCTGCGAAGCAATTCAAAGGTTCTCAATCCGCACTGGGCCCGCGTGGGACGTAAATAGGCTGATTATGATGATGAAGTGGAAAGCTGACGCGTAATGGGGTTCTCGCCCCTTCTTTTTAGCAAGCGAGGTACAATACAATACAAATGTTCTATACTGAAAACCACAAAACAGTATAAGGAATTACATTACAGAAAAACAGGTACATATTATCTACTTTCTTTCCGTACCTACGAGCTGTCTGTCCGTGGATGTATGTAGATGATGTAAGTTGTTGTTAATTGATAAAAACGTATGTATTGGTTGAGTGATTTATTGACACTAACACACTTGTTTGAATTTCAATTTTTAGTGCTTGATTAATTTTATTATTGTTGTAATTCTCGCATGATAAAGAAACGAAATTGCCTAACTTATATATTGGCATGCTGTACAACAGCTGAAAAAGATGGAACGTTTTCTAACATAACACTAAGACATGTAACTAAGTAATCCTTTTTCAGCAAATAAACAATAATTATAATTATGAAATAATTTAAGTATATTGTACGTTAAACGATGTGACGCATATTGCGGGTGCGACGTCAGCTTTATATTTATGTCGAGTTTGCTCGTACACCTTCTGGGTGAATTTCAACCAGCTCGAAATTTACCTGATTTTGGTGGTTTTTTTATTTTTGATGTTTTAGTCAAAATTATATATCAGCAATACGTAACAAATGGTAATCAATATTCTGTAGTAATGGCCTTTCATTATACATAGTAGTTTTAGAGATATTATCATTTTAGTAATTTGGTTGACACCAAAATTGCTTGTTCCCACCAAAGTTAGATTTATTGGCCGCCAAAATTGTTTGTGCCCACCAAAATTAGATTTACTGGCAAAATTTTGATACTGGTGCAAATTAAAGGGAAAAATCAATCAATAAAAACATTTCTCAATTCAACTATACCTAGGCATTCGAAACGGTTTCGAAGTTCGAGCTGAAAACTCTCAGGGTTTTGGATCTGGACGGGTGCCGGACGGAGGGTAGACTTCATCAATCGAGACCTTTCAAGCTTGAGCTGGATATTCAATGAACCTCGTACCAAACGGTCATCACTCCGGTTTTAACTGCACTGATCACGGAGACATAATTGAATTTGTGCTTTTTCATCGACATGATAAAGTCTATCTCTTTCCTCGTTACACCATCCGGGCTCGTCCAGGTCCACTTTTTATGCTCACGTTTTCTGTGAATAAAAAACCAGGCAAGAGCGTGTCGGACACGCCCAGTAGGATAGGGTTCCTAAGCCATTACGAAAAAGCCCTGGCAGAGATACCTAATTTCAACGTATTTTCATCACACTTATTAGAAACCAGTGTTAGCAGAGCCCTAATCCTAAGCAAACTGTACGCAGTGTGGGGTCAATTTATATCGGTTATTGGCATAGACAAACATAATTCACTATGATTATGCTCTGATTTTTTTCACATTTCCAAATACAAGAGTTTCTCTGGTAGATGGAGGGGGCACTCGAGTCCAACAAAAATGAGCACTTCAAAGCTAAATATTTCTCAAACGAATAACTCTATAGAAAAATGATATAAAACCCGCAATATTTTTGAAAGACCTATCCAACGATACCCCACACTATGGGGTGGGCCAGAAATAAAAAAATCATCCCCACTTTACATGTAAAATTTTTTTTTAAGATTTTATCCCAGCACTTTTTCGGCCTAATTAATATGTATATTTAAAAAGAAAACTGTTAACACGCCATACATACTGTTCATACAAAAACAAATATTGCTAAGTCATTAGTTACATATACCACCAAAATTGCATTAAAAAGTATTTTAACACACCACAATTAGATACTTACGTACCTTGCGGACAGATCCAGCAAGACATAGTTTGTGTGTCATCGCTCAGGTCAGGAGCAGAACTAATCGAACAGGTCAACACATTATGATTTTTGGTTTTATTGGGTTTCGTTTGACCATATAAACATTTTCAATATTTGCCACCAAAATTGACAATTTTACTCGGAGAACTTTTAGTGCCTAGTTTTGAGTATCAATTCATGTACTAATCTTTATTTATATATTCTTATATGATACCTTAACTAATGAAGAATAAAATTAAATGCAATTTTAGTTAAATAAATGGATGCTATAGTTTTATCGTAGATATGTATCAAGAAAAACGGAAACTGGACACCACACCAAAATTAGAATTTCGTGGAAAAAAAAATTAATAAACATTCATTACTTTTATAACAGTTTGTCATTTGGCTTAAGATAGGAATTTGTGTATTCTATTCAGAAAAAAATTAATACTTCAAAAAAAAATTGTCCACACTATGATTATCAGCTCTGCCGCAAAAATCTTCTCGCTGAGATAATCACCCTTCTATCCCCATATAGTACTGTGGTGTGAATTTTCTAAAAAAATACTTGCTGTTTGTTTTTAAAAGGGAGGGTTAAAGGTCATTGAAAGGTTTTAAACAAACACCATTAGCATTTTTTTGTGCGCTTGAATACCTACGAATTTTAGCTAAAAAAAGCCGTACCTACTAGCCTGTGTGGCCTCAAAATCTCGAGGGTCATGAGTTCGAACCAAGGCACGTACCTCTGAGTTTTTGTTCAAACTAATGTCCAGACCCTCTCAGTATGAGAAAATACCTATATCTGCGTATGCTCGGCAGTGGGGCGAAAATATGTCAGATTTTAAGACACTTTAAGAAACTTCTATTTTTTGTGTCATGAAGTAGAAAGAGAACAATTTTGTTATAGGCCCAGTATCTTATCTACCGAAAGTGCCATTTCCACCTTAATGTTACTGTTTTTGTGCAGCGTTTAAGATATTTAATTTATCTGCTGCAAAGCAATAATTTTATTCAATCAGTATTTTGAACTAAATTAATATCGAGTTGAAGGGAAAAACGGTGACATTGGTTTTTTAAATAAACGCAAACGAAAGCACTTCTATCCTGTTTTTATTAGATCTGTGTGATAACAACATTTCATCTTAGCCCTCTAGGTAGGCAACGCATCTGCAAACCCTCCGGAGTTGCGGGTGTCTATGGGCAGTGGTGATCACTTACCATCAGTTGACCCACTTGCTCGCTTGCCTTCCTCGTTGTATAAAAAAAAAACAAATGATGTTTTTGTAAAACAAATAACAATATAACAAATTTAAATACTTACGGAATAACCTAAGCAACTTAGAAAAGTTGAAAAACCCCCGACATTGTCATTTCAAAGTTCAATATTTCAAAAACTGGATTTTAATGAAACTTGGCTAAGAACCATCTCGATTACATTAGCTTTCGATAAAAAAACGGCATTTAATTCGGCCCTTCCGTTTCGGAGTTATAATGCCACAGACAGATACACAGGCACACAGATACACAGATACACAGATACACAGATACACAGATACACAGATACACAGATACACAGATACACAGATACACAGATACACAGACACACAGATACACATGTCAAACTTATAACACCCCTCTTTTTAGTCGGGGGTTAAAAAAGGCAATGAGTCGCTTCGAGAAAACGACTCGTGTAAAAATACAATCAACAATTGAACAGAGCTGATTTCAATTCTACCATTCTTGCCAACAAAATGCTACATTTCTACTTTTCACTTTGAATTTTCGCAAATCCCTCCCTCTCTGTAAACAAAAGCTTTCTGCAATCAAAGTTGACACAAGTGCTCCAACAATGAGTGAATGGAACAAGAATGGAAGACCGAATGAGACTCGCTGTCGAGAACTGTCCATTTACAAGAACCATTCAATTACTTAATTAGAAAGCTACTTTTCGGCTCGCATTTTTACAACGGGCTGTATTTCAGTTTTGCCGTTTGTTAATGGGGTTGCTAATAGGGTGTAGGTTGAGTTGTGAATTTTAAATGCCAAAAAATAACTTTTAGCCCTATATTATGCTTTCAGAAACCGTAGTTAATGACCATCATTACGACAGTCAATTTTCGTCTTCAAAAACCAATACAATTTAAAAATAGGCCTCAATTCAAGTCGGTACGATACGTCAGCTCGGTATGTTTACCCTATGATTTACAATAAACAGCCAAATTCGTGACAGGTTTATTGTTCCTTCGGCTTCTGAACCCATCTTAGTGTAGATAAAGTAATGTATGCAACTCTACATAATTTGGCCTTGAAACTCTCATTATGTAACGGTTGCATAAACTACTATAGTTACAAATATATCGTACCTAAGTACTCTATAATAATGCGTTCAGAAACCGTACCATGACCAGCATTACGATAGTCAGTTTTGCTATGAAAATTTTCTTATCTGCGTTGTAGATAATAGCAGTGACGTAACGTCATTACAACATAAATCGCTATGAGTTACAAATTTGGAACATCTTCAAAAACCAATAACAATTTCACAATTTTGGGAAACCTTATGCCACTCCCACAGCTGAGTCGAATCCAATGACACCTCATACGTTGAAATCTATCTATCTTCTTGATATGTATTTATTTATCGTTATGTTATTGGTATGTAGGGCCAGCGTCAAAAGTCGCTCATCACTTTTATAACTTTTCGCTCTACGGCCAGATACAGCGTGTCATACGGGATTGACAAGTGTGTTATTGCGACAAGGTACAAAAGTGATAAGCGACTTTTGACGCTGACTGTACTAGAGTGTATCTGTATTTCTATGTATGTGTATTTTAAATGCTTTAGTTAGGTAATTAGGTTAATTTCAGGTTCCGGATCCTCTTACTTTTATTTGTATGTCTACTCTTTTTTCTGATGTCCTGTCAATCGCCCGAAGGTTAACTGGTAGAGATCCCTTCAAGGGATAGGTTCGCCTTTGTACATTTGCTTTTGTTCTGTCATCTGTATTTTTTTGTTTTATGTGCAATAAAGAGATATACATACATACATACATACCAATCCGTCAAACGGTTTAGGCTGTAGAGCGTGCCAAAGAATTGGACATTCACATACATAGACTGGAAAAACATCACCCTCCTCGGGCAGTCGGCTAAAAATCCCAAACGGTTCGAATCGAGACCGTATTTCTTTGTAGCCGGTTAAATCCGAATGAAATTTTAATATTTTCTCTTCGAAGCTTCGGGTCAAGCGATCGCCAGAAATCCGCGGCAGCTTTCCAGAGTTGAGCTTAAAGTTTTTAACAAGCTGACTAAAGCTTGCGAAATTTTATTCCGGTGACAAGAGGAAGCTATGGAGACCTCTAAGCGTACCTCGTTGCGAACATACAATGAGAGCTGTCTCCTGTCCTAACACGCCTGTATCGCCTCTCTCTAAGCCAAGGTCTAGTCCCGGAGTCCTGGAAGGTTGCGAATGTTCAACCTGTGCCGAAAAAGGGAAGTCGTGACAACCCTGCCGATTATAGACCCATTGCAATCACCTCCATTCTCTGCAAGATTATGGAGCGTGTATTGAACAACCGCCTCCTTTCGTACCTTGAGGCCAGTGATCTCCTCAGCGACCAACAATTTGGTTTTCGTCGGGGTAGATCCACCAGGTAGATGACCTTCTTGTGTACGCAACGCACTTGTGGGGCGAGGCCATCGAGAAACACGGAGAGGCTCTAGCCGTCTCTCTAGACGTCTCGAAGGCTTTTGACAGGGTTTGGCACGATGGGCTTGTAGCCAAACTTCCTTCCTACGGGATTCCTGGTGACTTGTGCACCTGGATAGCTGACTTCCTGCGGGGTAGGTCCATTAAAGTTGTGATCGATGGCTGTTCGTCCGACCTTATGGACATTAATGCCGGTGTTCCTCAGGGGTCAGTGCTTTCTGCCACTCTATTCCTGCTGCACATTAACGACCTGTTGGTGTATCCCGGTATTTTTGGGTACGCCGATGACAGCACAGTGTCGGAAAGATATTTGTCCGGTGCACGGGGTAGTGGCTCAGAGACCAATACTCTTAGAGATGCTATGATAGGCAACTTAAACCGAACGCTTCAGGCGGTGTCCGATTGGGGCGAAGCCAATTTGGTCGGTTTTAATGCCTCGAAAACTCAGGCTTGTTTATTTTCCACAAAACGGAGTCCCTTAAACCTGGGTCCAACTTTCCGGGGTGTGCCTGTGCCGATATCCGACCACCTTCAGCTCCTTGGTTTAGATCTCTCGGCTAAACTGAACTTTGGGAGTCACATCGAAT
Source organism: Clepsis dumicolana (assembly GCA_963691665.1). NCBI lineage: Eukaryota > Metazoa > Arthropoda > Insecta > Lepidoptera > Tortricidae > Clepsis > Clepsis dumicolana. Next base: position 3,563,077 of record OY829529.1, read on the forward strand.
CCTTGGCGAAAACCGCCGCGAAAAAGCTGGGTATCCTTTCCAAGGTTAGGCAATACTTCACTGCGGAGCAGCTCCTCAGTCTTTACCGAGCCCAAGTCCGGTCTTGCATGGAGTATTGCTGCCACCTTTGGGACGGTTCTGCACAATATCAGCTGGCTGCTTTAGATTCGGTGGAACGGCGAGCGAATAAGCTCATCGGCGACGTCTCTGAGGTGAATTCCTGTCACCAGAGCCTTCGCCATCGCAGAAGAGTAGCTTGCCTTTCGGTATTTTACAGGCTACATTTCGGTGAGTGTGCTTCGGAACTTCACGACCTTATTCCACCAGCTCCTTTCTTTTACAGGTCGACCAGAAGTAGGCGGGGTCTCCACCCTTTTGTTGTCAGCATTCCCGAAATCCGCACAAAGCGTTTTCGCTCTTCCTTCATCATCCGTACGGCTAAGGAGTGGAATTCCCTGCCTGCGTCTGTGTTCCCTGAACACTATAATCTGGCCGTTTTCAAGTCTAGGGTGAATGAGCATTTGCTAGGCAAGCGTGCTCCATCGTAGACCACATCTTCGCTTACCATCAGGCGCGATTGTGGTCAAACGCAAGCCTATAGTGTATATATTTACCGGTATTAATAGTGTAACGTTATAATTTTCCTGGTAAAGATCGCGGGACCGCGGTGGATGCGGAAAGCGACCGGTCTGAGTGGAGAGCATTGGGGGAGGCCTATGTCCAGCAGTGGACGTCTTTCGGCTGACATGATGATGATGATGATGTTATAATTTTTACCGGTATTTTGGTCCCTGGATGGAAAGCAATAACCGCCGCCCACAGTCAAGGAAAATCAAAGACCAATGAACAACATTTTAAACATGGGCTCCACGGAAGAACAGCGTTGCTGCACTTATTGTGTAACATATTAGTAACTAGCTGTTGCCCGCGACTTCGCCCGCGTAGATTTCAGTTATCGCTATCCCGCGGGAACTATATAATTTTCCCGAATAAAAAGTAGCCTATGTTATTCCTCAATATTCAAACTATCTTCCTACCAAATTTTATCTAGATTGGTTAATTAGCGGTTTTCCCGTGAAGAGGTAACAAACAGACAGACAGAGAGACAGAAAGACAGAGAGACAGAGTTACTTTCGCATTTATAATAAATACCATAAATACTAATATGTTATTAGCTTTAAAGAATTATTTTTAATTATTTTTATTGTTAGGCGGTGGCATTATGGGACCTGAAATAAAATATTTTTCTTTCTTTCTTTCTTTCTTTCAATGTGTCCCATCCTTTATATCTCTTTCTCGGTATGTCACGTCCAACGTAGCCATTGCCTAAGTAGCTGAGTGAAGCTATGCGAAAATTTAATTAAAGTCCTCAGCGTAAATAATTCAATTGGAGTCATATTGAATTACAAAGACTCTTTGTTTCTTATGCAATCCAGAAGCCCGAATATTCGAGTCCTACGTAACTTCGAGTAGCAACGATATTATGAAAATTTCAACAAGAAAATCTGAAACAGCGCCCCCGTGCGCGTATTTGGTACCAATATATGAATTTTCTTGACGGCGATTGCGTTACGTAGGATCCCAATATTTGTGCTCGGGCCTGTGCTATTTTGCTGTCACGTACGTTGGTCACAATTACGCACCTAATTAGGAACGTGTTTCAACTTGATTTACAATTTAAAACTATAGCACTACTAATAAATTACCCAGAAGTGTGGAGTTGCATCCACTTCTTCAACAGCGTCCAGTGTAATCAACGGCCAAAGAATACGTCTCGAACGTGTTTGCGTTAAAGTGTCAAATAGTATGAGAATTAATTATATTTTAATAAACTCACCGAAACATGAATACACAGAAAAAAACCAGAAAAATACCAACCCCGGGAATCGAACCCGGAACCTCGACACTCCGGGTCGCGTGCCCACCCTTACACCAGAATTCCAAAAACTTCTTAAATACCAATTCTGGTGTAAGGGTGGGCACGCGACCCGGAGTGTCGAGGTTCCGGGTTCGATTCCCGGGGTTGGCATTTTTCTGTTTTTTTTCTGTGTATTCATGTTTCGGTGAGTTTATTAAAATATAATTGATACTCACGGGAAGACCGTAAAAATAAAAAAAATGGAAAAAATAAATAAAAAATACAAAAAGATTTTCGAATTGAGATCATGAGTATGAGAATTGTTTGTTGTCGATACGTGCCACTAGTGGCGCTGCCAATTTGCCCATAGTAATTACAGACGTAAACGCGAACGCGTTCGTGACTTATTTTTGGCCGTCGAATACACTATAGGCTCTGTGCCCTTAGTGTAATCAAAAAGCACAAAATATGTCTCGATCGCGTTTGCGTTAAAGTATCAAATAATGTGAGATTTGTTAAACGCCATCGAGACGTATTTCTTGGCCAGGGGGGCTAGCACGCGTGCCATTTTGTCGCTTGTCGCTCAGTGCGTCCTTCACTGATTCCGTCCCTATGAAAGGGACGCACTGCGCGACAAGCGACAAAATAGCGCCCCCGTGCTACATGTGCTGGTCGGCGATTACACGGCGATTCAAGTTTCTAGGACATCTGGAAGTACCCTTTAGGTTTTTGGAAATCGGCAATTTGTATGGAAATGGCCTTTTTAATTACTGTATCTCTTGATTGCGTTGACTTAGAAGGTTGATTTTTTCACAGCTTCAAGGGACCGTAGATTTGAGTATTTGATATTAATTTCAGTATGCTACCTCCACGCGTTCCAGAGAAAAAGGGTCTTGACAGACAGACAGACAGACAGACGGACAACAAAGTGATCCTATAAGGGTTCCGTTTTTTCCTTTTGAGGTACGGAACCCTAAAAAACCAGTCTCATTCGTGACAGGTATGCTATGCCTTCAGCTTCGGCTTCTGAACCCATCTTTAGAGTAGGTACTTATAATTTACGTGTAGGTAATTAATGTAAGCAACTCTACATAATTACGGGTGATTACAATGTGCGGGTGGTAGGACCTTGTGCGAGGTCCGTCCGGATCGCTACCACCATCTTACTCGCTAATCCTGCCGCTAACCAGCAGTGCTTGCACTGTTGTGTTCCGGTGTGGAGAGTAAGACAGCCGGTGTAATTATCCACTCACTTGCTTTGAATTTTGAGTTGAACTCTATTTATAACAAAATATGAGCGGTCACAAGAGGCATTTCATCTTAGTTCTCTAGGTTGGCAACGCATCTGCAAACCCCAAGAGGTTGCGAGTGTCTATGGGCAGTGGTAATTATTTACCATCAGGTGATCCACTTGCTCGTTTGCCTTCCTTGTCGTATAAAAAAAAATTAGGCCTTAAACACTTTATGTAACAGTTGATTAAACTACTATATCCTATCTTCTCTTCTTACACCTATAAACAGTACTGTGACCGAATGACTGACTTGCAGACAACGTACAGCATAATTATAAGTAGGTACTGTAAACCATTTGATTGGAAAACATTGAAAAAAAAAAACCAAAAATATGTTGCCATTGGATGACTAAATGTTGACAAAATTCTACCAAATAATAAATAACGTAACGCAGGGTTCGACAAGTCGTGCTTAGGGCACTGATGAGTGGCGTGCCACGCCAACATAGAACTGAATTTACTAGTACCTATTAAAAGTTTATTTTTATACGAAGAGGAAGGCAAACAAGCAAGTGGATCATCTGATGGTAAGTGATCACGACTGCCCATAGACACCCGCAAGATGCTAACCTAGAGTGCTAAGATGAAATGCCTCTTGTGCCCGTAATTACACCGGCTGTCTTACTCTCCACACCGGAACACAACAGTGCAAGCACAGTTGCTTAGCGGCAGGATTAGCGAGTAAGATGGTGGTAGCGATCCGGACGGACCTAGCACAAGGCCCTACCACCCGCAAAGTTTTGTGGAAATAAAAATAAAAATTTGTTTACATACCAACACGAACAATCAATGGAAAAAATGCTTACAGAAATTCTCTCTCATTAAGTCATTTCAAACGCTAACAGAACTGATTTCCATTTAAATTAAAACGCTATAAATAGCTGCAATAATGGCAGCACGAGGCTAAAGTTTAATTAAGGAATAAGAATTTAATATTGGTCTAAAGGAGTCGGAATAGAGATGTTATGCCTGGGGAGGAGACCACAAGTCCAATGAAAAAGAGTTGGAAGTTGTATTTGGGCATCTTCATTTAACTCGTGCTGTCAAGCGTTACTTAAGTTAAGTTATGTATTTCAAAAAACAATCCAAAAAACGAATAAGCAGACTAAGAAAATCTATATAAGTAATATATAATCTATATCTATATCTATACATATAATAAATCTGTAACAAGTCCGTGTCTGTACATTGAAAATATTAAAAAAAAACTGCTACTAGGGCTGTTTATTAACGCAATAGAACCCAAAACAACGGTTTTTAGGATTCTTTTCTGTTTGTCTGTGCGTTTGTTCACGCTAATCTCAGAAACGGCTTAACCTAGAAGGATGCGGTTCACTGATATGTTGTCCTTTCCTTCGATTAACATTTAGTGTTTATTTTATTGAAATCGGTGTACAAATAAAAAAGTTACGTCAATTTAAATAATTTTATCGGACAGTTTTGGAAGAATCGTCGTTGATTTCGCGAAAACTTGGGTTAACTATTATAGTTTTGACTAATTATGGTCTCTCAGATGAGTATTTAAAACTTATCCTAACTAATATTATAAATGCGAAAGTAACTCTGTCTCTCTGTCTCTCTGTTTGTTACCTCTTCACGCAAAAACAGCTGTTTCGATCATGGTGAAATTTGCCAAGAAGATACCTTGAACACCGAGGAATAATATAGGCTACTTTTTATCCTGGAAAACTGCAAAATTCCCGTGGGGTAACGTTAATTCGAGAAAATGGAATCGCGTACCACTAAGAACCTTTTCACAATAAAATTCATAATGATTTCTTCGGCTGATGTATGGTATGTCAGTATGACATTTGCAGTGATAAGGATCCACAGTCATACTATCAACATACGATTCAGTTCGTGCACTTCTGTGAAACCTTTTCTCAATACCTTTCATGTTGATTTCTTTGTCGGATGTGTTGTTTGTCATTAATACATTTATAGTGAAACGGTTCTGCAGCGAAAATGATCCAGTGTTTTCGACTGAATCACTTTTAAACGGATTTTTAGCTATTTTTAATGATTGTAAAGGAAGAAAGAGTTAAGTAAAACAGCGTAATATAATGTTATGTCATTTATTCATTTAAAATTCACTGATATAAAAATAAAAAAAACATTAGTTCTTCTTCCAACACACAATACAAACGTTATCGATGCCACGATTTTGTCTCGACTTAATACTGTCAATACGGAATCGTGTAGCCGTAATTTATTGTAAATCCGATCCGGTGTGCAATAACCGGTATCGCACAGGCCATTCAAAATCACAGTAGTCGTCATGGTCCTTATAGAAATAACTACAGAGAGAGAGAGCAGAAAAATACAATAATTCCAATAACAACACAACAAAGCACACACACACTACTCTTTTCTCCAAGCCATTGATAAGTAGCGAAACACTACGCCGCTGGAAGAAAAGAGGGGGGGGGGGGCTCCGGGGGCGCAGCCTCCCGCCATAAAAAGCAGACATACACGACTCTTTTCTCCAAGCCATTGATAAGTAGCGAACCACTACATCGCCGGAAGAAAAAAGGGGGGGCTCGGGGTGCGCAGCCCCCTGCCATAAAAAGCACACAAAGACTACTCTTTTCTCTAAGCCATTGATAAGTAGTGAACCACTACGCCGCCGGAAGAAAAGAGGGGGGCTCGGGGGGCGCAGCCCCCGGCCATAATAAGCACACAAAGACTACTCTTTTCTCTAAGCCATTGGTAAGTAGCGAACCACTACGCCGCCGGAAGAAAAGAGGGGGTGGGGGGGAGGGGGCTCCCCTGCAACAAAAAATATTTACAAATATACAACGCTTCCTCCAAGACATGACGACCATACGGTAAGTAAGTAAGAAAAAGTAAATCATTACGTTGCAGTAAGCAGATTTATCAGTGGGCGTAGCGCCCCTACAATGAAAAGAATCCTAAAATAACATCTAGGCTCCTGGGCCTTCATTCCTGACGATAGCTTCCCAAATTAAATAGACCTAAACGCATGGGATAATGGACAGTTAATTGTTACACAGAACTTAATATATCCGCGGTATACCAATAAACGAATTCCACGCGGAGGAAGTCGCGAGCAACAGCTAGTTAAGTAATATATAAGTAATCTATATAAGTAGTATATAATCGAACTTGCTCACAAAATTTTACGAGAATCGGTGAAATACATTTATTTATATAATAAAAGCAATTTACAATGACATTAAATCTAAACTAAAACTTTAAACTAAATTAAATCTAAATAAGGCCCCCGTGGCATGGTGCCCAAAAGGCAGGCAGCGTTGCCTCGCTGAATAGCGATGCTGATTCTTTGAGAGAGAAAACTGCCCGCCCTTTGGTCACAAGTTGCATCGACTAAGCGCTTTTTCCACTCTGAAAGAATTTTCAAAAATCGGTTAAGAATTGCGACGTGTAGGGGAGAACAGCCGGACAGACATGCGAAAACTTTTTTGTCCAAGCTGAAACGGCAACGCTTCGCTCGCTCGTTCTATAACTGGCGCAGCCAAAGTGGTTTCAACTTAAGACACTAAAACTAAACCGCTTCATTCTCCCAGGAGCTCAAAGAACAACGTTCCTTTTTCTTGTAAATTACCGAACGGAGTGAAATTATAAAAACTCGTAGCACTAGGAACCCTAATAAAAAAGCTAATAAAATCTCGTATCCTGGTAAGTGAAGAAATATAGATGCTGGCTCCGGGTACGACACAGATTACGGGGAAGATGGTTCACTTTATAACAAACTAGAACTAGCTGACCCAGCGAACTTCGCACCGCTTTAGGTCGTGCCATAGAAAATGTATGAGAAGTCTTATTAATTAACTAATTCAGTTTTAAGCTTCTGCCTGGTTGCCCTAAATACCAGCGTCAGACATTCCAGTCATGACGCATGCTCAGCGGCAACCTTTTTGGTGTATTTCGCTGATACGTTATTTATGAAGGTTTTTGTACTATTACCTACGCACCAAGTAAACCTTTTTCTATCTTTCTTTCGTTATTTACCGCAATTACCATAGATTTGACGAGCTCCCGATATGTCGACGAAGTTACATGCATCATGATCACGAGCAGACAGACGAAACGGGTAGATGCTATTGTTGCGCAGACAAATCTTTATAGTATAATAATAATAATTACCAGAAATATCTGTCTTACTGGCAATTATTGCGGTCAATATAATAATAATAATAATAATTTAATCTTTAATTTATGGTCCGCTGTCAACGTCACATGTGTCAGTAATTTTTCCTATCAATTTTATTTTGTTATAATGTATTTTAATCTACTTTTTACATTATTTTTACTTCAAAATCATCCTAATGAAGTACAAAATAAAATAAATTGAAGAGAATGATCACACGGCAAAGACGAAGATTACAGCAACAAGCGGACCCTGACACTGCAAGCGCACGCCCACCATCTACGCCCGTCTCGTCCTCGTCATCGACATCGTCAGGCGACGAATTTGCGACTGCCGCGGACACCAGCGGCTCATCGAGTGACGAGCGCGGGCCGTTGCCGGCGCCGCCACCGACTAGACAACCAACGCGGCGCGGAAGGCGACCGCTGCCGGCACGCTTGGGGCCAGCGAGGCATCCAGCCCCGCCCACGGCTCCCGCTGCCGGTGGTGCAGTGCGACGCATGCGATGGACTCGAACAATTAACGAGAACTGCATGCGAGCGTACTTTGGGGCGACAGAGGGAGGAACTAATCTATCCGGGTACTGTGCCCGGATGCTTCCTCTGTTTCAGGCTCTTGAACCGACCATCACCGTGACTGCGCAGCGGCTATCGGATCAAGTGCGGGTCATCCGGCGCAACAACATGCTGGATGACTTAACACTTGATAGACTGCGACTGGAAGTGCTCTCTGCCCGTGCGGCTTCCACCTCGGCGCGGGACCCTCCCGCCACATCACCGGCCCCGGTGCCCGCACTCGACCTGGCATCGGGGGTGGCGCGGGTCGGTCCCCGTGCCGACGAGGACGGCTGTACGGATCATACAGTTAGTACCCAGACCAATGAGCAACTGAGGAGGGCTCTGGAGGAGGCGATAACGCAGTATCGCTTCACACGCGATTCTAGGCCACGATTACCGCGCTTGCCCACGAATAGACGTAATCTAGCGCTAATGGGAGCCCTTGACGCTTTGCTAGACCCGTACATACGGGCTAGCGAAGATTTAACTGATACACACTCAATCATGTACTGTGGGGCCATCGCAGCGTGCCGTGTTGCTCGTATCAAGTTTCCGGACGCTGATCGTGCACCTAGGACCGCTGGTGGTGTCCCTACATGGCAAGTGCGGATTGAGTGGCGTATCAGTTCGTTTCGGACCCTCATTGCAAAGCTGATCTGCTTCAGGGGGGGCAATAGCCGCCCCCGAGTCATGCGCTTTGTGAACCAGGCCTTCGCGGGGACTGGTATCAGGCCCTGTGATTATATGACCTGTGTCACGGAGCGCATTGACTTTCTGAAGCAGAAAGTCTATGCGTGGGCAAGCCGTATTCGTCGCTACAGAGAGCGTGTGGACCGATTCCAGCAGAATCGCCTCTTCCAGAGTGACCAAAGGAAGGTATATCGGAAGTGGGAGGGAACCGACCAATGTGTATCTGACGGACAACTGCCGTATGCTACTGCTATGATTAACTTCTGGCGTAGTATCTGGTCGGCTCCCGTCGAACACAACGAGGGCGAATGGATGAGCGTTGTTGAACGTGAGTGCGAGTCTATCGAACCTATGGGTGCTGTTACCATCAGCCCCGAGGACGTTAGTTGTGCTATCCGAACGGCCCAGAACTGGAAAAGTCCTGGTCCGGATGGATTGCACAACTTCTGGCTGAAGTGGTTTCGATGTTCACACAAACGTTTGGCAACGCAGTTCCAGCAAGCGCTCGAGCTCGGTACCCTGCCACTTCTTTTAACAACTGGTATCACTTTCCTGCTCTATAAGTCCGGTAGTACCACGGAAGCGAAAAACTACAGACCCATCACGTGTTTGCCCACACTGTACAAACTCCTTACATCCATTTTGAGAGCAAAAATTAACGCGCACATCGTTGCAAACAACATCTTGGCCCCCGCTCAAAATGGATGCAGGTTTGGGTCCCGTGGTACTAAAGAGCTCCTCCTCATAGACATGACCATTTGCCAACGAATCCGGCAGAATAGAGGGATCCTCTCTGCTGCCTGGATTGACTACAAGAAGGCCTATGATTCGGTGCCTCATTCATGGCTGAGGAGGATCTTAGAGCTGTATAAAGTTGATGCAACTTTAAGATCCTTCTTAAGCACGTGCATGGGGCAGTGGACCACAGTCCTTCGTCAACCGGGAGGTAGCGATGGCCCCTCTGGTCCGCAGGACTCCATAAGGATTGAACGAGGGATCTTCCAGGGTGACAGTCTAAGTCCATTATGGTTCTGCCTAGCACTGAATCCGCTCAGTACTCTGCTGACGGATTCAGGACTAGGTTGCCGGCTCCGGAGAGGGGGTGAGGTCATCTCTCATCTGCTTTATATGGATGACCTCAAGCTATTTGCACCAAACAACCAGAACTTGTTGGAGTTACTGAAAACAACAGAAGTCTTCAGTAATGCCATCAAAATGGAATTTGGTGTAGACAAGTGTGCAGTCATACATGTACAGCGGGGAAAAGTTGTAAATTCACCGAATTTACAACTTTCTGAGACAATGTCCCTCAGATCTATCTCCGAAACTGAAACCTATAAATATCTTGGTATGTCACAGTCCTTGGGTATTGAAGGTAGGGATATCAAACAGACGGTGAGGGAGCGATTCTTTGGCCGCCTGGCAAAAGTACTCAATAGTCTTTTGTCGGGTGGCAACAAGGTGCGCGCCTTCAACGCCTGGGTGATGCCCCTGCTCATATACTCCTTTGGCATACTAAAATGGAATCAGACTGAACTGAATGCCCTGGATCGAAGGGTTCGTTCATTGCTCACTGCGCATCCCATGCTACACCCGCGCTCGTCTGTTATGAGACTGTACATTCCACGGAAATGTGGAGGTCGTGGTTTTTTAAATGCCCAGGACCTCCACAACCGTGAGGTGTGCAGTCTTAGGGATTTTTTCCTGAACAACGAGTGTGGGATGCATCGCGATGTAGTGGCGGTGGACAAATCCTTCACTCCTCTCGCCTTGGCAAAAGAGAACTGGCGCAGACCTAAGGTATGGAGCACCGAGGACCGCAAGACTGAATGGGAGAGTAAGGAGCTACACGGGCGGTTCTATAAGGCCCTCATGGGGCCCGATGTAGACCTCCTCGCGTCGGTGAACTGGCTACGCTTCGGGGACCTCTTCGGGGAAACCGAAGGTTTTGCCTGTGCAATTGCGGACGAAGTTATCATGACTAATAACTACCGCAGGTATATCCTGAAGGACGGTACGGTCGACATCTGTCGGGCATGCCGCCGTCCCGGGGAGTCACTCAGGCATATTATCTCTGGTTGTTCTAGTCTTGCTAACGGCGAGTACTTGCACAGACATAACCTTGTAGCCAGGATTATTCACCAGCAACTTGCTCTTTCATTCGGTCTTGTGAACTTCGAAGTGCCGTACTATAAGTACACACCTGCACCAGTTCTTGAAAATGGTCGTGTCACGCTCTACTGGGATCGATCTATCATCACGGACAGGACTATTGTCGCCAATAAACCTGATATCGTGCTGATAGATTGATCGAAGCGCCAGGCAGTGCTCGTCGACATCACGATCCCCCATGACGTGAACCTCGTGAAGGCCGAGAAGGACAAAGTCAGCAAGTACCTTGACTTGGCTCACGAGGTTACCGCCATGTGGCCTGTTGATTCGACGATCACTGTCCCGATAGTCGTTTCGGCGAACGGTCTAATAGCGAAGAGCCTTGACCATCACCTTAAAAGGCTCTTGCTAGATGGTTGGGTCAAGGGTCAGATACAGAAGGCGGTACTCCTGGACACGGCTCGGATAGTCAGGAGGTTCCTCTCTCTGTCGCCCTGACCACCGGTAGCTTAGGCCCCGCCTCGCTACCGGCGGCACCCTAGGTTAGGTTTTTATAATGTTTTTATATTTTGTATTAATATTGTTTTATCACTTTTTATATGAATATTGTGAAAACCTAGCCTAAGATTGTAATAAATATACGGGAATAATAATAAATCATTTATTGCGAACACATGTCCATAGATGGTTAGTAATTTTACCTTATATAACTATGTTAGTAAATTTAAATAATTCCATAACATTAAACATTCAATAACACCAATCTAATTAAAATGTCTATTATGATTATGTCACCATTACTTACATAATATATTGTACCTACAATTTTTAATATAAAACCACCGTGAGATTCTATCATATTGGAACTATCCATTATTAAATAACACAGGTCTCGAACCTCCCGAATATCCCGTTCTCATTATGTTTTACGTAATTAACTGCGAATTCCATTTAACAGTTTTAAAGGTAAATGGAATATTTTTCTGCTATTCGGAGCGAAAACAAATATCTTGGATACCACTAATAATACCAGTTTACCCCATTTTGAAAACAAGAGTTATTTAACATAATAAAGTAACCACCGTAGAAATGTTAACAAAAACTCCATAAATTTAAATTTCAAAATTCAATTTTTCAAAAACGGCTGAATGGATTTTAATCAAATTTAGCTTAGAACTGATTCGATTAAACTAGCTTTCGATTAAAAAGAGGCCCATCCAAATCGGTCGGTTCGTTTAGGAGCTACAATGCCACAGACGGGCACACAAATATACACGTCAAACTAGGGTGTTATGATTCTTCTTTTTGGGTCGGGGGTCATAAAGATCTTTAATTGTTGAGTTTTCGACTCTTCTGCATTTGATAAGCTGTGCAACTTGTATGAAGGGTTTCCGACAAATTGCTCTCCTCTTACTTTACGGTTCGCAATTTGTCTTGTCTTTGAGACGGACAGACTAATAGATACTACAGATGACACTAAACTAAACCCAGTAAAGGTAGGATGGAATTTAATTAAGAACCAATCAGCACAAATGAAGGTAGGCAGCGAATTCTCAAAGCACTAGAAATGCGGAATTGGTTTTTGTGCTGTAAAAATTACTTCGTTATTGTGGCAATTAACTGTTTATGGGTATAAACCTGTGTATCAAAGTATTTTTTACCCGACTGTGAAACGCAAAGGAAGGTAATGTGCTTATCAGCCTATGTATGTAATGTATGTTTGTTCCTTTGTGGCACTCTAGAGACCGAAAGCGTGGGCCGATTTTAATGATTCTTAAGTCAATCGATTTTTTTAGGATTCCGTAGCCAACAAGGAACCCTTATGCTTTCGTCATGTCTGCTTCTGTGTGTTTGTCTGTGGCATCGTAGCTCCTAACCGAATGGGTCGATTAGGACGCGGCTTTTTTTTAATGGAAACCTTGTTTAATTGGGATGGTTCTTAGCTAAGTTTCATCTAAATCGGTTCTGCAGTTTTTGAGATACTGAATTTTGAAATGAAAATGTCGGGGTGTTTTCAACTTTTCTAGGTTTGGTTATTATAATAATGTCGATCTGATTTGTAAGGCGAAGTCGAATCACTTTAACAAAGTTCAAAGGAAGAAGTTGAATTCATATCGTTATTTTCAATGGAATACTACTCACCTATACATTATACAGATACATTTGTTACGTCAACGACTCCCCACTTTTACAGAGAGTTTGTTTACGGAGATTTTACGGATAAGACATGTTTACGATTACAGATTGACGTCGATTACGTTTGACAGGAAAACCTGTGGATAAACAAACAAAACAAAATAGTCACACTCTTCAAGATGATTATACCGATTGTACAATGGTCGATTCAAAATGTATGATTCAAGGTGATTCTTTCAATGAATCAGTAAGTTCAGAACCCATATTGGGTGACACGGGTCTTAAATGATCATGCGAGACGTATAAGTCATTTGCAGTACTACGGACCTTGACAATATATCTATAATTTTCGTGGATTTCGGTAATGACACAGGCCAAAAAATAATAATTTTAGGTGGTCATAATATCGTTATTTTTATCGTCACAGTCATCGTCATAATACAATCACTGTTATCGCAGATTATATTCAATATTATACTTTTAATTAACTCTAGCTTACCTACTCACTAAAACAGTATTACGTAATAAAACATACCTACTCATATCATAATGGTCGGCTTATGAATCGCTACCAAATTAGCTTGACAAAAAGTCACCAGAGTTTTCGGAAAAATCATTATATCCACAATAATTTCACTATTACTACATAACCCAACATATCTAAAAAACTTATAGCATTAGTTGAGGAATTAATTACAACATAACAAAAAAAGTAGTATGTAGATATTTGTATCTCTTCATTATGTAAGTACATAACAATATATTCAATACGCAATAGAAGACAAAAAAGAGACATCACAATCTATCTCAAAATACATGGTCACGGAACCTAGACTATAACACTAAAAGTGCTTTTTCGTAATAGATTGCACAGTGAGATATAATAATATAAAAAACAAGATTCACAAATCCACTGGGAGAGTTTTTTACTAAAAAGTGCTGCTACGACATTTACACCTACATAAAAAAAAGAGTAAGGAGGTAAGTATTTAAATAAGTCAGTAATGCATATTTGCTAAATAATTATTTTTTCACCTCATCAGATAACCTTGGCTTAGTTGCTTTAAATATTTTTGTACAGTTTCATTTCAGATTACCTATCAATAACATACCTACATAGGTACATCGCTTTTTATAAGTGTTAATTAATTACGGCTATTTTATTTAAGATCTCGTTTACTTACTTGCTACGTGCTAACGGAAAATAGGTAATCAGTGCCATTCATTTTAAGAAATCTTGCAACAAACACTGAATTGGTTCTAAACGCTCGGCCAAACTGACCATATAATAATGATATTTTTTATCCACAAGAAACTAATTGCATTAAATAATTATCCTCAAAACCGTGACATCGAGGTGTCAAAATATTCCTACCCACTTTCTTTGGTAATTTCGAACGAGTCTTTGGTTTTAGTTTTGGCAGAAGTATTTAATTAAACGTGAAGAAACATTTTAGTAAATAAAAGTTCATAACTACACAAGAAAACCTTAAACGAAACCCAACATGGCATTTCACCAACTAGTCAAATCTATCTTATGGTCAATTCTATCAACAAACTGTACACTAAATATACATTATTTCTAAATTCACCAGCAAGCATTTCAATCGATTCACATTAAAATTTGATTACATCAATTTGTTGTGGGTATAAGTCAGCAACCCTCAGAGTGAACAATATGAAACATCGGTTAAACTTATTCGATTAACTTTAACAGTAAAATGTTCATAGTTTTTAACAGACTTCAAAAAAAGAAGAGATTCTACGTTCTTGTAAACGTTCAATCAACATTTACATTGGCAAAAATCCATATCTACATTCAAGAAACAAAAACGTGTTAGTTAAATATAAAATTGGATTCGTTAAGGATCGTATTTATTAATTTAGTGATAATTTATAATTAATTCTGACATTGGTTCATTGACTGGGGATTTTGAAGTTATTTATTGCTCACAGCATAAGAAAAAATAATGCCCTACGCTTAGTCCAGCCCTCTAGCTGACTCAAACGGAATTAAGGTTCATAATTACGACACATTAAGTTAATAATTAAATAATTCCAATTATAAATTCCACCACGTTTATATCTACACAGTAATACACCACAATGAGCAATTCTTATTAAATTTAAGTTTCACAGCACACGGCCGTAAAGGTAATGCTGTAGTGATAAACTTACAGCAATATATATTTTTTTGATATTGAGTTAGAGAATAAGACACCGAAAATAAGTAATCATCAATTTATCACTATGCCTTAAACAACCACCTTTTCTTATGTACCTAACTCAAGCCTAATGCGAAATAAAAACGTCACATTTTGTTTCGTATTGTAATATGTTTTAAATGTAGCAATACCCATGGTATTCAGAGTTTGCTTTATTTGTGGCTCAAGAATATTACATAATAATAAATACTCTGTAATATTTGTTTATGTCTATCAAGAGCCCTGATTAGATTGTTTAGCGAAAATATATTTGTAACTACCCTCGTAAACAATATATACTTTATTGAATTTGCATGTTAGATCTATCAATACTTAATGTTTTAGTTAATGTAAATAGATCCTTCTCATTGTAAGTGAATTCAGTTCGTATAAGAAATAAACTATAAAACCCTTTGAGAATTAAACACTCAAATCTTAAATACCATTGTTGCGGGTCAAACAAAAGTTTCAAAGGATGTCCTACCCTGTTTTGCAAACTGTTGATTTACTTATAAATAATAACGATAGCTACTCATCTATTTCCAAATTCAAAACTACCCACATATTTAGACAAATCTTGGAGCTTATTAACTACCTGAGAGAATTGTAAATTCTTATATGGGCACATTATGATACATTTAAAGTTGCTGTTAAAGAATGCCAGGTCTACCGTTAAATTAGGTAACATAGTAAGTACCGTAATAAAAAAAACATATTTTTGAGATTATATTGTAAATGTCAAATAAATTATTATTCCTATTCTAAAATAGAATTTTGACTACCTGATAGATCAATAAAAAAGTCTCAATATTATTGCAGTTTAAACAAACAAGATCAAATTCCTTACATGGCTATAAGTACCAGCCTTTTGTGAAGTAATCACGACGCTCGGACCAAGCAGTCTTGCCAGGGAGACCTCAGTATAGCACCACCATCGTAGGACGGGGTCATGGCGTAATTGCACCAAAAGTGCTGCGGCATTGGAGTCCATGAAATAGAAATGTCAAAAAAATACGTAAGTAGGGTATTTAGTTACGTATCCCACTTCTGATGTGGGAGATGAATGGCAAACAAGCATAAAATTAGTAATATCATTTATTTTAATATTGGTGCAAAAATAACTTACTTACAACCGAGGGTGGTCATACATACAGCTGTAGAAGCAAATCACATTATCTATAGCAATAATTGAACAAATGGATATAATTTACATTAGATAGAGGCTGATTACACATAATAAGCTTAACATAGCCACTAATAGTTGTTCCTTTAATAAATACGCACCAAAATAACACACTCAAGCAGAGAGCCTGCTAACTAATAATATTACATTCGAATGATAACGGACAGAGTTATAGTTTACCTGACAATAGGGAATGTTTAGTGCATCTGCACTAAACAGTACGACAGCTCGATGGCAAGTGACCGGCGCCAACCGGCGAAAGAGTATTTATACTACACAAACAAATGACGTCATGGAAGAGAAATGGTCTTAGGCGGGTAAAAAGGGTTATTACTATACAATTTGAAATCGAAATATGATCAAAAATCGTTTTCTCTCCCACATGTATGTTTATGCCTTTGTGGCACTCTAGAGACCAAACGCGTGGGTTGATTCAATGGTTCTTACTTCAATCGATTCGTGTTAATCTTGCGAGTGTCTGCATACTGAAAGGGGGTCTTAAAAATGTAAAGTTAGGTTACTAGGTCATGTTGGGTCCGACCCCTTTCTGACCGGTTTTTTTAAACCCCCGATGAAAAAGAGGGGAACTAAAAACAATTACTTAATTAATTAATGAATTGTTTTTAGTTCATAAATATGGACCTCCGGAAAGTAACGCCTGATTCAATAAATTATTCGAAAAAGAGGGGTGTTATAAGTTTGACCTGTGTATCTGTGTGTCTGTGTATCTGTGTGTCTTTGTATCTATGTGTCTGTGTATCTGTGTATCTGTCTGTGGCATCATAACTCCCAAACGAATAGGCCGATTTCGATATGGTTTATTTTAAACGAAAGCTAGTTTAATCGAGATGGTTCTTCGCTAAGTTTCATTAAAATCGGTTCACCCGTTTTTGAAATACTGAACTTTTAAATGACAATATCGGGGGTTTTTAAACTTTTCTATGTTGGTTAGGTTATTTGTAATAATCTTTGCTTGGGTCCCTGTCTAACCTGTGGCACTCAGTTTTAAGATCAAAATAAAGAATAGTGTTGATTTTGCAAAACAGCATTTTGCCATTTAAATATCCTCATGCGAACTACTTTTTTTTTATTTTATAAAACGACACTTTTAACACACGCTTTATCTGGATTCTGGACGAATGGAATGGCTCTCGAAATATTTAATGAATCAAAAAGCTTTGTATCAAATTACAACTCCGTTTTATTCGTTCGTAATTCTGTTTCAAGCAGAATTTTTTGAACTTTTTTGCCGTTCACATTCGTTTGCACATCAATATACATTTTGTAGTATTTGATTAAAATGCCGTAAAATGCATACGACCGACGGATGTGACGAAACTATAAGGCCTCCGTTTTTACCATTTTGAGTACGGAACTCTAAAAACATACCTTATGAAACCCTTCTTAATAAAAGTTCAAGTCTCTATCATTTGTTTTTTACGCTATTACTTACCTAGTTTTCCGGCCACAATTATTTTCTCCAAAAGTCGGCACTGGGCTTTCATGTTGCTAATAATATAATACGAGCTACGTATTGTCTATGTCCTTATGAAGACGGGTGCAAGTGATGAACGCCTTGAAATAGTGAAATACAGCGATTTTGTATCCGGTGAAATAAAACTGATCACTCACGTATACATATATATAAGTCGACATGTTCCTCTGGGAGCGCACGACCCAGCGGCAGCAAGACGCACACCACGCGCCGCGGCTCTGCTCGCGTGACTACAAATTAAAGGAAATTGGAGGTAGGAATACGAATTAGTCCGAAACATGTCGCGCTAAACTCGACTTATGTATTTGAGTGATCCTTATTATTTCACTATGATTAAGTCTCACGGTAGTTTCATGTTAAAAGCCATTTTGTACATGACGATCTTCTGCTTGAGAGGCGATAAGTCAAACCCACGGACCAGCCACCCTGTGGACACCGCATCTTCTATAATTTACTTGCAAAGTCATTACGAAAAAAGCCGCGGCGAGCGGGCCGGGGGAATGTGTCGTGATTGGTTCATAGCTTGTCATCTCGCTTGTCATCTGGTCGAAAGTGAGCCGCGATTCGAGTCTAGAGAGATTTATAATAGTAATAATAATTTATTTCAGATGACATTAAATCTAAGCTTAAACTAAATAAACTACAACTTAAAACTAAATTAAATCTAAATAAGGCCCCCGTGGCATAGTGCCCAAAAGGCTGGCAGCGTTGCCTCGCTGAATAGCGATGCTGATTCTTTGAGAGAGAAAACTGCCAGCCCTTTGGTCACAAGTTGCATCAACTAAGCGCTTTTGTAACTCAGATTTGAGTTTCAGTTTTTTCAGATTTCAGATTCACATCCATAGGTGCAAATGAGCGTATTATGCGTTTCGGAAACGTTGGCCCTGACATTTGGTATCCAAAGGGTGGTTGGTCCATGGTCAAACCACTCGGCCACCACAGCTTTTTGAAGGTAACTTCTGTGAATCGCTCAGAGTTCATCCCTTCACCCGCTGGCAATAACTGTAGGGAACAAAGAAATAAGCCAGACGGCCTGCGAAACTACCTCAACAAATGGAGTTCTAGGCGAGATTCTTTGTTGGAATGCTTTTAAGGCTACATACTAGTACATACGACTCGAAATGCCTGCCCTTGGTACGTATTCCGAGATGTATATTCAAGATCTGACGCTCTTAGGTACACATACTGATTTTCTTTGGGCTACTTTCTCCAAATATCTACTCAGAGGTGTAAATATTGCGAGATAATGCCAGCGGTTTTCGCTATCCCGTGGGAACTCTGCAATGTCCCGGGATGAATGATAAAGTTGATAATTTGTCATTTGTTTTTGCCAAGTAAAAGTGACAGCGAACGACACGAATATCTTATCAAAGAAAAAAAATAGTACAGTTAAAGGGAGAAAAGCTTTCCCCTGTCAAAATGCTTATGACATTGTCATAAGATTGATTTTTGCCAGGCCCGTGGGAAAGGTTTTTCTACTATGTCTTTATCGAACGTTAGATAGCGGGTCCACTAAAATTCTGCGAGAAGAAGCTTGCCATGTTATTTTAAGTGTTCCATATAATAGGGAATCCTAATGTTTGCCAGCTTTATTCAAATAATTGACACCCGTCACCTCTATTGCTACGAATTAGGATCGAGAGTGATAACTATTGATTCAGTGTTGAGCACCGGAATGCTTTTGGTCCAACTCGCTCGCAGTCACCATCGTCAAAGAATATATATACTAACGTCATCGTGTTCATTTTGTATAGGCTGACGATTGGTATCGGAAACCAGCTAGCTGTCACAGTCGTATAAAAATTCAAGATCATCAGATCAGTTTTAGTTCACAGCTCAAAACCGTGTTATAAAATTTTGCATCAAGGAAAAAAACATGGTTTCCCAGTAACCCAATATTTTCCCAATGGTCTGTAAATTACGGAGATTACAGAACACGTGGCTGGCGCGAAAATAAATAAATTCTAAATTTATTCCCGTTGGTCCATTAACCTTCCAAATAACATACATCAAACAAGCAAACTGCATGATCGTAAAAACTTGTTAGTTTTATTCTTAACTGCTCGAAGAAAAACCGACTCTATACTACATGAGGAAGATTTAAATTTCCAACGTATATATGCCTGTAGATTTCGTGCTAATGAAAGCACTGGATTTAGAAGTTTTAGAAGTAAGTAAATGTTATTTTTATACTGGACTATGTCTACGAGAGTAATTTAAGCGTTTGCTACATGCATGGGTGGGTGGATGAGTTCCCAAAGACGAGACATTGTTTAAACTTTTTAAACCGTGTATCAAGGTGATCGACCGCGGTGGATGGGGAAAGCACAAGACCGGTCTGAGTGGAGAGCCTTGGGGTAAGCCTACGTCCAGCAATGGACGTCTTTTGGCTGACATGATGATGATGATCAAGGTGTTACCGCGTCAGCCAGTGTGTTGATTCTCTAAATGTTGCAGCACTAGTCGCCAGAAGACGTCCACTGTTGGACGTAGGCCTTCCCCAAGGGTCTCCACGACGATCGGTCTTGTGCTACCCGCAGCCAATGGCTTCCCGCGATCTTTACTAGGTCCGTCCGCCTTGCGGGAGGCCTAGTACCTACCAACACATAGCTTTACGGTAAACTAAACTCTAAATGACAACTAATCGGACACTTTAACGCTGAAACAGCTCAAGGGTACACGGAAAGAACATGTCTTAGTCACTTTTTTTAAACGATTTTAATCTCAAAATGCACTCGATAGACTATAAGTTACCACTCGGTTACAGATACAAATATTTATGTACTTAACTTGTCTATTTTATCAGTTTAAAAAAAGATGCATACTTACGAAAATGATATGGATAATTACATCGTTCGAAACTTTCAAGTCGCGCTAACTCAAAAAGTATAAGGTAACTAGGCATGTTCTTCCCGTGTACCGTTCAGCTGTATATAACCTTACAGAATAACACTTTTTGATCGCGGTTTGCTCTTAAACAGTTACGTTTTGCAACGAACGGCTTAATTATGCCTTTTGTACCAACTTACAAATTGAGCTCACAGCCCGACATGATTCGTACATCTAAAACAATTTAATACTAAAGATACGTAAAGTAAATACTTTAAAGGCCGCACCGAACTATTCCCAACTTTCATTCAAAGGAATGAGGTACAATATAACTTGTGATTGAGTTAGACAAGGGTCGGTCAGTTAATGGAATAAGGGTAGAAACAAAACGTTACCTGCCGAAACCTTTTGAGAATCAATTTCGGTAAGCTTGAGTTCGGATCGGGATGAGTGTTCTGTATACAGAGCGATTCGAGAGACGTGGTCAGGACCAACCCTAACGGATTCAGTTAATTATAAACTACAGTAGCTTCATACCAGTATTAGTGAGATTAACGTTGTCTTTTTAACCAACTTCAAAAAAGGAGGAGGTTCTCAATTCGACTGTTTTTTAACCGCCGACAAAAAAAAAAGGGGTGTTATAAGTTTGACCTGTGTATCTGTGTATCTGTATCTGTGTATCTGTCCGTGGCATCATAGCTCTCAAACGGATGGATCGATTTCGATGCGGTTTTTTTTAATCGAAAGCTATTTTAATCGAGATGGTTCTTAGCTAACTTTCATTAGAATTGGTTCACCCGTTTTTTAAATATCGAACTTTGAAATGACAACGTCGGGGGTTTTTCAACTTTTCTAATTTGTGTGTTTGTTACGCGATTACTCAGCAAATTATTAATGGATTTTGACAATACTTTATTGTTTGAAATGCTGTACTTCTGAGGTGGTTCAAACAAGTCCAAAACATGTCTAGCTATACTCAACTTTTCATTTATAACTAGCTGTTGCCCGCTCCGTCCGCGTAGATTTCGGATATCGCTATCCCGCGGGAACTATATAATTTTCCCGAATAAAAAGTAGCCTATGTTATTCTTTAATAATCAAACTATCTTCTTATCAAATTTCATCTAGATTGGTGGAGCGGTTTTCCCGTGAAGAGGTAACAAACAGGCAGACAGAGAGACAGAGTTACTTTCGCTTTAGTTAGGATTAAAGTGAGAAAAGCTTTCCCCTGTCAAAATGTTTACGACATTGTCATAAGATTGGGTTTAATCTGTTTACTTCACTTTAAATGGTTTTTCTCTAACAGGAACGCTGCATTGGGCGCAAACGGCCGACCTCTTACAAAGTTGTTTGACAGCGGAGGCCTAGCAACGTATTGTCACATAAAACCGTCTGCTTAGGGCTCCCACCGCTACCTACCTACCTCCCCCTCCTACCTCCTTGGTCGGTTAATATTTAATTAGAAAAAGGGTCGAGTAAGTCATAATAAAGTAGTCACTTGAACTGCAAAGTCAAACTCTGAGTACTTACCTTTTTTGACTTATAGCAAACTTAGAAAAGTTGTAAAACCCCAGATATTTTTATTACAACGTTAGAAGTTAAGGTAGATTTTGATTGAACAAGCCGCGTCCAAATTGGTCGGTCTGTGTAGGAGCTACGATGCCACAAACAGGACACATGTCAAAGTTATAATCATTATTTTTGGGTCTGGGGTTACAGACAGTGTATTTAGAGGAACAAAGTTGCTTATAAGAACTAGTCAGATAAGAGATAGCAGGCAGTGGGTAGCTACAGTTTGTGTCAAACTTAAATGCATCTGGAATGAAGCCAGCCACTTGTAGGGGCCGAGACGCACAGAGACTAACATACGTTCTCAGTTGAGTGACACTTCAGGACCATGTTTTATATAGCTACAAGCTACAATTTACAAGCGGAAGTCTCATTCTATCACCTTTTGGTAGAAAGAGACTTCCGCTTGTAAATTACAACTTGTAGTTTTATAAAACAAGACCCAAGTTGAAAACTCGTCTACAATATAAAGTCTGGCCCAGACACGACGCCTATGAACACCAGCAAATTTTTATTCATAGCTACCCCGAGATTAACTACACTCAAGAGCAAAAAAAACGGGTCACTTTGTATGGAATTGTTCATGCAAAGTGACCCGTTTTTATTGTTCTTGAGTATACATAGTTAGAAAAATTGTGTAGGTTGACTACTAAACTTAATCTAACTCGTTCGCATCATGACCTCGCAATGAAATGCAACTTTCACAAATTTTCTCACTAAGAGAATTCCAACCTTTACAAAATTTTGCGAGTATAATCGTCCCACGATAACTCTGCATAAGATATTAATTGGCAACCCAGAAAAATTACGCTGTGGTAATACTTTTTTCATGTCACTCAGACATTTCTTAAATTAAAAACAATAATGATATTAGTAATCAAAAGTTGCTGTTTTTTTTTAAATATGGCTCTGTCCATTGGATAACAATTTGCCAGTGTTTAGTAGGTTTTGCCGTTGTACGGTAAAAAAAATCTAGAAAACGAAATACGAGAGGTAATTTAATGGTGGATGGTGAATGAATGATAGTAGTATATTATTGGGCATTCTGGACCACCATTCATTCGATCGGGCGAAAAATTTCGCCCTCACTCATTCGTGGTGATCCAGAAGCCCAATAATACAATGAATTGCACACAACCTACAATCAACCCAAACCCAACGGTAACCAACCTAACAGTAACCTATCAGCATTTGCGTTCAACATAACGCTCAACCTACACCTGAAATCGCATTGGGCATTCTGTTTCACCTCTCGATCAACGCAACGAATACATCAGCCCAACAGCAACTCAAACCCAACGGAACCCAACCTAACAGAATTTGCTCACACTCGAGGTTTAACGTTAACCATCTGCTCTTCTGCTCATTTTGAATAAGCATTCCATGCTTGCAACACGCGCGCATTGGTTGAATTGATCTTGAACAGATATGAAGTTTGTAAAACAAGCTCAGAGCTTGCAGTTGGAGGTTGTTTGTTCAGATCGCAACAATCGTAGTTTTCGTCACGGTGAACTTTTACCCGACACAATTCGCTGTATAATTTGCGGTCCTTCTAATTGCGGTAAAACTAATTTAATTGTCTCTCTTCTACTACATGAACAAGGACTACGCTTTCAAAATATTTACGTATATTCAAAAACACTTTTCCAACCGATGTACCAGTTTTTAGAAAAAATATTGATGTTGGTTCCATCAGTTAAATTTCAAAAATATCGCGAAAATGATGAAATACTAAGCCCGCATGAAGCTGAGAACAATTCAATTATCATATTTGATGATGTTGCATGCGAAAATCAAAATAATATAAGGGATTACTTTGCAATGGGAAGGCATAAAAATATTGACAGCTTCTACTTAAATCAAACTTACAGTAAAATACCTAAACAATTAATAAGGGACAATGCTAACTTAATCATCCTTTTTAAACAAGATGAAGTTAATTTACGTCATGTTTATGACGAGCACGTTGGAACTGATATGTCTTGGTCACAGTTTCGGGAAATGTGTGCAAAAATATGGAGCGTACCTTTTAGCTACTTGGTTGTAAACAAGGACTGTGCTAGAAATTCAGGATGTTATAGAATGGGATTTGATACATTTATCGTTTTGGATTAACCGTGTTACTTAACCAGTTTCATTTTCAAGAAACTTTTATTGCATCATGGGAATCCATCGAGATCAGACATGAATCATAAAATAAACACCGAGAAAACTTTAAAAGAAAAAGTACTTCAGTCTGCCGATGCTGTCAAAAAGAAGGTTAAACTACTTCGTGATATGAAAAATAACAACAATATGATTTTGGAATCAGTCTTTAAACCAATAACAGACCCGCTTAATGAAATGGTTAAAAGTAACGACAATAAATACTATAACACTAATGAAACCGATTTTGATGAAGACATATTTAAGTGGCAAAAGGCGCCAAAAACATTAAAATTTAGTCCTAATGAAGGGAAGAGAAGTAGTATTAATAATCAAACAATCGTACGAAATTTTTCCGAAACGACTTCAAATAATGATGATGAGGTATCAAATAGAGACGAAAACAGACAAGATGGTGATGATGACATGTTATGTGAAAGTGACAACAATGATGTCTTGGAATCAACAAATGATACTTCATTTAAGACTACCGGTTCATATGCATCTCCTCGCGAAGACCCTGCATGGCAAAAACAATACAACACCGACTTGGACATTCCTTTTGGCATACGAACAGAACGCGATAAGCTTATGTTAGGATCTTGTTTAGTTTCCGTTAGTGGCGAAAAACTCAAAGTAAATGGACGTACTTACAATTTAACACCAGGTTTATATGATTTGTTATTTAAGAAGTTGCCTGATTTAGGTATCATAACTGAAGACGATAAACGTTATTATAAAATGTTGCTACTAGAAACGAATGTCCATAGACGAGATTTTGATCCCAATAAACCAATAAAAAGTAACAAAGGTCAGAAATATTTATACATTATAAAACCGCTTTTCAAATTATCGAAACAACGTTCAATAAGCGAAGATTTATGTACTTACGGCAAAGGACTACCAACAATGAAAAAAGTTAAAAGAGATGTTTCATATGTCTATTGGGATAATCCAAACGAATTAGTTGAAAGATTGAAATTACTCATTGCTTCCCGTGATGCCGGTAACACAGGATTAGACAATGAAATAATATCAATTGTAGAAGAACTTCGTGAAGCGGGCTTGGTTAATCAATGATATATAAAACTGGTATTTTACTTTTACCATCAGTCGAAGCCGGAAATTTGATGATACATAAGTGCATAAAAATAAGAAGTGAAAATGAACATAGACAAATTCGGTCATCATGTTCATAAACGTTTGCGTGTATGTGAAGTTTTTGAACTTAACAATAAAACTTTGCTGCGTTCTGATGATGGCGATTTCGATCTACAATCATCGCGATTAAAGGGGGTAGCGGATCCTTTGACACCCAATGATGCAGCTAATAAGCAATATGTCGATCAGCTCGTCCAGGACACTTACGAGAAGAAGCATCTAGATTCTTTATTTAAAACTATAAATTCTCAAATTCATCAGCTTGCAAATCAGTTGAAAATAAACTTTTATACAAAAAGGGACATAGACAATATTTTAAGTAATTTCAAAGATGACAAAAGAACAAGTCGTGAATGAAATCCATAGATCGGCCCGAAAAAATTTCAAGCGTCGCGCAGTTATATTAAAAGGAATTGATGATTTGTGGCAAGCAGATTTAATTGACTTACAGAATTTACATACTGTAAATAAGGGATATAAATACATTTTAGTTGTTATTGATACATTTTCAAAGTACACGTGGTGTATTCCTACGAAATCTAAAACTAAAACAGAAGTAAAAAATGCATTTGAACTAATTATCAAGTCGACCAAACGAATACCTAGAAACTTACAGACAGACTTTGGAAAAGAATTTTACAATGATCAATTCGATTGTTATGTGAAATCCTTAAAAATAAATCATTATTCCACGTATTCAGTTAAAAAGGCGTCTATTGTTGAAAGGGTAATAAAAACGCTCAAGAACAAACTTTACAAATATTTCAGTTTCATCGGGAACTACAAATGGCTTGGAAAACCTTTCGATGAGATAGTTCAATCTTATAATCAAACTGTGCATAGCACAACAAAATTTAGCCCAAATGAGGTGAATTTTAATAATGAAGCCGAAGTAAAGAAAAACATAGATAAATCACAATCCAATCGGCGTTTTAAATTAAATATTTTTAATGTAGGAGATCATGTGCGTATAAGCAAGTACAAAAGCGTCTTTCATAAAGGTTATACGCCTAATTGGTCAACTGAGCTATTTACTATTAAAAAGGTGAATCACACTCGTCCTGTTACTTACCATATTGAAGACCAACGAAAAAACTCAATACTCGGTACATTTTATGAACAAGAACTGCAAAAAACTAAGTATCCAGACGTTTACCTCATCGAAAAGGTAATCAAAAAAAGAGGGAAAAAATTGTATGTTAAGTGGTTAGGACTTAACGATAGCGAAAACAGCTGGATCGACAGAAATGCCATTGTATAAATATATTTAAAAACTTTCTCGCGCTAAGTCATTAACTTTTGGGATATGAAAGGAAGAGGACTTCTAAACAGTATTATTAATCACTTACCGTTTGAACTGCACTTACCTGGCTACAATTATTGCGGACCAGGCACAAAATTGCATAAGCGATTGCAAAGAGGTGATAAAGGAGTTAATGAATTGGACAACGCGTGTATGCAACACGATATAGCATACGATAAATATTCTGACCTAACAGACCGACATCGTGCAGATTTTGAACTCTATAAAATGGCTAAACAAAGATTGAAGTCAAAAGGTGTTGGAAAAGGAGAAAAACTTGCGTCTTGGATAGTTAGCAAAGTGATGAAATCTAAAATGAAAGCTGGTGCAGGGATAAAATCATTTAAGCATTTTGTTTCTAAGATACGTACCGAATTGAAAAAAAACAAATCTAAAAAAGAAGGCACTGCAGTCAGTCGAGCTTTTGCTGCAGCGAGTAAAGTATTTCTTAATAACAATACGAGTAAAATGAGAGTTCCTCGATTAATACCGATTCCTAAAACTGGAGGTATATTGCCACTAATACCTATTTTCGCGGGACTTTCTGCGTTAGGGTCATTGGCAGGAGGAGCTGCTGGGATCGCTAAAGCTGTTGGTGACTACAAAGCTGCAAAAAAGAGCTTATCCGAATCAGAACGTCATAATAAAATGATGGAATCTATTGCATTAGGTAAAGGGTTGTACATTAAACAGTATAGAAATGGAAAGGGTTTGTGTTTAAAACGATTAAAAAACTAAATAAAAGGCTACCCAGACGTGCTCTTACAAATGTTGATATTTTAAAACATTCAACAGATATTCCTTATTTTCGTGGTGTTTACATGAGAGACAAATTGCCAAACCGTCCAAAAAGAGTAGAATGTGCAATCGTAAATTTAGATAGTTCTAAAAACCAAGGGACTCACTGGGTAGCCTATGTCAAAGATAATAATCATTGTGAATATTTTAATAGTTATGGTGATCTTCAACCGCCGCTAGAATTAATAAAATATTTGAAAAATTATAATATTTTATACAATTATAATATTTATCAAAAATTCGATACTGTTAATTGCGGACATTTATGTTTAAAATATTTAAAAAAATATTGGAATAACCGTTTAAATATCTCTGAACAATAAATAGCTTCTCATTCTCACGATGTCTTTCACTTTGTCCATAACGGGATCCTCCTCTACCCTGATTACGAATCACTCGCCAGCTCTTCAACTAGATGGTGAATATGAATGCGGGTTGCTATACTTGTCGACATTTAACTCGATACCTAATATTGACACCCGAAATAATAAGTTTTATTATGGTGATAACGAAGTAGTAGAAATTCCTGAAGGGTCATATGAACTTCAAGATCTTGATGATTATCTTAAAAGACATCTCCAAGGTTGCACCTTTACACTGACATGCAATAATAATACGCTAAAAACATCTATACTGTGTTCCAAAAACGTCTATTTTAAAAAACCAAATTCGATTGGTAAGTTACTTGGTTTTGGAGAAGAAACAGTTCAGGCGAATATATTAACTGAGTCCCCTTTTCCCGTGTCCATTCTGTCTACAACTATAGTACGAGTTGAATGTGACATCGTGAGCGGGTCATTTATAAACGGAAAACCTAGTCATATAATTCATGAATTTGTGCCAAATGTACCGCCTGGTTACCGGATTATAGAAACACCTAAAAATGTTATATATTTTCCTGTTACTCAAAACAGCTTAAACGCTCTTATAATAAGAATACTGGATATAAACGATAATTTAGTGAATTTACGTGGCGAAGAGATTCAGATATATTTACATCTCAGAAAAAAATGATAGACTTTAATAAATGTACGGTCTCAAACAGCAAAGCCGTTAGTGCTCATTGTGCTATCAAGAAAAGAAGACCTAAAGGACAACTAACGAAGGAAAACAAACAGTTTTTAAAAAACATAGGATTATTAAAATGAGTATACTAAACTTATCAGACTCCTTTAGCTTTGATAGCACGATTGAAAGTTTCGAATATCATTCGTATAAACCGTACGTAACAAGTTTCAATTTAAATGATGAAATCCGTATACCTATCAACCAGCAAGATCTATACGTATTACCATCAGCGAGTACTTTATACATAGAGGGTACTATAGAAGTATTCAACAGAGAAACAAAAGCGAAGGTGTCCAGTGTTCATTTTACAAATAACCCTATACTTCATTTATTTCAAGATATTCGATATGAGCTGAATGGGATTGAAATAGATAAAATTAAAAACGCTGGGGTCACAACAACAATAAAATCTCTTGTGTCGATGAATGAACTTGAATCATCGATGTCAAAGTTATGGGGCTGGGATGTTGATGGCACAAAAATTACGCATGGATCATTTTCTGTGTCAATTCCTTTAAATAAGATTCTTGGCTTCGCAGAGGATTATAACAAAATTATTATTAACTGTAAGCATGAACTTATTCTTTTACGATCCAATACTAATTTAAATAGCGTAAAACTGAACACAAATGAGTATATAGGTAACATAACTATATCTAAAATAGTATGGCGCATGCCGCACATTAAGGTTTCTGATCGTGAAAGATTAAGTTTGCTTAAATATTTGGAAAGAGATCGAGCTATTCAGGTAGCATTTAGGAACTGGGATCTGTACGAATACCCGCTTTTACCTAAAACATCAAAACATTCTTGGGCCGTCAAAACTTCGTCTCAAGTTGAAAAACCTCGATATGTTATAATTGGATTAAAAACAAACAGGAAAAATGTTGCTGATAAAGATATATCGCGTTTTGATCATTGTAATTTGCGTGACGTTAAAGTTTTTTTAAATTCAAATTATTTTCCTTATGAAAACTTGAATGTCAGTTTCTCGGCTCAAAAATTTGCTATATTATATGAACAGTACGCTAAATTCCAACAGTCTTATTATAACCGCAGCCAAGCACCGTTGTTGAATCCACAAGACTTTATAAATAAAGCACCTCTGTTTGTTATCGACTGTTCTCGTCAAAACGAAACCTTAAAAACGGGTTCAGTCGATGTGCGGATTGAATTAGAGTGTGACACAGATATCCCTGACAATACCGCGGCTTATTGTCTTATTTTGAATGATAGTATTATAGAATATAAGCCGTTGACCAATATAACAAAGAAGATATCATGAAACTAGACCATCTATTCGTAGATGTTCAGGGGTTTAAATCATCTAAAAATGAATTTATTATTAAAGAATTTGCATACAGTACCTATGAACACACGCAGGCGTATTTAATAAAACCTCCATATTCATTTTCTACGTTATCAGAAAACGAAAAAAGGCATGTGAAATGGATAGAGAGAAACCTTGGCATTATGTGGCGTGAGGGGTATATCGACCACAGAGAATTTAAGAGAATGATTCATAATTTCTTGGAAGGCAAAAAAATATATGTAAAAGGTTTTGAAAAAATTAAGTGGATTAATGATTTATGTGCTGATTGTACTGTAATAGACTTGGGAGAGAAAGGTTGTTCTAATTTTCAATTAATGTATAAAAAGTATTGTATCGACAACAGCTCTTATAATTGTCTACATCATAAAAAAGCTTGTGCCTTAAAAAACGTTATATGTCTTAAAAAATATTATTTCGATATTATGCATATTTAACATTGTAATAAATTATACCTAATTTTCAAAAATAAATATTTACGTTTAATCATTTTTTTATTTTTTAACCCAGTCAAAATTAGTTATCATTTATTTTGAACGAAGACTTTTTATATTAACCCATTTTTAAATAATTGAATTTGTTTGTTTAAAAATATGAAATAAATGATAACGATTCATACCTGTGGCTAATAATAGTGTTAATCTATTTAAGCGATATTTACTGAAAAGATTTTTCTTGTGCATTTAATCATGATAATTTTATTTTCGTTTGAATTATTGCTTTATTGACATACTTACAAAAAAAATCTTTCCTGTTGACGTATCGCTTAATCAAAGGAATAAAACAAGAAAATTGTTGACCATATTTATTTTCAAAATTATATACAAAAACAGTAAAAACATTAATAACTAACACTATATCCGCACAACTTCTTGGATATCTTATTTATTACACTTTCTGTACTGTCTATTATCTCATCGTATCCGTCACTTGCCACATACTGCGCACTGAGCATAACGTTTTCACCGGTTTCGTCGTTTTGATCCGGCGCGGAGTCACTTATGTTAATTATTTGGATTTTGACAAGTCTGTTCCCCTTAGTTGCTTCATTGTTTATAACGAACGACGGCGGGTGACCTCGTACACTTCTCTTTACCACTTTGTTTAGCCTTAGTTTTGGTTTACTAGACTTGGTTTTCGTTTTGGCACTTGCAATTTTTTTTACAAATTCACTGACTTCTTCTTCTTCTTCATCTTCTCGGAATCCTAATGGACCCTGTGCATATTGCGAAAACATGATTTGAGTGTCTTGCGTTCCTTCCATATTCTGAAACAAAAGAAATCAAATAAATAAACGCATCTGGCAACACATATGAGCATTTTCATACGCTTACAAAACAATAATAGCAACAAAATAATACGAATAAATATTAAATAATGCCAATTTTACTTACCGAATCGGGAATGGATCAGCTCGTCTTAATTTTCAAAACTTTGGAACGACTTTACTCAGTTATGAATGTAGAGTGCAGAATGATAACTTACTATAACAGCCGCTATTTATAATTACAGTAATTTCATGCGTCAGCAAATTAAATTAACACGCGCTTCGGAGCATGCGGTGCATACCGCCGCGCTGCTTAATGCCGATCAAATTACAACGACACGTAAGGACTTGTTATAATTGGTACCAAATGCAATAAATGTGAATAGGTATATTTCACGTGTCAGCAAATTACCTTAGCACGGGCTGCATGCCGCCGCGCTGCTTAAGACACGTAAGGACATGTTTTAATTGATACCCAATGCAATAAACGAGGATAGGTATTATTTGCCTGTTCAACAGAACATGATTTTACTTACCATTATCAAAATATTACATTTAAAATTAAGCCTGAGCCCTGAGCTTTTTGATGACGGAAAACATCGTCAGGAAACCTCCGAAGCGAGAAAACTCAATTTCAACTCAAGTAAAATGTGTTTTCAGTCGGTATCCTCGCAGTCTATATATACTTAGGTGGGTGAAAGAAAAAAAGAAAACAAATGTTAATAACACTTCATATTTATTTATTAAAAAAAAAGAACAAACCATACAATTTACAAATCAATGTGTAATTATAAAAAATAAAGTACTTAATGATAATCTACTTATTTGGTATAGTCAGCGTCAAAAGTCGCTCATCTGGTCGTAGAGCGAAAAGGTACAAAAGTGATGAGCGGCTTTTGACGCTGACCCTACAACATACATAATTATAATTTTACAATAACGTAAGTACTCAACGTATTTTATTTTATTAAACACATTCTAATTTTTTATTACCCATTGGGTGCCTACGAAATAAAATTACAGCTCGAGGAAAGGTCGCTTAGATAACTACTGTACTAGAAAATAGACTCATGTCCCCAAGATTTGGTTGAAATTTTGTCTGATAATATATGTCGTTTATCGTCTTTGTTAGATAAAGCAACTTTATTGACAGATTGAGTGAAGATCTCGTGCCTAATCGATTTAAATAATATGTGTTTTTTCCGAACTATTTTATCATTGAATAACACATCCCGATAATCATTTAATGTTAACTCTTGAACTGCTGGTTTTTTTATTCCTTTAGCCTTTTTGATAAGAGATTTATCACTTTTGATACAGTATAGTTTAGAACGTAACCCTATAAACTCGGTAATAAGTTCTCCTCCTAACTCATCTTTGAATAACCCAGGAATCTTCTTGTTACGTAAAGGTATTTGCAAATCATTTACAGGGTTATAATTGCTTGTGTCAAAAAAGTTTAAAAAAATATTTTTTAAATCGCTGTAAAAGTCTGCAGTTTCGATTTTGTAAATAAAACTGTCGGTATCAGTGTAGCACAGAGTAACTTGATCTTGGTAGTGTTTTTTTATTACCGTGTAGTGAAATTGGTACATATGACTTTTAGAAAGTTCTAATACAGAGAATCCTACGTAGATTGGTTTATCTAAAATTACTTTTTCAGGCTTCATTTGTACGACAACCAAATTTTCAGACAACACTGTTGCACTATGGAAATTCGGTTTGGCAATTAATTTGTTAGCACAAGTAAACTTTTTTGTTTTGTTTTGACGGTCGTGCCACTTATTTACTAATTTGACGTCAACTCGCCGCTCACTGTCTTCAAGAGTTTTCCCAAAAACTGAGTTATTCATTAATTTAAAAAGGTCTTGTTGGAAAGGAGTAGTAGCTTTTTTTCTCAGTTCTGTATTTAAATGAATATACTGTTTTAAGAATGGACTTTGACGAAACCTTATAACGCGATGGATTTTATCAAGAGTTAAGCCGTTGCGTAAACATGTTTTCAGATGGACGTAATGAATGACGTATTCGTATTTGTTATATAAATTTGGGATCAATTTGGTCGTTTTTCCTCCTGGAGGAATAAATTTTTGTGCGCAAAATGGATAGTCGTTATGGTTATGGTGTAAATTTTCCGGATATAGCAAGTCAACTTCCAGAATAAATCCAAATGGAGCATCATCTTCGACAGACAAAATATCTAGTTGGGCAATTTCATGATGATCTAGAAAACTAAAATTAGACATGGGCAACGATTGACACATACTGTAACCATATAAGTTATTGCAATCGATATATACTAAAAACGAGTCTGGTTTATTCATGTCATAAGTTTCCATGTACTTATTATTAGCCTGAGCATATCTGGTCGAACACATGCAAATACCACCTCTTATTCCTTTTTGTATGAGTCGAATTATTTCTAATTCGGATATCAATTCAAGCTTAACTCCGGTTTTTAATAACATAGCATCAAACGATAAGCTTGGAGCAGTTAAATAGAATGCCGGATCTAAATGATAATTTAACTTGCAAATGAACCGAAAGTTCTCAAAAATATCTGATAAAAGCAACACATCAGTTTTTAGGTAAAGATCAGTATATTCTCCCATATCTTTGATTTTAAATTCGGACCATACAGATTGCGCATGTGCGTAATCTGAATCGCTTATTTGTTCGTTGGAAAGAGAATTAAAAAACAAGTTCTGTGATGGAAGCTCGGTCTCTGTAAACTTATCCCAGCTCGACATATAATCGTAAGGATAAATACCTTTGCGAGTTAATAATTTATTTTTTTTAGTTTCAGGATAAAACTTGTTCAAGTGAATAAAATCATCTTTATGTAAACCATTCGCTAATTTTTCCAAGCTTGTTCCTAAAAATTTAAAAGAGTCTACAAATCGAATTTGTGCATACTTTTGATCTGAAATCCACAAAAACTTAGTGAACGAAATATAATTTTCTTTATTTTTTGGGATTACTTTCACAGGCCCTGAACATTTACTAAGTTCCTGTATAAACAAATGACAATCGTAACCTGCTAAGTTATGAAAGAAAACAGGGACCAATTTAGGAACGCGAAAGCGCAGATTGCAGTACTGGTGCGCGGCACCGCGATAACGGCCCGTTAGATGACAGTGATCTCTTACTTTGTCTGCAAACAATAAACCTTTACACATATGACAATTTTTGGCACGTTCATGAGCTAAAGAATCTTCTACAGTAAATATCATGGGAATTTCTTTTTCTAAAACGTTATGGATGTCTTTAATATGTCTATATAAATAATCTACGAATTTCTGAGCACAATCTGGCCCTCGGTATTGAACAAAACGATTAAGTTGCTCATCATAAGAGCAAATTATATGGTACGCGAAAGCGGCTGGTAAATGTATTTGTTTATTTGTAGTAAAACTACTGTCAGTGTTAGGTTCACAGTTCTGATAGGGTTTAAGGATTGTCTCAAAGTCAGCATACACGACAAATGGAACGTCTTGTTTTCGTTCAAAATGCTTAAATTCGAGATAGGTGCCTTTCTCCGGAAGTACCGTAGCAACCCCACTACAAACGTGACTATTGAAACCGTGTTCAGTTTGAAAAAATATCAGACAGTCTTCGCAGAAATAAAGCTTAGCATGATGTTTGGTAATCTGACCGCGAGCAAGACGCGGTAAATTAGTAATCAAAACATAATGCGACTTATTACCGCGTTCGATTAAAAGTAAATTGATTCGATGTTTCCTTTTATATTGCGATCTGTATAGAGGTCCTACAAGAGTTCGGTTGTTTTTTAAAGAATATACGTTAATACTGATATCAATATTGTGATGCTCAAACGTAATGATATCGGCTAAAGTGACAGGGAAACACATATTATCAAGTTTTAATAC
>OY829529.1:3598295-3963074 GCA_963691665.1 Clepsis dumicolana
ATCAGCATTTGCGTTCAACATAACGCTCAACCTACACCTGAAATCGCATTGGGCATTCTGTTTCACCTCTCGATCAACGCAACGAATACATCAGCCCAACAGCAACTCAAACCCAACGGAACCCAACCTAACAGAATTTGCTCACACTCGAGGTTTAACGTTAACCATCTGCTCTTCTGCTCATTTTGAATAAGCATTCCATGCTTGCAACACGCGCGCATTGGTTGAATTGATCTTGAACAGATATGAAGTTTGTAAAACAAGCTCAGAGCTTGCAGTTGGAGGTTGTTTGTTCAGATCGCAACAATCGTAGTTTTCGTCACGGTGAACTTTTACCCGACACAATTCGCTGTATAATTTGCGGTCCTTCTAATTGCGGTAAAACTAATTTAATTGTCTCTCTTCTACTACATGAACAAGGACTACGCTTTCAAAATATTTACGTATATTCAAAAACACTTTTCCAACCGATGTACCAGTTTTTAGAAAAAATATTGATGTTGGTTCCATCAGTTAAATTTCAAAAATATCGCGAAAATGATGAAATACTAAGCCCGCATGAAGCTGAGAACAATTCAATTATCATATTTGATGATGTTGCATGCGAAAATCAAAATAATATAAGGGATTACTTTGCAATGGGAAGGCATAAAAATATTGACAGCTTCTACTTAAATCAAACTTACAGTAAAATACCTAAACAATTAATAAGGGACAATGCTAACTTAATCATCCTTTTTAAACAAGATGAAGTTAATTTACGTCATGTTTATGACGAGCACGTTGGAACTGATATGTCTTGGTCACAGTTTCGGGAAATGTGTGCAAAAATATGGAGCGTACCTTTTAGCTACTTGGTTGTAAACAAGGACTGTGCTAGAAATTCAGGATGTTATAGAATGGGATTTGATACATTTATCGTTTTGGATTAACCGTGTTACTTAACCAGTTTCATTTTCAAGAAACTTTTATTGCATCATGGGAATCCATCGAGATCAGACATGAATCATAAAATAAACACCGAGAAAACTTTAAAAGAAAAAGTACTTCAGTCTGCCGATGCTGTCAAAAAGAAGGTTAAACTACTTCGTGATATGAAAAATAACAACAATATGATTTTGGAATCAGTCTTTAAACCAATAACAGACCCGCTTAATGAAATGGTTAAAAGTAACGACAATAAATACTATAACACTAATGAAACCGATTTTGATGAAGACATATTTAAGTGGCAAAAGGCGCCAAAAACATTAAAATTTAGTCCTAATGAAGGGAAGAGAAGTAGTATTAATAATCAAACAATCGTACGAAATTTTTCCGAAACGACTTCAAATAATGATGATGAGGTATCAAATAGAGACGAAAACAGACAAGATGGTGATGATGACATGTTATGTGAAAGTGACAACAATGATGTCTTGGAATCAACAAATGATACTTCATTTAAGACTACCGGTTCATATGCATCTCCTCGCGAAGACCCTGCATGGCAAAAACAATACAACACCGACTTGGACATTCCTTTTGGCATACGAACAGAACGCGATAAGCTTATGTTAGGATCTTGTTTAGTTTCCGTTAGTGGCGAAAAACTCAAAGTAAATGGACGTACTTACAATTTAACACCAGGTTTATATGATTTGTTATTTAAGAAGTTGCCTGATTTAGGTATCATAACTGAAGACGATAAACGTTATTATAAAATGTTGCTACTAGAAACGAATGTCCATAGACGAGATTTTGATCCCAATAAACCAATAAAAAGTAACAAAGGTCAGAAATATTTATACATTATAAAACCGCTTTTCAAATTATCGAAACAACGTTCAATAAGCGAAGATTTATGTACTTACGGCAAAGGACTACCAACAATGAAAAAAGTTAAAAGAGATGTTTCATATGTCTATTGGGATAATCCAAACGAATTAGTTGAAAGATTGAAATTACTCATTGCTTCCCGTGATGCCGGTAACACAGGATTAGACAATGAAATAATATCAATTGTAGAAGAACTTCGTGAAGCGGGCTTGGTTAATCAATGATATATAAAACTGGTATTTTACTTTTACCATCAGTCGAAGCCGGAAATTTGATGATACATAAGTGCATAAAAATAAGAAGTGAAAATGAACATAGACAAATTCGGTCATCATGTTCATAAACGTTTGCGTGTATGTGAAGTTTTTGAACTTAACAATAAAACTTTGCTGCGTTCTGATGATGGCGATTTCGATCTACAATCATCGCGATTAAAGGGGGTAGCGGATCCTTTGACACCCAATGATGCAGCTAATAAGCAATATGTCGATCAGCTCGTCCAGGACACTTACGAGAAGAAGCATCTAGATTCTTTATTTAAAACTATAAATTCTCAAATTCATCAGCTTGCAAATCAGTTGAAAATAAACTTTTATACAAAAAGGGACATAGACAATATTTTAAGTAATTTCAAAGATGACAAAAGAACAAGTCGTGAATGAAATCCATAGATCGGCCCGAAAAAATTTCAAGCGTCGCGCAGTTATATTAAAAGGAATTGATGATTTGTGGCAAGCAGATTTAATTGACTTACAGAATTTACATACTGTAAATAAGGGATATAAATACATTTTAGTTGTTATTGATACATTTTCAAAGTACACGTGGTGTATTCCTACGAAATCTAAAACTAAAACAGAAGTAAAAAATGCATTTGAACTAATTATCAAGTCGACCAAACGAATACCTAGAAACTTACAGACAGACTTTGGAAAAGAATTTTACAATGATCAATTCGATTGTTATGTGAAATCCTTAAAAATAAATCATTATTCCACGTATTCAGTTAAAAAGGCGTCTATTGTTGAAAGGGTAATAAAAACGCTCAAGAACAAACTTTACAAATATTTCAGTTTCATCGGGAACTACAAATGGCTTGGAAAACCTTTCGATGAGATAGTTCAATCTTATAATCAAACTGTGCATAGCACAACAAAATTTAGCCCAAATGAGGTGAATTTTAATAATGAAGCCGAAGTAAAGAAAAACATAGATAAATCACAATCCAATCGGCGTTTTAAATTAAATATTTTTAATGTAGGAGATCATGTGCGTATAAGCAAGTACAAAAGCGTCTTTCATAAAGGTTATACGCCTAATTGGTCAACTGAGCTATTTACTATTAAAAAGGTGAATCACACTCGTCCTGTTACTTACCATATTGAAGACCAACGAAAAAACTCAATACTCGGTACATTTTATGAACAAGAACTGCAAAAAACTAAGTATCCAGACGTTTACCTCATCGAAAAGGTAATCAAAAAAAGAGGGAAAAAATTGTATGTTAAGTGGTTAGGACTTAACGATAGCGAAAACAGCTGGATCGACAGAAATGCCATTGTATAAATATATTTAAAAACTTTCTCGCGCTAAGTCATTAACTTTTGGGATATGAAAGGAAGAGGACTTCTAAACAGTATTATTAATCACTTACCGTTTGAACTGCACTTACCTGGCTACAATTATTGCGGACCAGGCACAAAATTGCATAAGCGATTGCAAAGAGGTGATAAAGGAGTTAATGAATTGGACAACGCGTGTATGCAACACGATATAGCATACGATAAATATTCTGACCTAACAGACCGACATCGTGCAGATTTTGAACTCTATAAAATGGCTAAACAAAGATTGAAGTCAAAAGGTGTTGGAAAAGGAGAAAAACTTGCGTCTTGGATAGTTAGCAAAGTGATGAAATCTAAAATGAAAGCTGGTGCAGGGATAAAATCATTTAAGCATTTTGTTTCTAAGATACGTACCGAATTGAAAAAAAACAAATCTAAAAAAGAAGGCACTGCAGTCAGTCGAGCTTTTGCTGCAGCGAGTAAAGTATTTCTTAATAACAATACGAGTAAAATGAGAGTTCCTCGATTAATACCGATTCCTAAAACTGGAGGTATATTGCCACTAATACCTATTTTCGCGGGACTTTCTGCGTTAGGGTCATTGGCAGGAGGAGCTGCTGGGATCGCTAAAGCTGTTGGTGACTACAAAGCTGCAAAAAAGAGCTTATCCGAATCAGAACGTCATAATAAAATGATGGAATCTATTGCATTAGGTAAAGGGTTGTACATTAAACAGTATAGAAATGGAAAGGGTTTGTGTTTAAAACGATTAAAAAACTAAATAAAAGGCTACCCAGACGTGCTCTTACAAATGTTGATATTTTAAAACATTCAACAGATATTCCTTATTTTCGTGGTGTTTACATGAGAGACAAATTGCCAAACCGTCCAAAAAGAGTAGAATGTGCAATCGTAAATTTAGATAGTTCTAAAAACCAAGGGACTCACTGGGTAGCCTATGTCAAAGATAATAATCATTGTGAATATTTTAATAGTTATGGTGATCTTCAACCGCCGCTAGAATTAATAAAATATTTGAAAAATTATAATATTTTATACAATTATAATATTTATCAAAAATTCGATACTGTTAATTGCGGACATTTATGTTTAAAATATTTAAAAAAATATTGGAATAACCGTTTAAATATCTCTGAACAATAAATAGCTTCTCATTCTCACGATGTCTTTCACTTTGTCCATAACGGGATCCTCCT
This sequence comes from Clepsis dumicolana, assembly GCA_963691665.1. Taxonomy (NCBI): domain Eukaryota; kingdom Metazoa; phylum Arthropoda; class Insecta; order Lepidoptera; family Tortricidae; genus Clepsis; species Clepsis dumicolana. The sequence goes on from OY829529.1 coordinate 3,602,896, forward strand.
CTACCCTGATTACGAATCACTCGCCAGCTCTTCAACTAGATGGTGAATATGAATGCGGGTTGCTATACTTGTCGACATTTAACTCGATACCTAATATTGACACCCGAAATAATAAGTTTTATTATGGTGATAACGAAGTAGTAGAAATTCCTGAAGGGTCATATGAACTTCAAGATCTTGATGATTATCTTAAAAGACATCTCCAAGGTTGCACCTTTACACTGACATGCAATAATAATACGCTAAAAACATCTATACTGTGTTCCAAAAACGTCTATTTTAAAAAACCAAATTCGATTGGTAAGTTACTTGGTTTTGGAGAAGAAACAGTTCAGGCGAATATATTAACTGAGTCCCCTTTTCCCGTGTCCATTCTGTCTACAACTATAGTACGAGTTGAATGTGACATCGTGAGCGGGTCATTTATAAACGGAAAACCTAGTCATATAATTCATGAATTTGTGCCAAATGTACCGCCTGGTTACCGGATTATAGAAACACCTAAAAATGTTATATATTTTCCTGTTACTCAAAACAGCTTAAACGCTCTTATAATAAGAATACTGGATATAAACGATAATTTAGTGAATTTACGTGGCGAAGAGATTCAGATATATTTACATCTCAGAAAAAAATGATAGACTTTAATAAATGTACGGTCTCAAACAGCAAAGCCGTTAGTGCTCATTGTGCTATCAAGAAAAGAAGACCTAAAGGACAACTAACGAAGGAAAACAAACAGTTTTTAAAAAACATAGGATTATTAAAATGAGTATACTAAACTTATCAGACTCCTTTAGCTTTGATAGCACGATTGAAAGTTTCGAATATCATTCGTATAAACCGTACGTAACAAGTTTCAATTTAAATGATGAAATCCGTATACCTATCAACCAGCAAGATCTATACGTATTACCATCAGCGAGTACTTTATACATAGAGGGTACTATAGAAGTATTCAACAGAGAAACAAAAGCGAAGGTGTCCAGTGTTCATTTTACAAATAACCCTATACTTCATTTATTTCAAGATATTCGATATGAGCTGAATGGGATTGAAATAGATAAAATTAAAAACGCTGGGGTCACAACAACAATAAAATCTCTTGTGTCGATGAATGAACTTGAATCATCGATGTCAAAGTTATGGGGCTGGGATGTTGATGGCACAAAAATTACGCATGGATCATTTTCTGTGTCAATTCCTTTAAATAAGATTCTTGGCTTCGCAGAGGATTATAACAAAATTATTATTAACTGTAAGCATGAACTTATTCTTTTACGATCCAATACTAATTTAAATAGCGTAAAACTGAACACAAATGAGTATATAGGTAACATAACTATATCTAAAATAGTATGGCGCATGCCGCACATTAAGGTTTCTGATCGTGAAAGATTAAGTTTGCTTAAATATTTGGAAAGAGATCGAGCTATTCAGGTAGCATTTAGGAACTGGGATCTGTACGAATACCCGCTTTTACCTAAAACATCAAAACATTCTTGGGCCGTCAAAACTTCGTCTCAAGTTGAAAAACCTCGATATGTTATAATTGGATTAAAAACAAACAGGAAAAATGTTGCTGATAAAGATATATCGCGTTTTGATCATTGTAATTTGCGTGACGTTAAAGTTTTTTTAAATTCAAATTATTTTCCTTATGAAAACTTGAATGTCAGTTTCTCGGCTCAAAAATTTGCTATATTATATGAACAGTACGCTAAATTCCAACAGTCTTATTATAACCGCAGCCAAGCACCGTTGTTGAATCCACAAGACTTTATAAATAAAGCACCTCTGTTTGTTATCGACTGTTCTCGTCAAAACGAAACCTTAAAAACGGGTTCAGTCGATGTGCGGATTGAATTAGAGTGTGACACAGATATCCCTGACAATACCGCGGCTTATTGTCTTATTTTGAATGATAGTATTATAGAATATAAGCCGTTGACCAATATAACAAAGAAGATATCATGAAACTAGACCATCTATTCGTAGATGTTCAGGGGTTTAAATCATCTAAAAATGAATTTATTATTAAAGAATTTGCATACAGTACCTATGAACACACGCAGGCGTATTTAATAAAACCTCCATATTCATTTTCTACGTTATCAGAAAACGAAAAAAGGCATGTGAAATGGATAGAGAGAAACCTTGGCATTATGTGGCGTGAGGGGTATATCGACCACAGAGAATTTAAGAGAATGATTCATAATTTCTTGGAAGGCAAAAAAATATATGTAAAAGGTTTTGAAAAAATTAAGTGGATTAATGATTTATGTGCTGATTGTACTGTAATAGACTTGGGAGAGAAAGGTTGTTCTAATTTTCAATTAATGTATAAAAAGTATTGTATCGACAACAGCTCTTATAATTGTCTACATCATAAAAAAGCTTGTGCCTTAAAAAACGTTATATGTCTTAAAAAATATTATTTCGATATTATGCATATTTAACATTGTAATAAATTATACCTAATTTTCAAAAATAAATATTTACGTTTAATCATTTTTTTATTTTTTAACCCAGTCAAAATTAGTTATCATTTATTTTGAACGAAGACTTTTTATATTAACCCATTTTTAAATAATTGAATTTGTTTGTTTAAAAATATGAAATAAATGATAACGATTCATACCTGTGGCTAATAATAGTGTTAATCTATTTAAGCGATATTTACTGAAAAGATTTTTCTTGTGCATTTAATCATGATAATTTTATTTTCGTTTGAATTATTGCTTTATTGACATACTTACAAAAAAAATCTTTCCTGTTGACGTATCGCTTAATCAAAGGAATAAAACAAGAAAATTGTTGACCATATTTATTTTCAAAATTATATACAAAAACAGTAAAAACATTAATAACTAACACTATATCCGCACAACTTCTTGGATATCTTATTTATTACACTTTCTGTACTGTCTATTATCTCATCGTATCCGTCACTTGCCACATACTGCGCACTGAGCATAACGTTTTCACCGGTTTCGTCGTTTTGATCCGGCGCGGAGTCACTTATGTTAATTATTTGGATTTTGACAAGTCTGTTCCCCTTAGTTGCTTCATTGTTTATAACGAACGACGGCGGGTGACCTCGTACACTTCTCTTTACCACTTTGTTTAGCCTTAGTTTTGGTTTACTAGACTTGGTTTTCGTTTTGGCACTTGCAATTTTTTTTACAAATTCACTGACTTCTTCTTCTTCTTCATCTTCTCGGAATCCTAATGGACCCTGTGCATATTGCGAAAACATGATTTGAGTGTCTTGCGTTCCTTCCATATTCTGAAACAAAAGAAATCAAATAAATAAACGCATCTGGCAACACATATGAGCATTTTCATACGCTTACAAAACAATAATAGCAACAAAATAATACGAATAAATATTAAATAATGCCAATTTTACTTACCGAATCGGGAATGGATCAGCTCGTCTTAATTTTCAAAACTTTGGAACGACTTTACTCAGTTATGAATGTAGAGTGCAGAATGATAACTTACTATAACAGCCGCTATTTATAATTACAGTAATTTCATGCGTCAGCAAATTAAATTAACACGCGCTTCGGAGCATGCGGTGCATACCGCCGCGCTGCTTAATGCCGATCAAATTACAACGACACGTAAGGACTTGTTATAATTGGTACCAAATGCAATAAATGTGAATAGGTATATTTCACGTGTCAGCAAATTACCTTAGCACGGGCTGCATGCCGCCGCGCTGCTTAAGACACGTAAGGACATGTTTTAATTGATACCCAATGCAATAAACGAGGATAGGTATTATTTGCCTGTTCAACAGAACATGATTTTACTTACCATTATCAAAATATTACATTTAAAATTAAGCCTGAGCCCTGAGCTTTTTGATGACGGAAAACATCGTCAGGAAACCTCCGAAGCGAGAAAACTCAATTTCAACTCAAGTAAAATGTGTTTTCAGTCGGTATCCTCGCAGTCTATATATACTTAGGTGGGTGAAAGAAAAAAAGAAAACAAATGTTAATAACACTTCATATTTATTTATTAAAAAAAAAGAACAAACCATACAATTTACAAATCAATGTGTAATTATAAAAAATAAAGTACTTAATGATAATCTACTTATTTGGTATAGTCAGCGTCAAAAGTCGCTCATCTGGTCGTAGAGCGAAAAGGTACAAAAGTGATGAGCGGCTTTTGACGCTGACCCTACAACATACATAATTATAATTTTACAATAACGTAAGTACTCAACGTATTTTATTTTATTAAACACATTCTAATTTTTTATTACCCATTGGGTGCCTACGAAATAAAATTACAGCTCGAGGAAAGGTCGCTTAGATAACTACTGTACTAGAAAATAGACTCATGTCCCCAAGATTTGGTTGAAATTTTGTCTGATAATATATGTCGTTTATCGTCTTTGTTAGATAAAGCAACTTTATTGACAGATTGAGTGAAGATCTCGTGCCTAATCGATTTAAATAATATGTGTTTTTTCCGAACTATTTTATCATTGAATAACACATCCCGATAATCATTTAATGTTAACTCTTGAACTGCTGGTTTTTTTATTCCTTTAGCCTTTTTGATAAGAGATTTATCACTTTTGATACAGTATAGTTTAGAACGTAACCCTATAAACTCGGTAATAAGTTCTCCTCCTAACTCATCTTTGAATAACCCAGGAATCTTCTTGTTACGTAAAGGTATTTGCAAATCATTTACAGGGTTATAATTGCTTGTGTCAAAAAAGTTTAAAAAAATATTTTTTAAATCGCTGTAAAAGTCTGCAGTTTCGATTTTGTAAATAAAACTGTCGGTATCAGTGTAGCACAGAGTAACTTGATCTTGGTAGTGTTTTTTTATTACCGTGTAGTGAAATTGGTACATATGACTTTTAGAAAGTTCTAATACAGAGAATCCTACGTAGATTGGTTTATCTAAAATTACTTTTTCAGGCTTCATTTGTACGACAACCAAATTTTCAGACAACACTGTTGCACTATGGAAATTCGGTTTGGCAATTAATTTGTTAGCACAAGTAAACTTTTTTGTTTTGTTTTGACGGTCGTGCCACTTATTTACTAATTTGACGTCAACTCGCCGCTCACTGTCTTCAAGAGTTTTCCCAAAAACTGAGTTATTCATTAATTTAAAAAGGTCTTGTTGGAAAGGAGTAGTAGCTTTTTTTCTCAGTTCTGTATTTAAATGAATATACTGTTTTAAGAATGGACTTTGACGAAACCTTATAACGCGATGGATTTTATCAAGAGTTAAGCCGTTGCGTAAACATGTTTTCAGATGGACGTAATGAATGACGTATTCGTATTTGTTATATAAATTTGGGATCAATTTGGTCGTTTTTCCTCCTGGAGGAATAAATTTTTGTGCGCAAAATGGATAGTCGTTATGGTTATGGTGTAAATTTTCCGGATATAGCAAGTCAACTTCCAGAATAAATCCAAATGGAGCATCATCTTCGACAGACAAAATATCTAGTTGGGCAATTTCATGATGATCTAGAAAACTAAAATTAGACATGGGCAACGATTGACACATACTGTAACCATATAAGTTATTGCAATCGATATATACTAAAAACGAGTCTGGTTTATTCATGTCATAAGTTTCCATGTACTTATTATTAGCCTGAGCATATCTGGTCGAACACATGCAAATACCACCTCTTATTCCTTTTTGTATGAGTCGAATTATTTCTAATTCGGATATCAATTCAAGCTTAACTCCGGTTTTTAATAACATAGCATCAAACGATAAGCTTGGAGCAGTTAAATAGAATGCCGGATCTAAATGATAATTTAACTTGCAAATGAACCGAAAGTTCTCAAAAATATCTGATAAAAGCAACACATCAGTTTTTAGGTAAAGATCAGTATATTCTCCCATATCTTTGATTTTAAATTCGGACCATACAGATTGCGCATGTGCGTAATCTGAATCGCTTATTTGTTCGTTGGAAAGAGAATTAAAAAACAAGTTCTGTGATGGAAGCTCGGTCTCTGTAAACTTATCCCAGCTCGACATATAATCGTAAGGATAAATACCTTTGCGAGTTAATAATTTATTTTTTTTAGTTTCAGGATAAAACTTGTTCAAGTGAATAAAATCATCTTTATGTAAACCATTCGCTAATTTTTCCAAGCTTGTTCCTAAAAATTTAAAAGAGTCTACAAATCGAATTTGTGCATACTTTTGATCTGAAATCCACAAAAACTTAGTGAACGAAATATAATTTTCTTTATTTTTTGGGATTACTTTCACAGGCCCTGAACATTTACTAAGTTCCTGTATAAACAAATGACAATCGTAACCTGCTAAGTTATGAAAGAAAACAGGGACCAATTTAGGAACGCGAAAGCGCAGATTGCAGTACTGGTGCGCGGCACCGCGATAACGGCCCGTTAGATGACAGTGATCTCTTACTTTGTCTGCAAACAATAAACCTTTACACATATGACAATTTTTGGCACGTTCATGAGCTAAAGAATCTTCTACAGTAAATATCATGGGAATTTCTTTTTCTAAAACGTTATGGATGTCTTTAATATGTCTATATAAATAATCTACGAATTTCTGAGCACAATCTGGCCCTCGGTATTGAACAAAACGATTAAGTTGCTCATCATAAGAGCAAATTATATGGTACGCGAAAGCGGCTGGTAAATGTATTTGTTTATTTGTAGTAAAACTACTGTCAGTGTTAGGTTCACAGTTCTGATAGGGTTTAAGGATTGTCTCAAAGTCAGCATACACGACAAATGGAACGTCTTGTTTTCGTTCAAAATGCTTAAATTCGAGATAGGTGCCTTTCTCCGGAAGTACCGTAGCAACCCCACTACAAACGTGACTATTGAAACCGTGTTCAGTTTGAAAAAATATCAGACAGTCTTCGCAGAAATAAAGCTTAGCATGATGTTTGGTAATCTGACCGCGAGCAAGACGCGGTAAATTAGTAATCAAAACATAATGCGACTTATTACCGCGTTCGATTAAAAGTAAATTGATTCGATGTTTCCTTTTATATTGCGATCTGTATAGAGGTCCTACAAGAGTTCGGTTGTTTTTTAAAGAATATACGTTAATACTGATATCAATATTGTGATGCTCAAACGTAATGATATCGGCTAAAGTGACAGGGAAACACATATTATCAAGTTTTAATACGTCTTTAAAATGAGGATAAGATGATAGACGCTCGCGATGGTTTTGACATGGGTAAAGAGCAGCAACAACACACCAGAGAAAACAATAATTATCATGATTTTGAATATTAATGCAAGCTTTTTTATTTTTTATTATCTTAGGTAAGTCTATGTAAGATGACGCTTTCAATGGTTCATACTTATTTATGTTAACTTCTAAATACAAATTAGATAAGAAAGTCCAACCAGAATCGCGCTCCTGAAATTCTTCGATTTTTTTCTGTATACTAATAATTATTGTGTTTAAAAGCTCTTCGAATTGATAATTTTGATGTATAGGAAAATTTTTCGTTGCAAAAGATTTCATTTCCTGCTTGTCATCTTTAAACAAAAGAAAATCGCCAAAATATTCGAAATTTACTTTGAGGGACACATGTTTTTTAAGCGAATTTTCCAAAATTTTTTGCATTTTAGGTTTTACTGTAATCAAAAATGATTCAGGTAAACAAGACTTCAGCTCATCAGTTGCCATTATTCTATAAGATGCTATGCGACCTTTAAAAGCAGACGAAATTTCAACAACCTCATCGTTTAAATTTACACCCGAATTTTTTCTATGCTTATTACTTCTAAGGTGCCCTACCCACTTCCTGCTTTCTACTGTAATTGAACACTGAGTGCAAAAGGGCATGTTTTATGTAGCGACTTTGCTTAAGCTGTAATCCTGGTTTTATATGTTAAATACACAATTTGATAGTTTCAATTTTAATCAAATAATAAAAAGAGACAACCTGCAGTATCCGTTAAAAGCAAAAATAAAAAGTACTAAATTAGTACTTACTTAGTATCGTTACAATAAATTTGACGTTAGCGTCCTTGAAAAGTACATTTATCTTTTTAACAAATTTTTGCTATGCCCTCCATTCAACAGTTTTATCATCGATTTGCGCCCTTAAAGTAATATCGTTAAAAGCGTTTAAATTATGGTTTCATAATAAATCGTTAACATTTATTAAAAACATTTATTAAAAATTACTTGATACACAATTTGATGCAGTTTAAATTTTATTCAAATAAGTAATAAAAAGAGACAACCTGCAGTATCTGTTAAAATCAAAAAAGTACCTACTAAATTAGTACTTAGTATCGTTAGAATAAAATTTGACGTTAGCGTCCTTGAAAAGTACATTTATCTTTTTAATAAATTTTTGCAATGCCTCCCATTCAACAGTTTCATCATCGATTTGCGCCTTTAGAGTAACGAGAGCCTTTTTCCAACGCTCCTGACGTAACTCACCGCGAATATCAGCAGTGTTGTACACCCGCAGCTCCAAGAAAAAGTCTCCGTTGAGGGTGCAAGCTCGTTTTGTTGACCCGTTCGGTACCCGGCTTATAATGGATGAATCAAGCGGATCAGTCTCAGCAGGCTTATGGTTAACAGCAACGTCTTCAGGAAATATTCCGAACACGTCAAACGGGTTTTTAGTTTCTTTTTTCTTGGGTGCAGCAGATCTGAAACATAACAGACATTAAACAATGAATAAGACAGTTGTACTTAGTTCGTCGAAATTCATTAAACAAATTACAAGAAAAATACCTTGGGGTTGACGGCTTTCTTTTTTGAGCAGGTTTTTTTATTTTTGGGATACTGACATCTGCAGCGGCAACGCTCTCCTCTGAATCAGATCTGAAATAAAAAATATGTTTTTATTACTCGACATTTAAAATAACCATATACATCGATAAAAAAAGAAAAAAAAATACCTTTTTTAAATGAAAAAAGTAGACAAACAATATTTAAGTAAATATGTACCCAGCTGACAAAATAAAAAACATGAAATATGAAAATAAATATAAAATGGCTACCTGTTTGGAGCTGAAGCTTTTCGTTTTTCAGCCGACCTTCCCACTTTTGACCGAACGGTTCCGCTGTTTGCAACAGTGATGGGTTCAAACTCGGAATCAGACCTGAAAGGAAATTAAAAATATTAATGCCTGTTGGAACCCTACAAACAATATGAACCAAATGTTTTAATTTCGTTAGGAAAGTAAAGCGTTAGGTACGTTGAAATACATACTTACATTTTAATCGATGTATAAAGCAAATAAACTTTACTAACGTAGAAACTCTGCACAGCTTAACCTCTGAGCTGAAGATGTAGAAGACTTGATGCACTGTGCACGTCACGTTCGAAATTGGAAAGGAACAAATTAGCCCCGCGCAAAAGTTTTAAACGAAATTATTTGCTGATTTTACTAAATGAACTAGGGCTGTCGCATTCCAAATCACAATTGTGTATTATGCTTATGTGCACATAACAGTTCTTTATTTTACATTATTTAATTCTCGACGCGATGGAAAGAGGAACGTTATGAATTTGTCTATCTGTCTGTTGGTAAATCTGCCTACTTCGTATTCCACATATGCATGTATTCAAGATACCAAAAAACTAATCGAGAGTGAGTTGTAAGCTTTTTTTAATTTACTTTTTTAATTTTTAATTTACTTATTTATTTTTTATTTATTTATTTCTCACCAGCTAAATTAAGGAATTACCTAAATATTAGTATTTCAGTAATTGTAGTAATCATTATTTCTTTTAAGAACATTTATATTCGCATTTAATAGAGGTACCCATTAATTGTAAATTTATCCATTGATCATTGTCAACCCTACACCTTTATAATATGAATATTATTTCGCAACCACGCTTCATACATGCACCGCATTTGTATGTCAGCAAAAAGACGCCGATCGCACTGTGTGTCACATTACAACTTGATAACGTTGCGCAATAAAATTGGCTAATACCTAATTGGTAACATTTTCATGCTCAGTTCTGTACGTTAAAATTATAACGGAAACTGGAAAAAAACCTCCTCAGATCGTTCAAATAGCCTCAGTATTAACCGACTTAATTACTAAGTTAATGGGTAAGGTTAGTAATTGGTTAGCTCACACAACCAAATATCATCTTACCTCACCTACTAAGACGAAGATTTAAACTTAGGTAAAAACGTGTTCTAACTGTAATGTTTGCTACTTTACATCGTAATTATAAATACACATACAATTGTTATTTCCTAATACGAAAACAAACATTGTCTTGTTACAGGTACAAACAGGTATAAACCTTTTTCAATTTGAACACAAAAATAAACAATTCCTATATTATTAACATTTATGATAAGATAACCTAACCAACTTAGAAAAGTCGAAAAACAATAGACATTTTCGCTTCAAAGGTCAATATCTTAGAAACGGTTGAACCGATTTTGATAAAACAAGTCTAAGAACCATTGTTAGAAAACCTGTTAAATGAAAAACCGCATTTAAATCGGCTCATTCATTTAGGAGCTATGGTACCACAGACAGACACACAAAAATCTAGGTACAAATTCTAGCGCACGATGTCAAAGTTTAACATAAGCGCTGTCTGTGGGTTAAGCACTGAACTAAGTAGGTGTAAGTAATGATTTAAGTAAGTACCTTTGATGTACTGGTTTCGTATAGAATACAAATGGTTTCGAATAATTTCGATAGATGTCATCACCGCCTACTCGTATGTCCATTTGCATGTTAAGAACAATAAACCTTAGCGAGCGCGCTCGCTACGTAATTTGATCGAGTACCTAACTTACACTACAATGTCTTCGAGTTGAAATGACTTAAGTACATAATCATGTATATCACTTTACAACTCGTTTCTGATCAAACTTTATATTCTAGTCAGCAAGACAATTTTTACGTCAACATGATAAAGTGATATAAGTTATTTAGAAAGTGTGATAAAGTATCGCGGTCTCACAGATGGAGTTGTTCTACATTAACATCAATTAAATCACACTATTTGACTTAGTTTTAGCGATACCAATTTAAAATCATATTTCGGTTTTCACTAGTGTAGTGAGTTACACATTTTTATGTTTTCGTAATTTAAATAATGTTTACTTAGTGCTTTATTCCAGCGTAAATTAGTTTAAACCTAACTCGCGCTAACGATGGTTTTGAGATTCGTTGATATAAATAAATCCGACATACAATTTGCCGTGTACATAAAACGCGGTCATAGCGATACATCCGAAAACGGATGCCGGGAACTAACGCGTCCTGGGTGACCCGACCTTGTCTGTGGAGTCTGATCAGCTTTGCGGATGAGTTGTATACAAGCCTCGGTGGGAGGCATCCAAAACCACCACGCACACAAAAAGCGGTCATAGCGATACATCCGTAGGTGGATGCCGGGAACTAGACGCGTCCTGGGTGACCCGATCTTGTCTGTGGAGTCTGATCAGCTTCGCAGACAAGTTGTGCAAACACCTGAGTTAACCTGAGTCAAAGGCTGCGGCTTGAGACCGAGGAGCGCTCAGTGGCTTCGGCCTCGTGCATATCGGACTTGATCAACCCGGTGTGCATGGTGTACTTTTGCTTTTACTTTATCTAAGCTCAAACATTATTAAACATATCTATGTTAGGTTGTCAATTAGTTGAGACTTGAGTTGGACTGAAATTTAAATACATTGAATAAATTCCCGTCGGGTTGGCTTGTCGTTGAACCTCGAGTCAAAACTTCGCTCATTCGAACGAGAGGTGGATGCCCAATGCGATTTCAGGTGTAGGTTGAGCGTTATGATGAACGTGAATTCTGATAGGTTACTGTTAGGTTGGGTTCCGTTAGGTTTGAGTTGCTGTTGGGCTGATGTATTCGTTGCGTTGAACGAGAGGTGAAACAGAATGCCCAATGCGATTTCAGGTGTAGGTTGAGCGTTATGTTGAACGCAAATGCTGATAGGTCACTGTTAGGTTGGGTTCCGTTGGGTTTGAGTTGCTGTTGCGTTGAACGCGAGGTGAAACAGAATGTCCAATGCGATTTCAGGTGTAGGTTGAGCGTTATGTTGAACGCAAATGCTGATAGGTTACTGTTAGGTTGGTTACCGTTGGGTTTGGGTTGATTGTAGGTTGTGTGCAATTCATTGTATTATTGGGCTTCTGGATCACCACGAATGAGTGAGGGCGAAATTTTTCGCCCGATCGAATGAATGGTGGTCCAGAATGCCCAATAATATACTACTAATGATGACCTGTTTAATATTTAATCTAATCAAATGTTTAAAACGTGTTGTTTGACTATAAATCAGTGTTGCCATAAACAAACTTTAGATTTCTACTGTCTACAGTTCGTTGCAGAGTTATCGTGGGACGACTATAGTAGGACTATAGTAGGTCAGTCCGGATCGCTACCACCATCTTACTTAATCCTGCCGCTAAGCAGCAGTGCTTGCACTGTTGTGTTCCGGTGTGGGGAGTTAAGACAGCTGGTGTAATTACGGGCACAACAGGCATTTTATCTTAGCTCTCTAGGTGTCAACGGTTAGTGACCGAGCCTTGGCAGGGTTATAAAATATGTGATCAGTGTAGCGTGCTACCCTACATTTGACAATATTAAAAATGACGAAGAAAACGAGGGTAGTTGTGCGCCGCTGTCAGTTGCGCCTAGTAGTCGCGCGGACAAAACCTTGGCGCGCAGTGTGCGTCTCGCTGCCTCCGAGTCGTGCGCTGCCAGATTAGGACCACAAATTAGTCAGAAACATGTCGCGCTAGAATTGACTTTGTACGTGAGTAATCTGTTTATTTCACAATACAATTTTTAGATAGATTTAATATCATCTACTTGGAAATAAGCCAGCTAAAAAGTGATCGGTTCAAACTTGAAAATGTTGACACCAACATTTCTATTTTTGAATGAACTCTGTATGACGCTCATGTGAATTTAAATAACGCTTAGGGTAAGATAAATATCCCACCTCTCACGTTCATAGTTGAGTGACACTGCTGAGTGTAAAGTGTTACCATATAAGGGCGTGCGCTAAGACACGGGCGGGTGCAGGAAGCGGGCCCGGGGCTACGGCTTGTACTATTATGTATTCTGTGCTACGGGTATCATGCAGCGAAGCTAGAGTAGGGCCAGCTAACGCTGCTAAAATAATTCAGAATGCACGTGCTCGGAAAGTGCCACTTTACGTGGGTCAACATAGCACGTGTGCGGAAAAAGATATCCATAAGTACGACTTTTCTGCACACTTGAGGATGCGTGCGGAAAATTATCATCATCATCATCATAATGATAATTATGATAATTTTCCGCACGCATCCTCAATAATTACACTATTTTTTATGAATAGGTATGTTGACCCATGTTCCGCACTTGTATCATAAATAAGTAAATAGCTATTAATAACTTCCCCTAAAAATTTATTGGTATAAACGGGCCTTTTTGTTAGTGCAGTTTTTCTTGTAACTAAAATGCTGGCATGCGGTTCCTTAAAAAAACTGTCTTATAGTTTCTGAGTTCCCCATACTGGCCCATCCTAATAGTGTAATGTAAACCGTTCATGTGATCCGAAATCGCGCGTGTTCCAGCGTACGCCCTTACTTGGGGATATCACCCTGAAAGTAATATTGTGCAAGTGGCGTTGATATTTCAGTGAAAGCGTCGTATTTTCACTGGAAAATATCTATTTTCTGGGAGAGACAGGCTAGTTTAAGCTGAAACTCTGTTAGACTTTATTGTGTTTAAGTGAACAGCTGACTGATTTAAGATACTGGTAAAAAGCCGTGGTTTAATTTACGAGTACCCTTAACCCACGGTTAGTTGTAAATTTAATATGAATAATTGACTCATATTATTATCATAAATTACAAAATACATAGAGTTACCTGTATTTCTTATAGTATTAGGTCTATCTAGCGAACCTAAATATGTCGATTTTAAAACATAACAGTAGAAAATTGACGTTCAAATTACAGATTTAAAAATGTATTGTATTTTTAATCTGTAATTTGGAACGTCAAAAACACTCTGGGCCATGATCGTGACGTCATAGAATTTGTAAACAGCGGAAACCACTGGCCACGGACCAACCACCCTCTGGACACCAAACGTCAGGGCGAACGTTTCCGAAACGCATTTGCTCATTTGCACCCATAAATCTCTCTAGCCTCGAATCGCGGCTCACTTTCGACCAGCACATGTAGCACGCGCGCCATTTTGTCGTATGTCGCGCAGGGCGTCCCTTTCATAGTGATGGAATCAGTGAAGGACGCACTGAGCGACAAGCGACAAAATAGCGCGCGTGCTAGCCCCCCTGATGACAAGCGAAATGACAAGCTATGAGCGGGTGGTAGGACCCTGTGCGAGGCCCGTCCGGATAGCTACCACCATCTTATTCGCTAATCCTGCCTCTAAGCAGCAGTGCTTGCACTGTTGTGTTCCGGTGTGGAGAGTAAGACAGCCGGTGTAATTACGGGCACAAGAGACATTTCAGCTTAGCTCTCTGGGATGCAAACCACCCCGGGGCTGCGGGTGTCCATGGGTAGTGGTGATCACTTACCATCAGGTGACCCACTGCTCGTTTGCCTTCCTCGTCTTATAAAAAAAAAAATCGACGCATTCCCCCGGCCCGCTCACCGCGGCTTTTTTCGTAATGACTTTTCAAGTAAATTATAGAAGATGCGGTGTCCAGAGGGTGGTTGGTCCGTGCCACTGACTAAAAGCGTAGGTAGGGCAAGAAGATAAATAATAAATAAATATAATATAATAATAACGCTATCATATACATATAACTATGTTTTTCTTTTTATACACGACGAGGAAGGCAAACGAGCAAGTGGGTCACCTGATGGTAAGTGACCACCGCTGCCCAGACACCCGCAACCCCGGAGGGTTTGCAAATGCGTTGCCAACCTAGGGAGCTAAAATGAAATGCCTCTTGTGCCCGTAATTACACCGGCTCTCTTACTCTCCACACCGGAACACAACAGTGCAAGCGGCAGGATTAGCGAGTAAGGTGGTGGTAGCGATCCGGACGGATCTCGCCCTCGCACAAAAATTAGTAAACTTCAAGCATACTTCCGCGCTTCCGCACAGGAATTCAGAAAAAGTCGGAGCTGCGAGCAGTGTTAGAATCAAAGACTAAGTGGTCACACCTTCCTTATGATATTAATTAATTCACCTTCACCCCCCCCCCCCCCCTTCACGACACAAGCTCTTTGTTCCCCCGAAAAGTAATTATTCCCCCAAACAACGGATAATCTTTTTCTGCTCAGATCGCGGTATTGTCATGGTAAACTTTTTTGTTTAACTTTTTCGGCTTTGCTTTCACAGAATACCGGGAAATTATTTCTTGTCTTGTTTTGGCTAGCGGTAATTAAAGCTGCTTTTTAGGGTTCCGTACCTCAAAAGGAAAAAGCGGAACTTTTATAGGATCACTTTGTTGTCCGTCTGTCTGTCTGTCAAGATCCTTTTTCTCTGGAACGCGTGGAGGTAGGATGCTGAAATTTATATCAAATACTCAAACCTGCGGCCCCTTGAAGCTGTGAAAAAATCAAGCATCTTAGTCAACGCAATCAGAAGATACAATCATTAAAAAATCTATTTCCATACAAATTGTCGATTTCCAAAAACCTAGAGGGTACTTCCAGTGGTCCTAGAAACTTGATTGAAATTTGGTATGAAAAAAGTCCAAAAGTCTCAAAATGTTAAAATTTTATGTCTGTCTGTAGATTTCACAGACCAATATAAGTTGACCCCACACTGTGTACATTTTGCTTAGGAGCAGGGCTCTGCTAACACTGGACTTCTTAAAACACTGGGGTAAAGCGTTAAAATCGTTCTACGGAACCCTCGTGCGCGAGTCCGACTCGCACTTGGCTGGTTTTTATTATAATAATCATAGAAACGCAACTTGTTCAGCGCTGACAAATTACAGCCCTCAGTCCGCTATCATTAGACTGTCGTAATGTCAAAAATCAAGCGATACTGGTCACCTAATCACCTGTAGGTAATTGCTTGTCCTCGCGCGGTAAAGCGGTGGCGTATATTTTTGTATGTATTTTAACACTTAGAAGTATAAGTATACTTTTTTATTACTCACTGAAACATGAATACGCAGAAAAAAAATGCTAACCCCGGATTCTCGACGTTCCGTGTCGCGTGCCATACCCCCTACACCACGACTAACATAGGGAAACACGCTGGATTTTCCCCAAGTATTCAAATCACAGCTCGTTTATCACTTTTTGCAGTGACTAGCGCCATCTATGCGATTACTTCGTAAACCGAAGACAGAGCCCACTTAGACTTAGAAGTATATCTACCGAATTATTATTTCCTAACTTATGTGTAGTTAATTATCTTTATCTACACACATATCAGTCCTCTATAATGCGTTTAGAAACCGTAGAAAATGACCAGCATTGCAGTACGCCGTCGCCTTCTCGCCGACAGCGCCAGCCCCAGCACCACCCACCATCACCAGCAGTAAAGTAATAGTCATTACGACATCGAATTCGATGTCGAAATGACTTTTCGATATCGAATTCGATGTACCAAATTTGAAAGCCAACGTAATTTACAATCATAGTGAAATAAAACGGATCACTCACGTATAAAGTCATGTTCGGCCCGACATGTATAAATAATAATGTGATTATTTTTTTTACAATAAAAAAACAGTTTACACAATCAAATTCGTGACAGATATGGGTATGATATATGCCTTCGGACCTGAACCCATCTTAGAGTACTTATAATATGTGTGTAGATAAAGTAATGTATGCAACTCCACATAATTAGGCCTTATTATGTAGCAGTTGCATAAACTACTATTATGACACTTTTCCAACCAAATTAACTATTAATTACAAATTAAGCAACATCGTCTTGATCCTCCCTAAACGTTGTTTTCGGTAGCAAAACACGAGGACTACTGAGTGAGTATTTATTGCAGTTAACACGTTGTAGGTATGTAGCCATGGTTTGTTACCACTGATTGGATGGACCATAGTCGTCGTATCACACTTCGCGGCAGTAACCGCGTAATTGGGTAGGGAGGTAGGTAATTTTATAATTCAAAACCAAGTTTTGAATAGACCATATCCTAAATTCTTTGTCTGGGAAAACTGCAAACTTATTCCCACGGGATACTCAAATTCTACGAAGACGAAGACGGTAATACAGTCAGCAGAAGAAGTAGCTAAGCATCCGAAGCGGTCACAATGATCTGCACAAGCTCTTATGTATATAACAATAGAGCCGTGCTAGTAGGGATTGGGGGACCGCGGTGGATGCGGAAAGCACAAGACTGGTCTGAGTGGTGAGCCTTGGGGGAGGCCTATGTCCAGCAGTGGACGTCTTTCGGCTGACATGATGATGATGATGAATAGAGCCGTGCTTAGATCATTGTGAACGCGTGTTGCTTAGCTACTGTAACTGCTGACTGTACGATATAAATTTAAAGATTTAAAGATAAAGTTCTCAAACAAACAACACATAAGAATAAAAGACGTCTCCATCAAACCGTCGTTTGCTGTCATTTCCATACAGATGGGCGTTTTTCATTGAATTTTAACAGAATTAATGTGGCTGGCTGGAGTCGGCAGATTGAAAAGTTTTCTTAGTAATCATTGGAGACAAATTACTTTTCTAGGGTTGCTGCACAGAGTATAAAAATTATAAGAAAAAAATATTGCAAAAAAAAAAGAAGTCAGACACCGGACGGACCAGTGAAGTTAATATAAATAAATAAAAGTTTTAAAAAAATGAGGCAAAACACATTCTGTGAAAATTTCAAGCGTCTCTAGTCTCTATTACGGTTCTAAAGCCAGAAACCTTTGAACGGCGGACAGACGGATAGACAGCGTAGGCTTAGTACTTAATAATCTTAATAATCAACGGCCAAAAATACGTCTCGATCGCGTTCGCGTTTACGTCTGAATTACTATGGGCACATTAGCAGCGCCACTAGTGGCACGTATCGGCAACAAACAATTCTCATACTATTTGACACCCGTAACACAAACGCGATCGAGACGTATTTTGGCAGTTGATTACACTAGACGTTTAGAATTGTTTGTTGTCGATACGTGCCACTAGTGGTGCTGCTAATGTGCCCCTAGTAATTCAGACGTAAACGCGAACGCGATCGAGACGATTTTTTTGGAGGTTGATTACCACGGACCAACCACCAAATGTCAGGGCGAACGTTTCCGAAACGCATATGCTCATTTGCAACAACAACACAACAACACAACACAACACTAACCGAAAAACGCCGCGGCGAGCGGGCCGGGGGAATGCGTCATGATTGGTTCATAGCTTGTCATCTCGCTTGTCATCTGGTCGAAAGTGAGCCGCGATTCGAGGCTAGAGAGGTTTATAGGTGCAAAAAAAAACATTTATTATCAGATCATTATAAATCCAGTTAGTGTTGTTGTGTTGTTGTTGCAAATGAGCATATGCGTTTCGGAAACGTTCGCCCTGACATTTGGTGGTTGGTCCGTGGTAATCAGCTTCCAAAAAAATCGTCTCGATCGCGTTCGCGTTTACGTCTGAATTACTAGGGGCACATTGGCAGCACCACCAGTGGCACGTATCGACAACAAACAATTCTAAACGTCTGGTGTAATCAACTGCCAAAATACGTCTCGATCGCGTTTGTGTTACGGGTGTCAAATAGTATGAGAATTGTTTGTTACCGATACGTGCCACTAGTGGTGCTGCTAATGTGCCCCTAGTAATTCAGACGTACACGCGAACGCGATCGAGACGATTTTTTCGGAGGTTGATTACCACGGACCAACCACCAAATGTCAGGGCGAACGTTTCCAAAACGCATATGCTCATTTGCAACAACAACACAACACAACACTAACTGGATTTATAATGATCTGATAATAAATGTTTTTTTTTGCACCTATAAACCTCTCTAGCCTCGAATCGCGGCTCACTTTCGACCAGATGACAAGCGAGATGACAAGCTATGAACCAATCACGACGCATTCCCCCGGCCCGCTCGCCGCGGCGTTTTTCGTAATGACTTTCTAAGTAAACTATAGAAGATGCGGTGTCCAGAGGGTGGTTGGTCCGTGAAACGCTCAGAAAAATGGTGGCCGTCGGCTCATGGAGGTTCTCGAGTGGCGTTGTATGTCAACGGTGAATTAAGACCATTAAGTAGTTATTTTTGATTGCCTTAATCTCCTACTTAGATACTTGCGTTAATGGTCAATGATACTTAATAGTCCGATAGTTAATTATACTTAGTAGGTAAACCTAACACGTAAGTACCTAGTGCTTGACATTTTATGCCAGTAAATAAAACTCGTACAAACATTAGACATAATGAAAACGGGATATTGACCGCGATTACCTTATAGATTTAGTTTGCCCGTGTACATGATGCATGTAATTGCGTCGAAATGTCGGGAGCTTATCAAACCTATAAGGTAACCGTAATCGCGGTCAATATCCCGTTTTCATTATGTCTAATGCAATTAACCGAGAATCATTTAAAACTGTCCTTCAAACGCTATTTTAGTAACTATTATTTTGTATGTGAAATTACACAGTTATAAATATAATTAAATTTTTTATACATCATGTAGTTAACGGTAGTATTTCGCATTATTAATTATGAACTAAAAACAATAACTTTTCTCACCCGCGACCACAAAACGCGGCGCGCGCCGGGTGTGGTCGCGGGTGAGCAAAGTTATTGTTTTTTTAATTCATAAATATGGACCTCCGCAAAGTAACGAATGGTTTAACATGAAACTACCGTGAAACTCAATCATAGTGAAATAAAAACGAATCACTCACGTATATAAGTCGAGTTTAGCCCGACATGTTTCGGACTAATTCGTAGTCCTTGCTCTGGGAGCGCACGACCCAGCGGCGTCAGCGATGTCGGGCTAAACTCGACTTATATACGTGAGTGATCTGTTTTTATTTCACTGTAACGAATGATTCAATAAATTATTACTTATTCATATCTTCTGCTTTATACGCCAGTTGCCAATGTAATTTTATTCCGTTTAATTTCGAATTCGTAAAAGGAGACTATCATCAAACTTATTGTTATTTTCCTTGTAAACTGGACTTACTCAATAAAATTATAAATTGCTTCTGCAACTTCACTGCAGGAAAACTATTATGAAACTTAATCCATCGCGCGGAGCTCGTTTAAATTTAATTAATTTAATTTAATGTAATTTTATATTGAAACTAGTATTTTGGGTGGGGGCCGCGGGCCCCGAGGGGCCCGCGGAGGGTTCCCTGCCACCATGTTTTTTTTTTATATCTTTAACCTAACCAATTATCAAACTAACAAACTAAGCAACTAACCAAGTATCAAACAATCAAACTAACAAATTAATCAACTTCTCAACTAACCAACCAACCAACCAACCAACAAACAAACCAACCAACCAACCAACCAAAACACCAAACAACCAACAAACTAACAAACTAACCAACTAACCAAATAACCAACTAACCAACTAACACACCAACCAACCAAAAAACAAACCAACCAACCAACCAAAACACCAACCAACCAACCAACCAACCAACCAACCAACCAACCAACCAACCAACCAACCAACCAACCAACCAACCAACAAACCAACCAACCAACCAACCAACCAACCAACCAACCAACCAACCAACCAACCAACCAACCAACCAACCAACCAACCAACCAACCAACCAACCAACCAACCAACCAACCAACCAACCAACCAACCAACCAACCAACCAACCAACCAACCAACCAACCAACCAACCAACCAACCAACCAACCAACCAACCAACCAACCAACCAACCAACCAACCAACCAACCAACCAACCAACCAACCAACCAACCAACCAACCAACAAACAAACAAGCCAACCAACCAACCAAAACACCAACCAACCAACCAACCAACCAAAACACCAACCAACCAACCAACCAACCAACTAACAAACTAACCAAATAACCAACCAACAAAATAACCAACAAACCAACAACCAATCAACCAACCAACTAACAAACTAACCAAATAACCAACCAACCAATCAACTAACAAACTAATCAACCAACCAACCAACTAACCAACCAACCAACGAACCAACCAACAGACTAACCAATTAACCAAGTATCAAACTACCAAACTAACCGACTAACCAAGTATCAAACTGTCAAACTACCAAACTAACCAACTAACCAACTATCAAACTACCAAACTAATCAACTAACCAACTATCAAACTAACCAAGTATCAAACTATCAAGCTACCAAACTAACCAACTATCAAACTACCAAACTAACCAACTAACCAAGTATCAAACTATCAAACTACCAAACTAACCTACTAACCAACTATCAAACTACCAAACTAACCAACTAACCATGTATTAAACTATGAAACTAACCAACTATCAAACTACCAAACTAACCAAGTATCAAACTATCAAACTACCAAACTAACCAAGTATCAAACTATCAAACTACCAAACTAACAAACTAACCAACTATCAAACTACCAAACTAACCAACTAATCAAGTATTAAACTATGAAACTAACCAACTAACCAACTATCAAACTATCAAACTACCAAACTAACCAACTAACCAAGTATCAAACTATCAAACTACCAAACTAACCAACTAACCAACTATCAAACTATCAAACAACCAAACTAACCAACTATCAAACTAACCAACTAACCAACCAACAATTTAACAAACTAACCAACTAACCAACCAACAAACCACCTAACCAAATAACCAACCAACCAATCAAACAACCACCCAGCAAACCAACGAACCAACCAACCAACCAACCAACCAACCAACCAACCAACAAACTAACCAACTAACCAACCAACCAATCAACCAACCAACTAACAAACTAACCAACTAACAAACTAACAAACTATCAAACTACCAAACTACCAAACCAACCAACTATCAAACTACCAAACTAACCAATTAACCAAGTATCAAACTACCAAACTAACCGACTAACCAAGTATCAAACTATCAAACTACCAAAC
Organism: Clepsis dumicolana; assembly: GCA_963691665.1. Lineage (NCBI taxonomy): Eukaryota > Metazoa > Arthropoda > Insecta > Lepidoptera > Tortricidae > Clepsis > Clepsis dumicolana. The sequence continues at coordinate 3,624,929 of OY829529.1, forward strand.
TAACCAACTAACCAACTATCAAACTACCAAACTAATCAATTAACCAACTATCAAACTACCAAACTAACCAACTATCAAACTATCAAACTACCAAACTAACCAACTAACCAAGTATCAAACTATCAAACTACCAAACTAACCAACTACCCAACTATCAAACTACCAAACTAACCAACTAACCAAGTATTAAACTACCAAACTAACCAACTAACCAAGTATCAAACTATCAAACTAACCAACCAACCAACCAACAAACCAACTAACCAAATAACCAACCAGCCAATCAACCAACCAACCAACCAACCAATCAACAAACTAACCAACTAACAAACTAACCAACCAACCAATCAACCAACCAACCAACCAACCAACCAACCAACCAACCAACCAACCAACCAACCAACTAACCAACCAATCAACCAACCAACTAACCAACCAACCAACCAACCAACCAACCAACCAACTAACCAATCAACCAACAAACTAACCAAGTATCAAACTATCAAACTACCAAACTAACCAAGTATCAAACTATCAAACTACCAAACTAACCCACTAACCAACTATCAAACTACCAAACTAACCAAGTATCAAACTAACAAACTAACCAAGTATCAAACTATCAAACTACCAAACTAACCAAGTATCAAACTATCAAACTACCAAACTAACCAACTAACCAACTATCAAACTACCAAACTAACCAACTAACCAAGTATCCAACTAACCAACTAACGAAGTATCAAACTACCCAACTAACCAACTTACCAAGTATCAAACTATCAAACTACCAAACTAACCAACTAACCAACTATCAAACTACCAAACTAACCAACTAACCAAGTATTAACCTACCAAACTAACCAACTAACCAAGTATCAAACTATCAAACTAACCAACTATCAAACTATCAAACTACCAAACTAACCAATTAACCAAGTATCAAACTATCAAACTAACCAACTAACCAACCAACCAACCAACAAACCAACTAACCAAATAACCAACCAGCCAATCAACCAACCAACCAACCAACCAACCAACAAACTAACCAACTAACAAACTAACCAAATAACCAACCAACCAATCAACCAACCATTTAACCAACCAACCAACCAACCAACCAACCAATCAACTAACCAACTAACCAACCAACCAACCAACCAACCAACCAACCAACCAACCAACCAACCAACCAACCAACCAACCAACCAACTAACCAATCAACCAACCAACTAACAAACTAACCAAGTATCAAACTATCAAACTACCAAACTAACCAAGTATCAAACTATCAAACTACCAAACTAACCCACTAACCAACTATCAAACTACCAAACTAACCAACTAACCAAGTATCAAACTAACAAGCTAACCAAGTATCAAACTATCAAACTACCAAACTAACCAAGTATCAAACTATCAAACTAACCGACTAACCAAGTATCAAACTATCAAACTACCAAACTAACCAACTAACCAACTATCAAACTACCAAACTAATCAACTAACCAACTATCAAACTACCAAACTAACCAACTAACCAAGTATCAAACTATCAAACTACCAAACTAACCAACTATCAAACTATCAAACTACCAAACTAACCAACTAACCAAGTATTAAACTACCAAACTAACCAACTAACCAAGTATCAAACTATCAAACTACCAAACTAACCAAGTATTAAACTACCAAACTAACCAACTAACCAAGTATCAAACTATCAAACTAACCAACTAACCAACCAACCAACCAACAAACCAACTAACCAAATAACCAACCAGCCAACAAACTAACCAACTAACAAACTAACCAACCAACCAATCAACCAACCAACCAACCAACCAACCAACCAACCAACCAACCAATCAACCAACCAACTAACCAACCAACCAACCAACCAACCAACCAACTAACCAATCAACCAACCAACTAACAAACTAACCAAGTATCAAACTATCAAACTACCAAACTAACCCACTAACCAACTATCAAACTACAAAACTAACCAACTAACCAAGTATCAAACTAACAAACTAACCAAGTATCAAACTATCAAACTACCAAACTAACCAAGTATCAAACTATCAAACTACCAAACTAACCAACTAACCAGCTATCAAACTACCAAACTAACCAACTAACCAAGTATCAAACTATCAAACTAACCAACTAACGAAGTATCAAACTACCCAACTAACCAACTTACCAAGTATCAAACTATCAAACTACCAAACTAACCAACTAACCAACTATCAAACTACCAAACTAACCAACTAACCAAGTATTAACCTACCAAACTAACCAACTAACCAAGTATCAAACTATCAAACTAACCAACTATCAAACTATCAAACTACCAAACTAACCAATTAACCAAGTATCAAACTATCAAACTAACCAACTAACTAACCAACCAACCAACAAACCAACTAACCAAATAACCAACCAGCCAATCGACCAACCAACCAACCAGCCAACCAACAAACTAACCAACTAACAAACTAACCAAATAACCAACCAACCAATCAACCAACCATTCAACCAACCAACCAACCAACCAACCAATCAACTAACCAACTAACCAACCAACCAACCAACCAACCAACCAACCAACCAACCAACCAACCAACTAACCAATCAACCAACCAACTAACAAACTAACCAAGTATCAAACTATCAAACTACCAAACTAACCAAGTATCAAACTATCAAACTACCAAACTGACTCACTAACCAACTATCAAACTACCAAACTAACCAACTAACCAAGTATCAAACTAACAAACTAACCAAGTATCAAACTACCAAACTAACCAAGTATCAAACTATCAAACTACCAAACTAACCAACTAACCAACTATCAAACTACCAAGTTAACCAACTAACCAAGTATCAAACTATCAAACTAACCAACTAACCAAGTATCAAACTACCAAACTAACCAACTTACCAAGTATCAAACTATCAAACTACCAAACTAACCAACTAACCAACTATCAAACTATTAAACTAACCAACTATCAAACTATCAAACTATCAAACTACCAAACTAACCAACTATCAAACTAACCAACTAACTAACCAACAAACTAACAAACTAACAAACTAACCAACTAATCAACTAACCAACTAACCAACTAACCAACCAACCAATCAACCAACCAACCAATCAACCAACCAACCAACCAACAAACTAACCAACTAACCAACCAATCAACCAACCAACTTACAAACTAACCAAGTATCAAACTATCAAACTAACCAAGTATCAAACTATCATACTACCAAACTAACCAACTAACCAACTATCAAACTACCAAACTAACCAACTAACCAAGTATCAAACTATCAAACTAACCAAATATCAAACTATCAAACTACAAAACTAACCAAGATTCAAACTATCAAACTACCAAACTAACCAACTAACCAAGTATCAAACTATCAAACTATCAAACAACCAAACTAACCAATTAACCAACTAACAAACTAACAAACTAACCAACCAACCAACCAACCAACACACCAACTAACCAAATAACCAACCAACCAATCAACCAACCAACCAACCAACCAACCAACCAACCAACCAACACACTAACCAACTAACAAACTAACCAACTAACAAACTAACCAACTATCAACTTATCAAACTACCAAACTAACCAACAATCAATTTTGTATGGCGGCCATCTTGTTTTCGCCATTTTGAAAAAACTTTGACCGGCTCACCCATTGGTTGGCTGTTCTGAGCGACTTTAGTTCCGGGCAAACTCGGTAGGTCAAGTCGTTACAGAGAGCTACCTCATGTGTCGGGTCAGTTTCCAAGTTCAGGTCGATTATGTATTTTTTTGTTGGTTGTGGCGGCATTTCTGATGTGATGGTGTATAGAGTCGAACCCAACCTCTAAAGGCTGCTACAAAACAACAGTAAGTCAGTGAGTCAGACATAACATTGTTAGGCGGCCATCTTGGAAAATTGAGAAATCGAAAAAATAATTATGGCGTTGCATATTGTGGCCTTCAAGAGCCCTGAATGCAAAATTTCAATCGAATCAAACAAAAAAAAATTTCGCCGCCATTTTGAATCCGCCATCTTGGAAAAAAAAATTGCTTCATTAGATTACCCTTCCAATTTTGAACAACATTAGTTCAAGCACCTTCTGTCTATCTAGACTGGCCTCTGAGATATTCGCTTTTCAATTTTGTATGGCGGCCATCTTGTTTTCGCCATTTTGAAAAACTTTGACCGGCTTACCCATTGGCTAGCTGTTCTGAGCGACTTTAGTTCCGGGCAAACTCGGTAGGTCAAGTCGTCGCGGAGAACTACTCATGTGTCTGGTCAATTTCCACATTCAGGTCAATTTCATACTTTTTTAGTGGTCGAGGCGGCATTTTTGATGCAATGTTGTAGAGAGTTGTACCCCACCCTTCATGGGTTCTTCAAAACAGCATGTCAGTGAGCCAGATTTTCCATCGTATGGCGGCCATCTTGGAAAATTGAAAAATTGAAAAACTAATTACGGCGTTTGATTCAGTTACCCTCGAGAGCCCTGGATGCAAAATTTCAATAGGATCAGAGTAAAAAAAAAAAACGCCGCCATTTTGAATCCGCCATCTTGAAAAAAAAAATGTCCCGATAGATTACCCCTCCCACCCTGAATGACATTTGGTCGAGCACCTGTCATCAATCTTGATTGGTTTGCGAGATAATCGCGTTTCAATTTTGTATGGCGGCCATCTTGTTTTCGCCATTTTGAAAAGATTTCGACCGGCTCACCCATTGGCTGGCTGTTCTGAGCTACTTTAGTTTCGGGCAAACTCGGTAGGTCGAGCCGTTGCAGAGAACCGCTACCTGAGTCAGGTTACTTTCCACATTCAGGTCGATTTCGTATTTTTCCTGGGGTCGGAGTGGCATTTTGGATACGATAATGTATACAGTTCCAGCCCACCCCTCGTGGGTTCTTCAAAACAGCATGTCAGTGAGTGAGTCAGTGGGTATCGAGCTATATATATTATAATAACTAGTATTTTGGGTGGGGGCCGCGGGCCCCGAGGGGCCCGCGGAGGGTTCCCTGCCACCATGTTTTTTTTAATATCCTAACCAATTATCAAACTAACAAACTAAGCAACTAACCAACTGTCCAACTAACCAACAAACAAACTAACCAACCAACCAACTAACCAACAAACAAACTAAACAACTGTCAAACTTTAAAACTACCAAACTTACCAACTAAGCAAGTATCAAACTATTAAACTACCAAACTAACCAACTAACCAAGTATCAAACTATCAATCTACCAAACTAACCAACTATCAAACTAACCAACTAACTAACCAACAAACTAACAAACTAACCAACTAACCAACCAACCAATCAACCAACCAACCAACCAACCAACCAACCAACCAACCAACCAACCAACCAACCAACCAACCAACCAACCAACCAACAAACCAACCAACAAACTAACCAACCAACCTACCAATCAACCAACCAACTAACAAACTAACCAACTAACAAACTATCAAACTACCAAACTAACCAAATAACCAACTATCAAACTACCAAACTAACCAACTAACCAAGTATCAAACTACCAAACTAACCAACTAACCAAGTATTAAACTATCAAACTACCAAACTAACCAACTAACCAACTATCAAACTACCAAACTAATCAACTAACCAACTATCAAACTACCAAACTAACCAACTAACCAAGTATCAAACTATCAAACTAACCAAGTATCAAACTATCAAACTACCAAACTAACCAACTATCAAACTACCAAACTAACCAACTAACCAAGTATCAAACTATCAAACTACCAAACTAACCAACTAACCAAGTATTAAACTATGAAACTAACCAACTATCAAACTAACCAACTAACCAACCAACAAACTAACAAACTAACAAACTAACCAACTAAACAACCAACCAACCAACAAATCAACTAACCAACCAATCAACCAACCAACCAACCAACTAACCAACCAACAAACCAACCAACCAACCAACCAACCAACAAACTAACCAACTAACCAACCAACCAACCAATAGACCAACCGACTAACAAACTAACCAAGTATCAAACTATCAAACTACCAAACTAACCAAGTATCAAACTATCAAACTATCAAACTAACCAAGTATCAAACTATCAAACTACCAAACTAACCAAGTATCAAACTATCAAACTACCAAACTAACCAACTAACCAACTATCAAACTACCAAACTAACCAACTAACCAAGTATCAAACTATCAAACTAACCAACTATCAAACAATCAAACTACCAAACTATCCAACTATCAAACTAACCAACTAACCAAGTATCAAACTATCAAACTACCAAACTAACCAACTAACCAACTATCAAACTACCAAACTAACCAAGTATTAAACTATGAAACTAACCGACTATCAAACTATCAAACTACCAAACTAACCAACTAACCAACTATCAAACTACCAAACTAACCAACTAACCAAGTATTAAACTTTGAAACTAACCAACTGTCAAACTATCAAACTACCAAACTAATCAACTAACCAAGTATCAAACTATCAAACTACCAAACTTACCAACTAACCAACCATCAAACTATCAAACTACAAAACTCACCAACTTTCAAACTAACCAACTAACCAACCAACAAACTAACAAACTAACCAACCAACCAACCAACAAACCAACTAACCAAATAACTAACCAATTAATCAACCAACTAACCAACCAACAAACCAACTAACCAACCAACCAACCAATCAACAAACTAACCAACCAACCAACCAATCAACCAACCAACTAACAATCTAACCAAGTATCAAACTATCAAACTAACCCACTAACCAACTATCAAACTACCAAACTAACCAACTAACCAAGTATCAAACTACCAAACTAACCAACTAACCAAGTATCAAACTACCAAACTAACCAACTAACCAAGTATTAAACTATCAAACTACCAAACTAACCAACTAACCAAGTATCAAACTATCAAACTAACCAAGTATCAAACTATCAAACTACCAAACTAACCAACTATCAAACTATCAAACTACCAAACTAACCAACTAACCAAGTATCAAACTAACAAACTAACCAAGTATCAAACTACCAAACTAACCAACTAACCAAGTATCAAACTATCAAACTACCAAACTACCAAACTAACCAACTATCAAACTAACCAACTAACCAACCAACAATTTAACAAACTAACCAACTAACCAACCAACAAACCACCTAACCAAATAACCAACCAACCAATCAAACAACCACCCAGCAAACCAACGAACCAACCAACCAACCAACCAACCAACAAACTAACCAACTAACCAACCAACCAATCAACCAACCAACTAACAAACTAACCAACTAACAAACTATCAAACTACCAAACTACCAAACTAACCAAATAACCAACTATCAAACTACCAAACTAACCAATTAACCAAGTATCAAACTACCAAACTAACCGACTAACCAAGTATCAAACTATCAAACTACCAAACTAATCAACTAACCAACTATCAAACTACCAAACTAACCAACTAACCAAGTATCAAACTATCAAACTAACCAACTAACCAACTAACCAACTATCAAACTATCAAACTACCAAACTAACCAACTATCAAACTAACCAACTAACCAACCAACAATTTAACAAACTAACCAACTAACCAACCAACAAACCACCTAACCAAATAACCAACCAACCAATCAAACAACCACCCAGCAAACCAACGAACCGACCAACCGACCAACCAACCAACCAACCAACCCACAAACTAACCAACTAACCAACCAACCAATCAACCAACCAACTAACAAACTAACCAACTAACAAACTATCAAACTACCAAACTACCAAACTAACCAAATAACCAACTATCAAACTACCAAACTAACCAATTAACCAAGTATCGAACTACCAAACTAACCGACTAACCAAGTATCAAACTATCAAACTACCAAACTAACCAACTAACCAACTATCAAACTACCAAACTAATCAACTAACCAACTATCAAACTACCAAACTAACCAACTAACCAAGTGTCAAACTATCAAACTACCAAACTAACCAACTATCAAACTATCAAACTACCAAACTAACCAACTAACCAAGTATCAAACTATCAATCTACCAAACTAACCAACTAACCAACTATCAAACTACCAAACTAACCAACTAACCAAGTATTATACTACCAAACTAACCAACTAACCAAGTATCAAACTATCAAACTAACCAACTATCAAACTATCAAACTACCAAACTAACCAATTAACCAAGTATCAAACTATCAAACTAACCAACCAACCAACCAACAAACCAACCAACCAAATAACCAACCAGCCAATCAACCAACCAACCAACCAACCAACCAACCAACAAACTAACCAACTAACAAACTAACCAAAAAACCAACCAACCAATCAACCAACCAACCAACCAACCAACCAACCAACCAACCAACCAACCAATCAACTAACCAACTAATCAACCAACCAACCAACCAACCAACCAACTAACCAATCAACCAACCAACTAACAAACTAACCAAGTATCAAACTACCAAACTAACAAAGTATCAAACTATCAAACTACCAAACTAACCCACTAACCAACTATCAAACTACCAAACTAACCAACTAACCAAGTATCAAACTATCAAACTAACCAACTATCAACTTATCAAACTACCAAACTAACCAACAGTCAATTTTGTATGGCAGCCATCTTGTTTTCGCCATTTTGAAAAAACTTTGACCGGCTCACCCATTGGTTGGCTGTTCTGAGCGACTTTTGTTCCGGGCAAACTCGGTAGGTCAAGTCGTTACAGAGAGCTACCCCATGTGTCGGGTTAGTTTCCAAGTTCAGGTCGATTATGTATTTTTTTGTTGGTCGTGGCGGCATTTCTGATGTGATGGTGTATAGAGTCGAACCTAACCTCTAAAGGCTGCTTCAAAACAACAGTAAGTCAGTGAGTCAGACATAACATTTTATGGCGGCCATCTTGGAAAATTGAGAAATTGAAAAAATAATTATGGCGTTGAATATTGTGGCCTTCAAGAGCCCTGGATGCAAAATTTCAATCCAATCAAACAAAAAAAAAATTTCGCCGCCATTTTAATCCGCCATCTTGGAAAAAAAATCACTGTATTAGATTACCCTTCCCATTCTGAACGACATTAGTTAAGGTACCTCTCATCTTTCTCGACTGGCCTCTGAGATATTCACGTTTCAATTTTGTATGGCGGCCATCTTGTTTTCGCCATTTTGAAAAACTTTGACCGGCCTACCCATTGGCTGGCTGTTCTGAGCAACTTTAGTTTCGGGCAAACTCGGTAGGTCAAGTCGTCGCGGAGAACTACCCATGTGTCAGGTCAATTTCCACATTCAGGTCAATTTCATACTTTTTAAGTGGTCGAGGCGGCATTTCTAATGCGATGTTGTAGAGAGTTTTACCCCACCCTTCATGGGTTCTTCAAAACAGCATGTCAGTGAGCCAGATTTTCCATCGTATGGCGGCCATCTTGGAAAATTGAAAAATCGAAAAACCAATTACGGCGTTTGATTCAGTGGCCCTCAAGAGCATTGGATGCAAAATTTCAATCGAATCAGAGCAAAAAAGAAAATGGCCGCCATTTTGAATCCGCCATCTTGGAAAAAAAAATATCCCGATAGATTACCCCTCCCACCCTGAATGACATTTGGTCGAACACCTGTCATCAATCTCGATTGGTTTGCGAGATAATCGCGTTTCAATTTTGTATGGCGGCCATCTTGTTTTCGCCATTTTGAAAAGATTTCGACCGGCTCACCCATTGGCTGGCTGTTCTGAGCTACTTTAGTTTCGGGCAAACTCGGTAGGTCGAGCCGTTGCAGAGAACCGCTACCTGAGTCAGGTTACTTTCCACATTCAGGTCGATTTCGTATTTTTCCTGGGGTCGGAGTGGCATTTTGAATACGATAATGTATACAGTTCCAGCCCACCCCTCGTGGGTTCTTCAAAACAGCATGTCAGTGAGTGAGTCAGTGGGTATCGAGCTATATATATTATAATAATAAATAATCTAATCTAATCTAATCTAATCTAATAAACCGTTCTGACAGCCCTATTACGAGAGCTTTAAAAGCTTGTAAAGCACTCTTTCTTTAGAACAGTTGATTAAATCACTCTACAGAGAAGCTTCATTCGACAATTCTTTAGGAATAATGTTAAAACATACGTCTTGTTCAGCAAGGGGGGTAAAGTCATTTTTTAACCCCCGACGAAAAAGAGGGGTGTTATAAGTTTGACCTGTGTATCTGTGTATCTGTTGTAGCATCATAGCTCTCAAACGGATGGACCGATTTCGATGCGGTTTTTTTATTCGAAAGCTCGTTTAATCGAGATGGTTTTTAGCTAAGTTTTATCAAAATCGGTTCACCCATTTTTGAAATATTGAACTTTGAAATGACAATATCGGGGGTTTTTCAACTTTTCTAATGAAATAAAGCGCGCGTTTGTTTTGTACGGAAATCGCAGCGTTAGTCGCATGCGATCAACTTTTGCCTTGTTTGTTCAACGCTGCGTTCACCGCGTAAAACAATGTTTAGTAATCAGATTATCTGGCCCCTATTTCACCATCTTTACAATTATCAGTTTTATATGACAATTCGAACTACATTTCTTTGACAATATGAAGCGTGCTAAAACAAAAGCTCTTCAAGTCAGCAGTTGACACGGAATTGTCATTGAATACTGACAATTGTAAAGTTGGCGAAACAGGGGCGCATAGCGTTTAACGTAGCGCTTATCGCATATATAACAACCGCCCTGTTTGATGATACTGGAACTCAGAATAATTAATTTGCTCACCCGGGACCACACGTGTAAGACAGCTGCGTGAATGCGGGTAGTGTAGGTTTTTATGCAACTCGTACCCCTCCACTGCCACATGAAACAACAGTCACGTAGAGCCAACTGTCACCTCCACCACTACATTATTCGCTGATTTGTATGCTGCAATTTGTATATGGACTTCCGCAAAGTAATGTTTAATCCAATCAATTAGTAATACTGGAGTTATTTGTGTTTTATTCTAATAAGTTTTTAAAAAAAAATACCGTGATTGATTAGATTACTTGCGTTTTGTAATCGCGCTGTGGGCCGCGACAATCTTCTAATTTTCTAAAACAGAGGTCCAATTAAAGCTAGTGGCTCTGTAAGCTGTAGACCACGTAACCTCATATTTGAACATTTTCGTTTTTTTTTTTTTAATCCTAAAAACTAATCGACAAAATAGTCAATATGCCTAATTACCGATCGTGCTCACAAATTTTCACGAGAATCGGTTGAGAAACGCGACTTGTAGAGGAGAACAGCCGGACAGACAGACAGACAGACATACGAAAGAATTTCTGTCCAATCAAAAACTGAGACGCTCCGCTCACTTCGTTCGCTCGGTCAATTAAACAATTGGTGGACCTGAAGTCGTTCTGACGTTAAGTTAAATATAAAGTATATTTTTATACGACGAAGAAGGCAAACGAGCATGTGGGTCACCTGATGGTAAGTGATCACCACTGCCCATAGACAGTTGCCAACCTAGAAAGCTAAGATGAAATGCCTCTTGTGCCCGTAATTACACCGGCTGTCTTACTCTCCACACCTGAACACAACAGTGCAAGCACTGCTGCTTAGCGGCAGAATTAGGGAGTAAGACGGTGGTAGCGATCCGGACGGACCTCAAACAAGGTCCTACCACCCGCAAAATAATTTATAATAAAGTTTGAAGCTTTTAAAACTTTTGCTAGATAAAATAACGTGTAGGTAAGTAGTTGTCCCAATCTTCAAAGGGCGCTTTTGAAGTTCTTAGTTCAAATGAATGTTTATCTCATTGAGTACTTACCCAACCTGCTCACTACATAACCCTCATTCATTTAATAAATGTTGTGCAAATAACCTAACCAACTTAGAAAGTTCAGAGTCCAATATTTCACAAACGGCGGTTAACCCGTTACTGAAACTTAGCTAAGAACCATCTCGATTAAACTAGCTTTCCATTAAGAAAACCGCAATGAAATCGGAACATCCGTTTGGAAGCTATGATGCCTCAAACAGATACACAGGTCAAACTTATAACACCCCTCTTTTCCGTCTGGGTTTAAAAAGTAAATACTCGAGAATGAAATAACTTAGGCTAATTACCACACACGTTTTTCTTTCAGTAGTTCAAAGGGAATTGAGAAAATAATACAGTCATGCAATAACATTTGTTAGCGTTAGTTATATGTGTTTTCCTCATACAGTTTACACAATTTTAAATAATCTCTGTTTTTCAAACTTGTGCAAATTTGATAGTTGAATTTCACATTCAACATACAATGACAATGCAAAGAAAAATCCGTTAAGCAGATGGACTTGAACCAGCAACCTCGGTAATCCGTACCACGCTCCACCAATTAAGCTATACTTAACAATAAATCGATTATTTTCATTGAATTTCACATGTTAAAAATAAATAAAATAAATAAATATCATGGGACAAATTGACACCAGTAGACCTAGTCCCAAACTAAGCAAAGCCTGTAGTACTATGGGTAATAGACAACGGATAAACATACTTATATACATATTAAAAATCCAAGACCCGAGAACAAACATCTGTCCCGACCGGGATTCGAACCCGGGACCTCAAGCTTCATAGTCAGGGTCTCTAACCACTAGACTATTCGGTCGTCACACAAACAAACGGAATATGATAATATTAAGCCACATAAATTACCATAGGGCAAAAGAAAATTTTACCCGACTCTTAGGGTAAATCTCCTATTCTAAGGACATTTCAACTCAATAACTTCCGGCCGGATGAGCGTGATTCGTGAAAGTTTTCCAAAATGTATAAAACACCGATAAAAACCGATTCCGATAACCTATCAGGGATTTTTTGAATGTTTTACGGTTGCCTGGGCAATATCTGCTTTATTTTATGACGGTCATAAAGTCGGTTTTTGGATGACGATCGGGTGCGATAAAGCATTACCGGGAGATACGTTTTTGTCTCATAGGGCTATCTATCAGATGTTTTATAGAGCGGCCGTTTTAGACGAACTTAGGTAAGTACTAAAGTATAATTTCCATTTTATTTGGCCCTATTTCACCATCTTTACAATTGTCAGTTTTATATGACAATTCGAATTTGACAATATAAAGCGCGCTAAAACAAAATATCTTCGAGTTAGCAGTTGACACCGAATTGTCACTGAAAACTGACTATTGTAAAGTTGGTGAAACAGGGGTTTTAGTGGCCGGCTGTCAATTATTGAAATGAAGGCTATTGCGCGTCAAAAATCCGCTAGGATGGCTAGTGTCTAGTGACGTCTATCTGTCATTCTCCACCAATGAGAGACAAGCTACTGGCCTATGATAAATCAATGCGGGAGCTACACACTACCGCAGGCCTGACAAGTGAAGTTTGCGGTAGTTGTTGCAGAGCCGTCTGGGTGTCGTTTCTGTCTCTTGTCTGCAACTCTGCAAGTGTCATAAGAATAAATAATAACATAGTAGAACGGAAACTCCCGCTCCGGACGGGCTCAAGGTTACGATATTAGAGTATTCGTTAAACAAACCACTCAGTCAGGCTGTCACGGCCGGCGTCGCCGCACGCGCGTTTGGTTGTTTATAATTTGGTTGTAATAGTTTTACGTGAGCCTGTATGTATTTTATTTTATATTTGTAGGTAAGTAATACTTACTTAAATCACCTTAATTGGCTTCATTTGGTATGGCACTTATAATAACTTCTTATTTAGAAGTGTCTATAATTATGTAGGTACGTAATGATTTATAAATCTCATATTTTGTAAAACTGGAATAAAATAATGATTTCAAAGTAAAGAAATTTGTCCATTGCGATATATTTATTAAACATAAGAATAAAAAATTGGATTAAATAATTATACAAAAATTGTTAATAACAATGGTCCTACTTAATTACTATGTTAGTTAAACAACGTAAAGAAAAACTTATATCTTAATGATATTATCTTTAGACGTAAGTACCTAATATTTAACAGCAAGTGTTGCTAGCAACACGCCTGGATGACAGAGGGGTGTAACGACGTGTAGGGGGAAGTAGGTATATAAATGGCGGCGTTTTGGACTCGGTCAAACGAGATTCCGTTCTACTATGTTATTATTTATTCTTATACAAGTGTCTCGAACCAGGCTTCATCGCAAAACTTGCGATCCTCTACTACACAATTTGCGCCAATCTGACCGATTTTCCGCGAGCCTTTCCCAACCACAGTTGTCAATTTTGTAATAATTTTATTATAAGTAATAACAAAAATAACTAATAGTATTACAGTAATATGACTAGATAATAACAATATCCATAAGGTGTATTTTTGTAAAAACGAAATGAATAGTTAACACTGGTCAAATCCTAGAGAAACATGTTTAGTATAAATATGTCAAGTTTTCTATCCTCTTTGCCTAATAAATAAAATGCCCTATTTCTTTTTACTACGAGTAGTAGCTTCCTCCCAAACACTCACCCAAAAATTATATTATTTACTCCGAAAAAAACTTAGCAAAACAAAAGTTACGATAGTGAAATGAAAATGTGCAGGTTCATAATCTTGCTGTATTATATAAACATTGTTCTTTTGTTTTTCAGGTAAGCCATTGTTACGTTGAGACGAGTCGGTAAATATGTTTTAAGACAAACAAACATAATAAATATAGTAATGTAAACTAGTGGTCTTTGATTTAAGTATTTTTTCTGTAAGTACTTAGGTACCCACTACAAAAAAAAAACAAGTGACACCAAAATTATTACAAAAAAAATAACATGAAACTACAATGAGTAAATGGATGTAACAATAGTGACATAAATAGATCACTCACGTATGTTAGTATTGTGTGCGTCTCGCTGCCGCTGAGTCGTGCGCTCACAGAGGAAGGACTACGAATACTATACTTATAATATGCATAAGTGAGTGATCCGTTTATTTCACTAATAACCTAACCAACTTAGAAAAGTTGAAAAACTCCCGACATTGTCATTTCAATGTTAAATATTTCAAACGGGTGAACCGATTTTAATGAAACTTAGCTAAGAACCATCTCGATTAAACTAGCTTTCTAACAAAAAAAAACCACATCGAAATCGGTCCATCCGCTTGCAAGCTACGATGCCACAGACAGATACACAGATACACAGACACACAGATACACAGATACACAAGTCAAACTTATAACACCCCTCTTTTTCGTGGGGGGTTAAAAGTGAAACAAACCTAACTTTTACCCTAACCCATCAAACGATCGATAATGCGGT
This sequence comes from Clepsis dumicolana, assembly GCA_963691665.1. Taxonomy (NCBI): domain Eukaryota; kingdom Metazoa; phylum Arthropoda; class Insecta; order Lepidoptera; family Tortricidae; genus Clepsis; species Clepsis dumicolana. The sequence continues at coordinate 3,640,294 of OY829529.1, forward strand.
GTGACAAAGCAATCAACTGCGTATGCAGCCGGGCGATAAATTTGTCGACCGCCTGTCTGACGACTAAGGGCCATTGTCCTCATGCTGATCAGACCCGTTTTATTCTATTAAGAGGTCTATGCTAGCCTCCGCAGCAGGTGTGAGGGTGTGTTCACCAGATAAGAAGTAGGCAAGGAAATGGAGTAGGAAAACGTTGTGATAATTTTATGTCATACTAGCTTTTGCGCGCGGTTTCGCTCGCGTGTACCGTGACTATTTCAAAGAACCAAGATATCAAGCAAGCAAGCATGCAAGCAAGATGTAAGCAAGCTAACTATACCGTGTGACATATCATAATAAAAGAGCTCGTTGTAGACCGTCACAAATCCCGATTTTCCCGTTCCCGTGGGAATTTTGGAAAGAGCTCTCTCACTCAATGCTCCACTACACTCTCCAAGCAACCTGCATGCCAAATTTCAGCTTCCTAAAACCACTAAAACGAAAAAATCCGTTTTTTCCCGTTCCCGTGAGAATTTCGGGAAATTATCTCTTACGGCTTCTCTACACTCTCCAACCAACCTACACGCTGAATTTCAGCTTTCTACGGCCAGTAAAACGAAAACTCCCGTTTTTTTCCCGTTCCCGTGGGAATTTCCGAAAATCCTTAAAACCGTTTTTTTACTATTATAATCACCTAATTCTATGCCAAATTTGAAGAGTCTAGTAATTACTGTTCATAGGATTTCGTTGAACTGAATATATAAATCTCGTTTCTTTCCCGTTCCCGTGGGAATTTCCGAAAATCCTTAAAACCGTTTTTTACTATTATAATCACCTACTTCTATGCCAAATTTGAAGAGTCTAGTAATTACTGTTCATAGGATTTCGTTGAACTGAATATATAAATCTCGTTTTTTTCCCGTTCCCGTGGGAATTTCCGAAAATCCTTAAAACCGTTTTTTCACTATTATAATCACCTACTTCTATGCCAAATTTGAAGAGTCTAGTAATTACTGTTCATAGGATTTCGTTGAACTGAATATATAAATCTCGTTTTTTTCCCGTTCCCGTGGGAATTTCTGAAAATCCTTATAACCGTTTTTTACTATTATAATCACCTACTTCTATGCCAAATTTGAAGAGTCCAGCTATTATGGTTACTGAGATAGGGTCACTTGGAATCGAATATATAAGTCCCGTTTTCTCCCGTTCCCGTGGGAATTTCCAAAAATCCTTCCTTAAAGTGGTTTCGGCTGTGCGTTGATATATCAACAGTGAGTCAGTCAGTCAGTTTAGAATTTTATATATATATACAGATGTAATGCTAGTATTAAATTTAACAATTATTATTACCTCCCTCTTTCACCAACTTTACAATTGTCAGTATCCAATGACAATTCTGTGTCAACTGCTGACCTGAAGAGCTTTTGTTTTAGCGCGCTTCATATTGTCAAAGAAATGTAGTTCGAAGTGTCATATAGAACTGACAATTGCAAAGATGGTGAGATAGGGCCCAGAAGGACAAAAATGCTATGATAACATTGAAATTTGGTAAATAACCCCAATTGAGGTGCCGGCATCATATAGCAAAAGTAACTTTCACAAATTTTAGATTGAGTAAAACCGAGACCATAAAAAACCAACATAAAATTAATCAAAGGTGTGGTGAGCTAAACTGTGAAGGTGTTACTCGTATTTACACGACTGCCCAAAGAAAAATAAAGAGTGTATTGTTTTCAGGGTTCATGTAAGTGTGTATTTTAAAATGTATTGTGAAAAGGTGCCACAGAGACAGGCGATTTAAGTGTTGAAGTTAAATGACATTTCGTCCTTGCAGGTAAACGTATAATACATGTATTGATTTAAACTTTCGCGATTTTCACACATTATCATGATACTCGGGACTTAATCGCGTAAAAAACATTTATATTTAAATTTGAATTTAAATGCTCTACCTTGCATCAAGGAGATGTTGATACCCGCCTCTTCAGTCCCTTCGAGGCCATGGCGCAACGTCGCATCCGAAACGTCGAGGTATTTAAATTCAAATTTAAATACCTCTACCTTGCAGCTAGGAGATGTTGATACCCGCCTCTTCAGTCCCTTCGAGGCCATGGACGCAACGTCGCATCCGAAACGTCGAGGTATTTAAATTCAAATTTAAATACAAATGTTTTTTACACGATTAAGTCCCGAGTATCATGATAATGCGTAAAATACATGTCTGTTTGAGCCAACTGAACTGTGTAGGGAGTCAACATACAAAGACAATGCAAAGAAAAATCCGTTAAGCAGCTGGACTTGTACCAGCAACCTCGGTAATCCGTACCACGCTCCACCAATTAAGCTATACTTAACGTTGGTGTACCTAACGAATTTTTCAAGGCCTTGTGTCATATTTTTATTTGGAAGATCTCTCCTCAGCGCCATCTATGAGTAGCTTAATCAAGCGGCTCACCAACTACGGAACTTCTACAGTTACGCATTAGTGGCAAGAGATGGAACTATTTTCTGAATCAATGAAAATAATCGATTTATTGATTGAAATATGACACAAGGCATTGAAAAATTCGTTAGGTACACCAACGTTAAGTATAGCTTAGTTGGTGGAGCGTGGTACGGATTACCGAGGTTGCTGGTTCAAGTCCAGCTGCTTAACGGATTTTTCTTTGCATTGTCATTGTATGTTGAATTTCATACTACGAATGTTTCATAAAAATAAAAACAAAAATAATCAATAAATCGATTATTTTCATTGTGTAGGGAGTGTTATCGTCGTGCAGCCTTGCCCTCACTTTTAGGTATTTAATACCAACTTATTTAACACACTCAATACCTACCTAACCCTAATATTTTTTTTTATTAGCCTGGTAAAGTATCCCCCTGCTGAGCAAAGACCTCCCCCTCCCCTCGCCACTCGTCCCTATCAACGGCAAGTTCCTGCCAACCCGTTTTAAATGCGTCGAACTTCAGTACGCTACTTGGTTTTATTTTTCTCTTCAATAACACCAAAAAAATCAACTCATCTCAATTTAAAACGCTCAACACGTATTTTCAAAGTATTAAAACTTTCAACTTGAAACACAACTGAAGTCGTTTCGTCTCGAAACGACAACTTGTTTAATTAAATTAAACAAACCGAGGGAGCAATTTGTAAAAATGTTGCTAAATATAAGTTCCAAGAGCTTCAGAACAACTTTATTCTTGAGACGACGCGACTTTTTCTCGCCCATTAAGCTTTGCTTGTTTGTTTGTATTGCCACTCTGGAACCTTATCGCAACAAATGTCATAATGACGTAGATATTACTATTATGTCGAAGAACCTTGGGGCGGATATCAGGATACAGAATAAACCAGAACTAGCGAGGGCGCCTAGAACCGAAGCCTATTGGTTCCAATAGGCTTCGGTTCTAGGCATTTCTGCATGTACAAACGACACAAGACGGCATAATAGTAGGTAGTTATGCCGTCTTGTGTCGTTTGTACATGCAGAAATGCCGTTAGGCTTATAAAAAACAGGATAAGATTACATTAGATTTAGATTTACCTTAAAAATTTCCTACCGAATACGCTCTACATACTTAACTTCTTAGTAAAATAATGCAAAATACTGCAAAGTAGAGACAGGAAGACGGAGTTCAAACGTGTTAATGATTTCTTTTCTAATTACCCGGACATAAAAGCTTTCTTATTGATCTTTTTTACTACCCACGCGTAAATCGTTACATTACTACCAAGCATACGTAAAAATCATCTTTCAAGTGACAGGCTACTCTAAAACTAACCTCAACCTAAAACACTTCAGACGTTTCCGGATTCTCGACTTTATTTCCCAGAAGATACGACCGTTGAAATGCCTACAGTATATGCAACCAACCAAGGTACACGTAGAACAGAACTATTCGCCCATACATTAGTTAAAAGCTCAAGATTTACGAGTTCAAAATGTAAACTGTTGCGTAGGTACTAGCTGAAAATATGCGGCCATGTTTTAGATTTACGACGCTATGGCGCGTTTGTTTTTTTTTTTTGGTGGCTTTGTTAACAATTTGAATTTGGAATGGCTTTGATCGAAAATTCAAATTGGCTTTTACGATTGGATTTGATGAAATTAATTAATTATGAATGATGCCTAGTTAGTCAAATCAGCAACTTTTTCTGAAATGTCAAAAGTATCGCTTATAGTATGGAGACTGGCGACTCCTTTTTTTGGTTTTCGATAAATTAAAAATCATAGTGAAATAAACGGATCACTCACGTATGTCAGTCGAGTATAGCCTGACATGTTTCGGACTAATACGTAGTCCTTCATCTGGGAGTACACGCCACGCCGGTGGCGAGACATAAATTAAAAATCGTCTAAATTTCAGTGATAGGCGAACCCTTTGTTTTTACCAGTGTTTATGAGAGCTTAATTAATTGATAGTGTAAAATTATTTTATTTTGTCATCAGTCCTTAACTTTACAAATTATATAATCGCCTCTCAAGTAAATATTTGCACGCCTGTATGTGATGCAGGCTGAATACACTGGTAAAACCTCATGTAAGTCCTTCCTGTACTGTATTCTGGCAAACAAATACTTATGACTTTGATAAATGCCAGACTTTTTTTGTCGTATGTGAATAAATTTTGTTTTTACATTATTTTTCACTTTTTATTGATTTTATACTAGCCGACGTTTTGAAATCATTACGAATTAAGTATATTTATCCTATCAACACTTGAAATTTTACTGTGACGTGTGTTTTCGTTTCATTTCTTACGAGCTTTTTGTGAATTTCTCTTGTCTTTGACATTAGGTATAATAACATAAAGTGATGATTTATAATAATAAATAATTAAATCTATATTTAAGTATCTAACTCCACTTTTAACGAGACGCTTATAAATTTCACTATGAAATACGGACCAATTTTGACCTTTTAGTTTAAAAACAAAATCGTGTAATAAAACAATACGTTGATGACGTTTAAAAGCACTGCAGCCATTAAACCGTCACGGGATGACCGTAAGTTACCAAAATGGTGACAAATTCGTGTGCACTGAAAATGGTATGAAAAATCCGGTGTGCTTTTATTATTCTTTACTTTTAGGTAGGTACACACATATCATAAGTTCTCTATTATGCTTTATCTACACACATATAATAAGTTCTCTATTATGCTTTATCTACACACATATCACAAGTTCTCTATTATGCTTTATCTACACACATATCATAAGTTCTCTATTATACGTTCAAAAGCCGTAGGTAATGACCATCGTTACGACAGTCAGTTTCCATCTTTAAAAACCAATACAATTAAAAAAAGCTACAATTATAAAAAAAACGTTTATTTATGATAAAAGAAAAACAGTCAAATCAGTGTAACGACGTGAAGGGGGAAGTAGGTATATAAATGGCGGCGTTTTGGACTCGGTCAAAAGACATTCCGTTCTACCATGTTATTATTTATTCTTATGGTATTACCTCACTAAATCACACAATCACAAATACACGCTCGCTTCCCATACAAATCGATAAACTCTGTCCTTCTATTCCGATACAGTTCTGTGGGTTTCCCTACTCCAGACCCATTTGTGTACAAACCAAGGACCATAAAACCAAGAGGAATGCCAGTGTCTATACGATGTCGCGTTCCTTTGAAACAATAAGCCCGCTGTAGCTAGTTTTGCTACGGAAGGGTCTCTGTACCATTCATTTGGTATGACATTTAGACCTCTGGCTAACACAATAGCGCCATCTAAATTCGTTTTTCCTTTCAGTTCATAGATGGCGCTATTGTGTTAGCCAGAGGTCTAAGTGTCATACAAAGTTAATGGTAAAGAGACCTCTCTGTAGTGAAACTAGCTACAGCAAGCTCATTATTTTACAGGAACGCGACATTGTATAGCCATTGGCAGTCCTCTTGGTTTTATCGTCCTTGGTACAAACGAAATATTTTGCAATGTATTGTGTCTGTAACAATGAGGGTATACTGACAAAAATGTCACTAGATGGCATTAGTATCGTGATGTCCGTTTGTCATTTATGTCAAGTTTATGACTGGCATAAAGCGTATAATTTAATGTCAAATTGACCTCACAACACTCATGCCATTTAAAGGTATTTGTTCGGATGGCGTAGCTGGTAGCGCGTCACCACTGTATGGCGGAGGTCTGGGTTCGAACCCCTGTTCAAGAATTGATTTCATATTAAAGTTTCAGTTAGAAATTTGAGAAATATTCTGTCTTTTAGCCTCCATTGCGATAGAATAGGTACGTATCTTTTTTCTTTTAATATTCAGTACATCGTCTCCAATATTTTGGATAGTACCTTCTCGTAAGTCATTGTAAGGGTTGCTCGTAAATCTACGGGACACCAAACAGACCACGATGTCGACATTTTGTTGCCGAAAAGGAGACGTTTTTTATAAATGCGGCCACATCTTTGCGGGAACGACACCTATTTCTACTAGTCAAATAGTTTGTGTTGTACTTTTAGGCCCTAAATAACAATAATGACCGGATAGCCTAGTGGTTAGAGACGAAGAAGCTTGAGGTCCCCGGTTCGATCCCCGGTCGGGGCAGATGTTTGTTTGATGAATACGAATGTTTGTTCTCGGGTCTTGGATGTTTAATATGTATATTAGTATGTATTTATCTATATAAGTATGTTTATCCGTTGTCTAGTACCCATAGTATAGGCTTTGCCTAGTTTGGGACTAGCTCAATTGGTGTCAATTGTCCCATGATATTTATACAATACAATACAATACAATAACTCTTTATTGAACACCACATAACAGTCAAGACAAGAAATAAGGCACAAAGAAAATACAAGGTAGCAATGGGCGGCCTTATCGCGTAACGTAATAACGTGTTTTGTTAACCGACTCCAAAAAAAGGAGGAGGTTCTACGTTCCACTGTACGTATTTTTTTTTATGTATGTTCATCGATTACTCCGTCAATTGTAGACCGATTTTGATTTTTTTTTTATTCGAAAGTGTATACTCCTGAGGTGGTCCCATTGTCACCAAGTCATGATCTGATGATGGGATCCCAGGGATATCGAGGGCAACCCTCAAATTTTATAGGCACGTATCATGTGTTTCATATATTTTTTAAGGCTATTAAAGTATTTGCGTCCGGTAGTCATCATCTCATATTGATGAGCTGATGATGGAAGGTACAACTCTTTAACGGTTAGGAGTTGGAGGATAATTCTGAAAATGTTAAATCAACGGAAAATTGTGAAATAAAAATCTTTTAACAAGAAATTAAAAAAAAAAATATTAGATCAATAGACGATGTTGAGCTTGTAAAACGCAACACACACAGTCCATAATAAATTTCTCAGAAAAAAAAAACTGAATCTAAAATTAATATTACGAAATCGTTAGAATAGATACATTATTGCTATGCAATGTAATGTAGTTTGAAGGTTGAAGCAACTAACAGCCAATCTGATCTGTAATGGCGAGTGCCGACAACCGCAAAATGGATTCATTTCCAACCATAAATCAACCTGCCATACGGGTTATTGAAATGAAACTAAATTTAACACATGCTTTTAACATGACACGTTCAGCGTCGAGTGAAATCGACGAACAAAAAAGTAAAACCACCTTCAAAAAAAAACCTCAGAAAAAAACCATAAAAGAATCCCCAAAAAGTCATGAGTTTTATGGCCTAGCAGAAATATGAAGTCGGTGCGGTGCTAGCTTTTTTGAGGTTTTTTTTTGAAGGCGGTTTTTCTTTTTGTTAAAAGATTTTTTATATTTCACAATTTTCAGTTACGTTAATATTTAAAATATTATCCTCCAACTCCTAACTGTTAAGGAGTTGTACCTTCCATCATCACCTCATCAACACGAGATGATGACTACCAGACGCAAGTACTCGAATAGCTTTCAAAAATATATGAAACACATGATCCGTCCCTATAAAATTTGAGGGTTGCCCTCGATTTCCCTGGGATCCCATCATCAGATCCTAACTTGGTGACAATGGGTGGTCCCATTGACTAGAAAGTATACCCTTTCAAATAAAAAAATATTTTTTGAAATCAGTCCAGCCGTCTTCGAGTAATCGGGGAACATACATGAAAAAAATATACATATATATTCTGACGAATTGAGAACCTCCTCCTTTTTTTGAAGTCGGTTACAAATATGCCTCGATGGTTACATATTTTAGAATCCCTAAACTTGTTTTACCTGATGCCGATACGCCTAAGGACGAAATACCTAATTTCGAAATACCTAACGAACTTTTCACCTAAGTGTTGACTAGCCGAAGTTTATAATGCCTAGGCTTAAAAGCCCTAATAAACGAAATACCTAATAATAATAATGGATGAAGTTCCTAATGGACGATACACCTAAAGTTGATACACCTAAAAACAATTTTCATAAAATAGAATACTTACCTAAACAATGTATCGGAAGCTCAAAAACACATGGGTTAGGTTAGGTTAGAATTGCGTTAAGGTACGAAACGTCTCAGCCAGGCGTAAAGGGCGTCGACCTTGTGACATAAAACCTGAAAAAAGCGATAAAAAATACAATTGGTCTTTATTAGTAAGTAGGTACGTTAGGTATTTTAAGTTTAGGTGAAACGACCAATAGGTGTTTTAAATTAGGTATTTCGTCTATAGGAATATCAACTTTAGGTTAATTAGCTTTACGTAAATCGTCGATTAGGTATTTTCATCCATTAGGTATTATGAGCTTAGGAAAAATGTTAGTTGGGTATTTAAAAAAATTGGTATTTCGTCCTTAGGTATATCGGCTTTAGGTAAATCGATTTTAGGGATTCTAAAACGTAACCGTAACGTTACGGGTGTCAAGTAGTATGAGAAATGTTTGTTGTCGATACGTGCCACTAGTGGCGCTGCTAATGTGCCCATAGTAATTCAGGCGTAAACGCGAACGCGATCGAGACGTTTTTCTTGGCCGTTGATTACACTAGATTCTCTGATAGACAAACGTTAACAGATACTATGTTCGTGTTAAATGTATGCTTGGAAAAACTTTAATAAAGTCTTCAGTTACTTGCCATTGCCCAGCAGAGGCCCGAGTACGAATATTCGAATCCTGCGTAACGTAATCGAGTGGCAACGTTATCGAGTTTATATGACGATTGGAACAGCGCGCCCGTGAGCGCATTTGCAACTGAAATTTAGTATGAGGTTCTCGATTTTGATACGATAACGTTACGTTACGCAGGATTCGGAAACTCGTGCTCGGCTTACAGTAGGCTGATACAAGAAAATACAGGCTAAATAAAAAAAAATTGCGTTTTCCATCACTACCGGACGCAAATACTTGATTGGATAGCCTTAGAAAAAATATAATACGTGCCTATAAAATTTGCCCTCGATTTCCCTGGAATGCCATCATCAGATCCTGACTTGGTGACAGTGGAACCACCTCTCGGGAATATACTCTTTCGATTAAAAAAAAATTGAAAATCGGTTCACAATTAACGGAGTAATCGGTGTACGTACATAACAAAAAGCATAAAGTGGAGTGGAACATAGAACCTCCTATTTTTGGAGTCGGTTAACAACAACAAGTTGAAACTAAGTCCAAAATCTAGTGAATTCATTATTTCTCGACCATTTTCTCGATCAACTTGGCTCTCTGGTCACGCGCGGTTTTCGCCGCTCTAATTCAATGAAGGAACTTGGCCGTTTTTTCCTCTAGCACTTTTTGCTACAGTTATAAGTATACGAGTATATTCACGCCGATCCTTTTTTCGAGTTAAGAGTAGAACCATACATAGGTACTCACGTGTTGACCGACCTAAAAGTCAAGAAAACTTAAATGTTCCTGTACAAATTTATTTACGTCAAAAACGTGACAGATACGAAGTGGCGGCCTCCTTTAATTTCTTGACTTTACGGTTTTCCCGTGAATATCAATTATACTTTTAAAACATGCTCACTGAAACATGAAAAAAAAACAGGAAATGCTAACCCCGGTAATCGAACCCGGATCCTCGACATTCCATGTCGCGTACCCTTACACTAAAATTAGCAATCTTGTATTCGTGTTTCAGTGAGTATTTTAAAAGTCTATAATCGTCCCACGATAACTCTGCATAAGATATTAATTGGCAACCCAGAAAAATCATGCTGTGGTAATACTTTTTTCACGTCACTCAGACATTTCTTTAATTAAAAATAATAATGATAGGAGCAATCAAAAGTTACTGTTTTTTTTATATGGCTCTGTCCATTGGAGGACAATTTTGCCAATGTTTAGTAGGTTTTGCCGTTGTACGGTAAAAAAATCTAGAAAACGAAATATGAGAGGTAATTTAATGGTGGATGTTGAATGAACCATGACCTGTTTAGTGTTTAATCTAATCAAAAGTTCAAAACGTGTTGTTTGACTATAAATCAGTGTTGCCATACACAAACTTTATATTTCTACTGTTGTCAGATCGTTGCAGAGTTATCGTGGGATGACTATAGCTCATTCAATTGTTTTTCTTCCCGCGCTGCGAGCCATGAATTTTATTAGTGGCCATTAAGAAATTATAAACCTAACCAACCTTAATACTAAAAATGCGTCGCCTACAAGCCTTTTGTAGCTTATTTATAAAAAAAAGAGTGCGGCCCTGGACAGAGATATACGAACAAAAAAAAATTTAAAACCGAGAAGCCAACACTTTCACGCCTTTTGGCTCGATATTGCATGCCCGTATTCAACCATCGCGTATTCCGCCTGCATTGTTAAACCTCTCGCCAAAGCGTCGTGGTTAACAGCAACGGCTTTGCTGGAAATTTTTACACGAGTCCGAACCAAATTTAATTTGGACAGTGCATGAAAAACATGGTCGGTTTTTTATTTCATTTTAAGTGCAAGCCCGAAGCAATTTCGGGCTTATCCATGTTCAATTTTGGTTCAGTTATTCGGTTATATTAAAAATTTTATAACTACCAACGTAACGCAATCAAATCTCGTAGCAATTAGGAAAAACTCGCTGGACCATGTCATGATTCAGTGTTTGAGGGTATCAGTAATTTTTAAGGTGAAATAAACAGATCACTCACGTATGTAAGTCGAGCAAGATTAGCCATGCTTGGGACTAATTCGCAGTCCTTGTTCTTGGAGTGCACGCTTCGACAGTATCGAAACGAACACTGTGCGCTAACGCTTAGTTCGTGTAGGGCACGACTTGTATATGCGAGTAATCCGTTCAGAGGGTCGAGCACGACTTTACGAATGCTGCGTAACGTAAAATCGAATAGTAAACGTTGTCGAGTTTGTATGACGTTTGGAACAGCGCCCGCCCGTGAGCGTATTTGGAACTAAAATTTAGTATGAGTTTTCTCGATCTCGATACGATAACCGTAACGTTACGCAGCATTCGTAAAGTCGTGCTCGACCCTCAGTTTACTTTTTGGGATCATGTGTAGAACTTATGAAGTTGCACACCGGCCATACACCCAGCATAACATTCTTATTCTTCGCAGATATGTTCAGACTTCCAAATTTGAGGTGCGAGCCGGGGTTCGAACCCACGACCCTCCGCTTGAGAGGCCATAGATCAAACCACACCTGCTTTACATACCTAACTGATTCAATTTAAGATGGCGCATGGTTTCTTTACAAACGCCAACCTCACCCTTAACTCAAAGACGTAAGTCGTCTCATAACTGTAATACAATTAAGGTAAAACATAAGCAGGCACAAGTTACATAAGATGCTTACGTATATTGTGCGCTTGTGTACAAATCCAGGTGGTAACTTTAACTAAATGAGCCTTTAGAAGGCTTTAAAACAATGAGCTAGACGCGATATTATTTTAATAAGTACGAGGGCTGTTTGATAAGTACCCGTTTTCTAAATATATTAATATCACTGGCCGCAAATAAGTATACCACCTTTTTAAGCCATTTTTCAGAGGCGGGAAAATTAAAAAAAAAATGCATTATTTTGTTTTTTTTCTCATTTGACAACGATTCAGTGAAGGCGTGAACTTGAAATTGTTAAAATGGAGAAATAACAGTATCGGTCTGTAATTAGATTCTTATTTTTGGAAGGAAAAACATATGATGAAATAAAAGTAAGAATGCAAGCGGTTTACCATGAATGTGCTCCTTCTATGACAACCGTCAGATATTGGTATAACGAGTTTAAGCGGGGGAGAACAACCGTCTTTGATGAGGATCGCCCAGGCCGGCCAGTTGAGGTGACTACAGACGATATGGTTAAGAAAATTGAAAATATCGTTTTAGCCGACCGTCGAATTAAACTTCGAGAAATCGTTGATGCTGTAAACGTTTTAATCGAGAGGGTACAACACATATTAGAAGAAAAATTGGGTATGAAGAAAGTATCGGCGAGGTGGGTGCCGCGTTTACTCACGGAGGAGCAAAAACGGAACCGACTGACTACTTCGGAGCAGTGTTTGGCCGTGTTCAAACGTAACCCGAAGGAGTTTCTGCGTCGTTTCGTGACCGTGGACGAAACGTGGGTCCACCACTACACCCCGGAAATGAAAGAGCAGTCGAAGCAGTGGATTTTACCGGGTGAACCTGCTCCAAAGAAAGCAAAAACCGTCCCATCGGCTGGAAAGGTCATGGCGACCGTTTTTTGGGATTCGCAGGGTATTATACATATTGACTATTTAGAAAAGGGAAAAACAATAACAGGGCAGTACTACGCCAATTTATTGGATGAATTTGACGCCGTGTTGAAGGACAAATGACCCCATTTAAAAAAGAAAAAAATACTGTTTCATCACGACAAAACGCCCCGGCTCATTCGTCCAGAGTTGTGACGGCTAAATTAGCACAGTTACGCTACGAACTATTGTCTCACCCCCCGAATCCTCGAGATTTGGCCCCATGCGATTTCTTTTTGTTTCCCAACCTAAAAAAATGGCTCGGTGGCAAGCGATTTGGATCAAATGACGAAGTCATTGCCGCCACAGAGGCCTATTTTAATGACTTTCCAAAATCGTACTTTTTGGATGGTTTATTGAAGCTAGAGTATAGGTGGAACAAATGTATGGAGTTAAAAGGTGACTACGTAGAAAAATAAATGCATATATACAAAAAAGTTTTTTTTTTCTATAAACGGGTACTTATCAAACAGCCCTGGTATTTTTTACTCTGCACACCTGCGGGCCTGAGTCGTAGTTTTAAGACCAGTTAGTTTTATTACAAAAATGTGTTCATTGTCGGCGTATTGTTAAAAAGAAAAGTCTGCTCTATACATATTTGCGTTTTACGAAGTTTAAAATCCGATTTGGCATTTTTAACATGAAAATACCGTGAGCTTCCGTCGTACTGAAATAAACGGATTTGTAACGTAATCTTTTTTTCCGGTATTTCGATCCCTGCTTGGCGCACAATGTGCGTTTCGCTCCCAGAGGAAGGACTACGAATTAGTCCGAATCTATGTTGGAATAAAGTCTACTTATTTCTCATCCGGCAAGGGTCTTGTAAGAGGTCTACAAACGCAGTTGTTGCGAACACTATTCGACACATTCAATTCCGTCTAGTTTCGTTAATTTAACTGTAATCCAACGTATTAAAATCAGCGAAGAAAACGGAATATTTAATCCTAGAAAATTGCATTCGTATTACCATACTTCCGCGCTAGAATTCAGAATTATTAAAGCTCAGATTTCATATTATTAAATGGAGGTCTAAATCTTGGTCATAGTGTAAATCCAGCAAGCAATCTGCAAACAGCGCTGAATTTGCAATCTCAAATGCCTGCAGTCCGTAAGCAGTCAGTATAATTCATTTTATTTAGCTCTATGTTTAACCCTCGTCGAGGGGTGTTATAAGTTTGACATGTGTATCTGTCTGTGGCATCATAGCTCCCAAACGGATGGAACTATTGCTATGCAATTTTTTTTTATCAAAAGCTAGTTAATCGAGATGGTTCTTAGCTTAGTGTCATTTAAATCGGTTCACCTGTTTTTGAAATAATAAACACTTTTATGTAATTCGTACATATTTTGATAAAATAATTTGTGCTTTGTTAAGAAGGTTCTATATGTTTTCGCCTTAAATCGAGAGTGCGAAGGTACATTTGACAACATTTCACTAGATATTTCTTAACGTATACTCAGTTCAGTTGGGTCACGAAAGACCTCTAAGCCTAAGCAAAATGATCAGTGATTATGATTGGCTGGTAATAGCGACTTTGTGTGAATAAGTCTCTCTCTCTCTCTCTCTCGATAAAAAACATTCTGACTTGTTTTAAAAGTGTTAAGTTTATAATGCTCTGACCATGATTGCTTTAACGGAAATTTGTTTTTAAAAACATACTAAATGAAATGAGCGAAAAAACCTGTATAAGTAAATAAAATAAATTATCGTCTAGTTTTACTCAGTCAAACGAACTAGAGCGTATTCAACCGGTAGCGTACTTAATGACAATAATTTGACCCTTTGTCGCTTTAACTTGAAACTTGGGCAGATTTGGAGCATGACGTTGTTTGTAGATATCTCACTGGGTTTACACTGTACCTCTAGCTTCAGCATAAAGACAACCGAATCCGTATTTTCGTTGGCTCATAAATTTAGTCCAGATCACGATTTTGATGAGAAATGCGAGATATTTTCAGACTAAATCGTATTAGTGCGAGTTGTGTTAGAATTCTCGCATTCCAGATGAGATGTTTATTTGAATGTGTATTGAAATCTGCGTTATATTTGCTTATTGGAATTCTCGGGTGTTGTAAATAAACTATCAGACACGTAAATCCTCGAGTGAATTCAGCCACTTGTAGGGAAACGAGAGGCAGAGAGACAAACTTGAATGTTTGAGCGGGACCGCAATACCCCCACGGTCTTAACAACTTCACAGGTGTATTCAAATGTGAAACGTACTGTAATATGTTACTACCGTGTCGAAAGATCCTGATAACCTAACGAACTTGGAAAAGTTAAAAACCCCGACATTGTCATTACAAAGTTCAATATTTCAAAAACGGGTGAACCGATTTTAATGAAACTTGGCTAAGGACCATCTCGATTAAGCTAGCTTTCGATTGAAAAACCGCATCGAAATCAGTCTATCCGTTTGGGAGCTATAATGCCACAGACAGATACACAGATACACATGTCAAACTTATAACATTTATAACACCCCTCTTTTTTTGGCCAGGGGTTTATAAAAGGTAATTTTTTAAAATAACAACGTGTTGGTATTAAACACTGCGATTTTACTATGAAAACAGTGACATAAGTTTCTGCAACTAAACTGCACGTGAGTAATCCGTTTGTTCACTGTATCCTGACTCATCATCATCATCAGCCCACTGCCGCTAGTCACAGGTTCCATTAATAATAATAACAATAATAATATTCCCTACTCCTGGCCGGTGCTGTCTCTGAGTGTGTCCCTATGGCGCGGTCAGGGACAGCGTCCGCTCGATGTATCCCTCACTCTTCATTAAATTGTCAAAAGGGGCTCTAGGCCTTGGCTTCGGCTCCGCGCACGCCTCCCAAAGGTCCGGGACACTGTTGGCGCGTGAATGGGTGCGACATACAAATAATAATAATATTTATGTGTCGCCTATCTCTCAAACAAAACGGGGACAATATTACATTACACAAATTTTAGCGATTTAATAAAACCTAAAGGGGCCGGTAACGCACCTGCAATTCCTTTCTTGTTGCGGGTGTCTCTGGGTGACGGTGATCGTTTTCCAATAGGTCGCCTGTCCTAATAATAAAAACGTTTGCCGTAGTCCTAACGCCGAATGTAAGCTTTTAATATTTGTGTACTTACTTAATAATAGGATAATAACTTTATTTACATAATAAAACCAATTTACAATGACATTAAATCTAAGATAAAACTAAATAAACTAAAACTTAAAACTAAATTAAATCTAAATAAGGCCCCCCGTGGCATGGTGCCCAAAAGGCTGGCAGCGTTGCCTCGCTGAATAGCGATGCTGATTCTTTGAGAGAGAAAACTGCCAGCCCTTTGGTCACAAGTTGCATCAACTAAGCGCTTTTGAAACTCTGAAATAATTCATTATTGTTCTAACTACAGTAACGTACAGGTCCGTTTTTTATAAAGCTACATGTCACAATTTTCAAGCGGAAGTCACATTCTAACAAAAGATGATAGAATGAGACTTCCGCTTGAAAATTGTAACTTGCAGCTTTATAAAACACGGCCCATTGAGGGTGTTTAATAATTAGCGTCTGTAATAACTTACTAAGTATCAGACGACTGAGGGTTGAGCACGACTTTTCGAATCCTGCGTCACGTAAAATCGAATAGTACCTAAACGTAGTCGAGTTTAATATGACGTTTGGACCAGCGCCCACCTGTATTTGAAACTAAAATTTAGTATGAGCTTTCTCGATCTCGATACGATAACCGTAACGTTACGCAGGATTCGACAAGTCGTGCTCGAATCTCTGAGCGGCCCTCTTCTCGTTTTCTGCTCGTTTTCCGTAGTTGAGGGCAAAGGAAACAACCCATGCCACATAGAAACCTTAATTTGTCGTACGTTAACCTCTCCATACAGCCTGTCAAAATTAATTAAAACCCTATGTTATTTATCTAAGCCATAAATAACTATAGGTTAAATATTACCGACCGCAAGGTGTCGGGTTGTATGCTACGGGAATACAGTCTTTATTCCAAGGGTTTTGGGTTTAGATTTTATGTTTAGCGATTCTTCATTAAGGGTAATATTTAAGGGTATGTGACATTAATAGGGTAAATGTATGGAATTTTTCATATGAGCTTGCCCCCTGTAATTTGATATTAGGTTATTGGAGAAATTATAGGAATACTTGTTAAATTATACTAAGGCAATGGGCGGACCTGCACGATACAGGGTGGTGTGCGTGGCATATTAACTAACCATAATGTATATTTTAGCAAGTGAAGACTCTATCAAAAGTTGACCCTTATAGTAGATAAGCTGTTGCCCGCGACTTCGTCCGCGTAGATGTCGGTTATCGCGATCCCGCAGGAACTGTACAATGTTCCCGAATAAAAAGTAGCCTATGTTATTCCTCAATATTCAAACTATCTTCTTACCAAATTTCATCTAGATTAGTGTAGCGGTTTTTCCGTGAAGAGGTAACAAACAGACAGACAGAAAGACAGAGAGACAGAGTTACTTTCGCGTTTATAATATTAAGTTCGGATTTACCCTGTTATTCATAAACCTATTTTAACTAAAATGCCGTTAAAGTTAGTTTGTCCTTTTTTGTCACATTGACATTTCCGTTAATAAGAAGACAAAACCTATTTTAGCTAACTGAGACTTGAGTGAAATTGAAATAACCACTCTAGACCGCGAACCTAAGGTGGTTATTCCAATTTCGTCAAAGTTAATATACGAGGTTGAGTCAGAGTACCGTCAATTTAGACTACGTTAGTCACGCGGAATTTCATCCAAAAGATTTTATTATTAGCATTTGCTTTTAAGTAATGGTGTTTTAATAATGCAGTAATCTAATTATTTAAATTAATTCTGACAATTTTCAGGGTTCCGTGATTATGTAAACGAGATTTCACAACATAAAAAATAAAAATAAATCCGAAAAAGGTTATACGAGGGCGAGGGCTGTTTGATAAGTACCCGTTTATGGAAAACAAAAAATTTTTTTTTTTTGTATATATGCATTTATTTTTCTACGTAGTCAGCTTTTAACTCTACACATTTGTTCCACCTATACTCAAGCTTCAATAAACCATCCAAATAGTATGATTTTGGAAAGTCATTAAAATAGGCCTCTGTGGCGGCAATGACTTCGTCATTTGATCCAAATCGCTTGCCACCGAGCCATTTTTTTAGGTTGGGAAACAAAAAGAAATCGCTTGGGGCCAAATCTGGAGAATACGTGGGGTGAGACAATAGTTCGTAGCGTAACTGTGCTAATTTAGCCGTCACAACTCTGGACGAATGAGCCGGGGCGTTGTCGTGATGAAACAGTACTATTTTCTTTTTTAAATGGCGTCGTTTGTCCTTCAACACGGTGTCAAATTCATCCAATAAATTGGCATAGTACTGCCCTGTTATTTTTTTTCCCTTTTCTAAATAGTCAATATGTATAATATACCCTGCGAATCCCAAAAAACGGTCGCCATGACCTTTCCAGCCGATGGGACGGTTTTTGCTTTCTTTGGAGCAGGTTCACCCGGTAAAATCCACTGCGTCGACTGCTCTTTCATTTCCGGGGTGTAGTGGTGGACCCACGTTTCGTCCACGGTCACGAAACGACGCAGAAACTCCTTCGGGTTACGTTTGTACACGGCCAAACACTGCTCCGAAGTAGTCATTCGGTTCCGTTTTTGCTCCTCCGTGAGTAAACGCGGCACCCACCTCGCCGATACTTTCTTCATACCCAATTTTTCTTCTAATATGTGTTGTACCCTCTCGATTGAAACGTTTACAGCATCAACGATTTCTCGAAGTTTAATTCGGCGGTCGGCTAAAACGATATTTTCAATTTTCTTAACCATATCGTCTGTAGTCACCTCAACTGGCCGGCCTGGGCGATCCTCATCAAAGACGGTTGTTCTCCCCCGCTTAAACTCGTTATACCAATATCTGACGGTTGTCATAGAAGGAGCACATTCATGGTAAACCGCTTGCATTCTTACTTTTATTCCATCACATGTTTTTCCTTCCAAAAATAAGAATCTAATTACAGACTGATACTGTTCTTTCTCCATTTTAACAATTTTAAGTTCACGCCTTCACTGAATCGTTGTCAAATGAGAAAAAAAAACAAAAG
The DNA here is from genome assembly GCA_963691665.1 of Clepsis dumicolana. Classification (NCBI taxonomy): domain Eukaryota; kingdom Metazoa; phylum Arthropoda; class Insecta; order Lepidoptera; family Tortricidae; genus Clepsis; species Clepsis dumicolana. The sequence goes on from OY829529.1 coordinate 3,659,007, forward strand.
AATGTCTTTTTTTTTTAATTTTCCCGCCTCTGAAAAATGGCTTAAAAAGGTGGTATACTTATTTGCAGCCAGTGATATTAATATATTTAGAAAACGGATACTTATCAAATAGCCCTCGTATACAGAACCCTCGGTGTTATCAAGTCACACATGCCCGGTTTTTATCTGAACCAAATTACGTTTTTCTTATTATGGTAACAAATTACTCCATTAGGGAAACTTATTATGATAATCACGGAAATTGTATGAATGATTTATACAATTTACATAAATTGCAGCTTATCGTATCGCCCTAAACAAATGCGAAACGAACTTTATTGAAATTAACTTTCATACATTTGAATATATTACAAAGCTCACCTGGCGCAATTTGAAGTCTATATAGACCAATGTAAGGTTCAGAATTGAATGTGACCATCGCCCTATCAAAGCCATTGTATTTATTTATCCTTTTAGAACACGTGTTAAAATTACAGGTTATCATTATTAGCATAATAATGGTGTAACTTCACGTTACGCTTTTAAAAAATAACATTGCTTCTGTTATTTAGGTACCTAAAAGTACAATTTGATCAATCAACTTATAAGTGTGGACATGTCCCCTGGACAACTATTCAATAACATTTTTTTCTAAGACCCCACTCCCGTAAGTCAAGTTTTGCATGCTTAGGAGTTGAAGCATGAAGGTATTGCCATATAACTGTCGAAACTCCTAACATTTGATGGAGTGATGCCTTAGAAAATATTGTTTGGGAAGAATTACCCGGGGGACATCTCCATAGCAACGAGTGGCAATTAAAAGTTTGTTGACCCAATTGGGTTACACGATCCATTTAATTGAATTACAAGAGACATTTGATTGCTCAATTCCAGGCAATACTTCTTAAAATTATGATACAACGATGACGGATGTTTAAGACGAACGAAGACGACAAAACGAACGGATATCTGGCATAAGAAGTGGCGCTGGATTTAATTGGGTGTGGATTGAGGAGAACAGAACTGACGACCCTATACCAAACAGGCTTTGTAATGGCGCCTGTCTGGAGTGAGAAGACGAGGTCGGCCCAAAACAACGTATCACCGCTACAACGACCACACCAAGCAACTGGATCAATTGACTATTCTTTGCCACTCGTTGCCATGGAGATGTCCCCCGGGTCACTCGTCTAAGATAAGATTTTCTATGACTCCATCGAACGTTAGAAGTCTCGACAGTTATAATTATGCCAATTCCTTCATGCTTCATCTCCTAAGCATGCAAATCCTGATTTTCGGGGGAGTGGAGGTCTTAGAAAATCATGGTTTTGTTGTGTAACCAAGGGACATCTCCATGGCAACGAGTAGCAACGAAAAGTTGGTTCACCGAACTTCAAGAAATGAACAACTGATGTGCCCGTAAGGCAAGTACACCTTAAAAACCAGTAGCATTCATTCGAAAAGAGAAACAAGAACACATTTACTGACAAGGAATGGAATTCGCTCCCATCGTCTATTCTCTGATAGGTACAGAGTCACCTAGATATCTTTGTAGTTAAATGTCTTAACACCTTCACAGCCCAGTGCTCCATTATGGGTCACGACGAACTAGCTTCACAAGTCTGTCTTGCGGCATTCAGAAAGATATCATACTAATCCGAGTGCTTAGCTGGTAGACTCGTAGTTTTGTAGTGACCCACAGTATGTGTGATTGAAGTAATTTGCTTGAACTTAAGAGAAAATTTAAATGTTTTGTACGGGGACTGTGTCAACGTGTTAAGCCTGTCATTAACTCACGTGTATGAAGCGTAATCAAATGGATATTACACAGACACTTTCATTCATTCATTCGATTCCATCAATTCGTGTTAGCTCTTATAAATTTATCAACTAAATTCCCACGGGGCACTTTACAAAACTTATTTTCCTTGGGCCCAAATAATTGTCAAATTGCAGTAAATTCCGATAAGCTCAGGAGCACTTAAACCAACGATATCCAGCAATATGTTGCCGGTGTAGTATTATGGCGTGTCAGACCCATGTCAGGGGCATAACGGGATATTATATATTTAGTACTGTTAAGGGTGGCTTAGTATTTCACAATATTTGGGGTGGAAAATAATTACTGGTCAGCGCGAGTTCACGACAAAACAGAACTTAATCTGGATTTACTATTGGCATGATAAGGTCAGTCTCAGGGCAGTTTTTTTTTCACTATAAACTGACCAGTGATTGACCCCTATCTCACTTGATGGAAGGTGCAGATGAGGCCTAAGGTGTAACTCACTGGTTCAGTAACAGTTAAGTTTGAAAGGAAACCCTTTTGTTCAGAAAAGTGTTTATTTTTACTGTAATCTTTACGTTTACATTCATTACAATTCAAAAACCGCAGGACTTAAAAATAAGAAGAAATGTTTTAGAAAGTGCAATCAGAGCCCTTTTATTAACCGATTTCAAAAAAGGTGGAGGTTCTCAATTTTTTTTATATGATACCACTCTTCACTTCACTCCCGTAATTGAAAATTTGAGACCCACTAGCAAATGCAATGTTGCAATAAACATAAATGTTTTATTAATCATTTCCTATTTGCAAAATACTCAAGTAAGCGTCATCTAAAACTGAATCAAATTTCAAGTCTATAGCATTAGTAGCCTCTGAGATAACCAGCTGTGACGGACAGACAAACAAAGTCACACGGTACCTAAGATTTCCTTTTAGGTATACCATTTTGGTTCGAAACCTTAAAAGGCGACGTTCTTAAATCGTATCAATGTACGTAGGTACTAGTGCTAATAGAATTACAGGATTGCAAGACAAAATCAATAGTTTAATGGTCTTTCATTGATCAAAAGGCACGATAGAGAGTCTGCATCTTAACGCGCAAATCGAGATAATAGTGGTAGCACGAACACAGCTGATTGCCACTAATTTGGGTCCAAATTGTTTTATCCCAAGGGTTAACGTTGAGTGGCTGAGGCGAGTGATGTATTTAATAAATGATATGCCCTTCATCAACAGATAATTAATTAGGAAGCGTAGAATGAGGAGGAATGTTTTTTATGTATGTAGAGTTTGGACTCTACATACATAAAAAACATTCCTCCTCATTCCTCCTATCCACACTAATCTTTTACTAGCTAGAAATGCAACCACACACGTATGGGAGTCTGCACATTAAATTGATCATACTTTTAAAATACTCACTGAATCATGAATACATGGAAAAAAAATAGAATGCCAACCCCGGGAATCGAACCCGGATCCTCGACATTCCGTGTCGCGTGCCTATTTACACCAAGATTGCCAATTGATCAAGATTGTTTCAGTTAGTATTTTAAAAGCATAATTGATATTCACGGGAAAACCGTAAAAATAAAAAAAATTAGGAAAAATACAGAAAGATACTCCAATTGAGATCATGCATAAAATTGATCTCTAGACTATTTGGAGCAGTGTATTTTAACGTTTTAGTTTTTGGCTCTTTTTAAATCTCATTTTATGACTTCCTGAGGGTCGAGCACGACTTTACGAAAGCTGCGTAACGTTACGGTTATCGTATCGAGATCGAGAGACCTCATACAAAATTTTAGTTCCAAATACGCTCACGGGCGGGCGCTGTTCCAAACGTCATACAAACTCGACAACGTTTACTATTCGACTTTACGTTACGCAGCATTCGTAAAGTCGTGCTCGACCCTCTGTCACTCGTTCAAAAGACAATTGACAAAGAACCCCTTGAGGAATAAGCTCGCTTTTGTAGACCCGTTACTGTTGCTTCTCCGTTTTTGTACACGAAAAGTATTATACACCGCACCGGACGTTAGAAAAGTTGAAAAACCGCCGACATTGTCATTTCAATGTTCAATATTTCAAAAACGGGTGAACCTATTTTAATGAAACTTGGCTAGGACCCGTCTTGATTAAACTAGCTTTCGATTGAAAACAAACCACATCGAAATCGGTCCATCCTTTTGGGAGCTATGATGCCACAAACAGATACTCAGATACACAGACATTCAGATACACAGATACACATGTCAAAGTTATAACACCCCTCTTTTTCGTCGGTGGTTAAAAACAGTTCAAAGCAACATTTATTTACGCAACGCTCAATCTTACGAATACCTAAATAGAGGGAATTTTTATGTTCGCCATTGTTTATTTGACTGCGAGAGCTTTATGGCACGTAACTCCAACGTCGCATTTTTTACAGGTAGACGTTGATCAAATCGCTTTGCCGAATCGCCGCCGAATCTGATTTCCATTCCAAAAATTCTGAGGTCGCTGAATTCAGATTTCACGGAATGTGGGGAGGGCCGGCTGGATTTTCGTTTTAGTCTTTTTACAGATGCAAATACATTTTTTTATTACTGGTTATGAAGGAAAGTTATTATGTATAAGAAGATAGACAAACTAGGCAACCTTCAGCCAAACTATTTCAATTCACGAAAATATACGAAACTCGTAAATAAGACGCTATTCACGCTGTAGTATACTTATACAATACAATACAATAACTCTTATAGTTGCTATAGTACGTCAGCGGTGGCGACGACCGTCTGGCTTCGCTATTAATCAAGCTCACCTAGTTACAAACAACACTGGCCACACTGCCTTGTTGACAGGATATTCCCAGGGCCGGCCCGTTCATATAGGCGAACTAGGCGATGGCCTAGGGCGCTCGTATTAGAGGGGCGGCAATCGGCGGCATCGAAATTAAAAAATAACACAGTTTTTTATTTATTTACAACTTGAAAATACTCCCAATTTTTACCTACTTTTCTGTCAAAATGTTTTTGTATACTACTCAAGTAGCGACTTCTACAAGACACTATACTTCAAATTTCATTAATATATATGTGTATCTTGTGGTTTTTGAATAAAATGACTGTGACATACGGACGGACATGACGAAACCATAACAAGTAACACAGACATGACCATTTTTGCCATTTTGGCTATGGAACCCTAAAGAGCTATTTTAAAGAAAAAAATGCATTACAAGTAGTGTAATCGATTCTCAATAATAAATTTTTTTTATTACTTATTTTTGTATTAAAAGGCCGTCGTTTCGGTTTTTTACCTAATGCGCCAGGATGCTCGGCCCGGCCCTGGATATTCCCGATAGTATTTGACCGAGAAAAAACCCGAAATAATGATATCCGCATCAGTAGAACTAAGGTTACCGACATAGTCCGAAGAATTGCGAAACTTAAGTGGCAGTGAGAGGGGCACATTGCTCGCAGAACTGATGGCCGATGGGGCCAGAAGATTCTCCAATGGCGTCCGCGGACCGGGAGACGAGCTGTCGGTAGGCCTACAACAAGATGGAGCAACGACCTGGTGAAGATCACGGGATCGCGGTGGATGCGGAAAGCACAAGACCGGTCTGAGTGGAGAACCGCGGGGAGGCCTATGTCCAGCAGTGGACGTCTTTCGGCTGATATGATGATGATGATGATTTGGCTGAGAGACCGGGATGCGCAAGCGAAGCGTCTTCGCTTCAGCTTGAACAAAAATTATTTCTATTGTTCGGATGTCTGTCCGCATGTCCGGTTGTTTTCCTCTTCATCGTGGCACTTCCGTGAAATTATGTGAGCAGTGCCCTAAGCACGACTTGTCGAATCCTGCATCACGTAAAATCGAATAGTAAACTATAAAGAGTTTGTATGACGTTTGGAACAGCGCCCGCCCGTGAGCGTACTTGGAACTAAAATTTAGTATGAGATTTCTCGATCTCGATACGATAACCGTAACGTAACGCAGGATTCGACAAGTCGTGCTTAGGGCACAGTGCCTCGAGTATTCGAATCCTACGTAACGTAATCGAATAGTAACGTTTACTGTACCATGGATACTAAACAATGGATAAACGTACTTATATTGATAAATACATACTTAAATACATATTAAACCTCCAAGACCGGAAGACAAACATTCGTATTCATCACACCAACATCTGCCCGGACCGGGGATCGAATCCGGAACCCCAAGCTTCATGGTCAGGATCTCTAACCACTAGGCTATCCGGTCGTCAAACAACACTCATTTTCTTACGTATCAAGACGACGACCTGTGTTTTCCTGGACCGAAATGCATCCATTTCTTTTAAAACAAATAATAACATACCAAAACAAAGTGTCCCACAAAACCCATGGCCCTGGTCACCCGCACAATAAGACCCCTGATGAAATATTTGTACCGAAGTGGCAATTGCATCGCGCCGAGAATGTCCTAATAAAGTTCCAATTTGTGGGCATTCACACCCTGCCAATTGCAGCTCTGGGTAAATTGGAGGCTCTATCGATGTGAGACTTGGATAGCCAAAGAATATTGTACAGTAAGCCCACCACGAGTTTTCGAATCCTGCGTAACGTTAACGTTATCGGTACGAAATCGAGAAACCTCATACTAAATTTTAGGTCCAAATACGCTCACGGGCGGGCGCTGTTCCAAACGTCATACAAACTCGATAACGTTTACTATTCGATTTTACGTGACGCAGGTTTCGAATATTCGTACGCGGGCCTCTGTCGCCGAGACATGTAGCTGTAGTGCTAGGCATTATCCTAGTTAAACGCGATTAGGGGCCATTTAGATGTTACGAATGACGATTTAGGGGGGGGGGGGGGCAACGATGTCTTATTTTTTCTTACAAGGGGGTGGGAGGGAGTCATGACAATTATTTTACGTAAGATCACAAAATTGTGCAAAGTTAAAATGATACCCTGACAATCCGCTCCGCTTGCGTATCAAAATCAACTTTGTGGCTTTATTATGTGAACAGCGTAATTGAATTTTATAGCGTATTGGTTTAATTGTAACACTAAAATTGTTTTGGTAACGTATAAGTACTTTTTTGTCCCGAAAGCGTCAAGCAAATCTAAATAACAATGAAAATGTACCTATGTAAATCCTAACATTAACTTATGTTATAAGGCAATAATGCTACATACTACAGCCGTGAACAAAGCGAACGTGCTGTTAAACGGAGCACTGTGCCAACTCGTTGAAACGTTGAGTTTTATTATGATCATGTCATGGTAAATCTGTAGGTAGCAGTATCACAACCATTAAATAACCTAACCAACTTAAAATTAAAAACAGGCAAACCGACTGCAAATTCAACGACGACCGAATATACTTGTGGTTAGAGACCCCGACTATGAAGCTTGAGGTCCCGGGTTCGATTCCCGGTCGTTTCGTTTCTTTAAACATTTCACATATTTACAATTATGTGTATCTATTTTTTTTATACGACGAGGAAGGCCAACGAGCAAGTGGGTCACCTGATGGTAAGTGATTACCACTGCCTGCATCTGCAAACCCCGGGTTTGCAGATGCGTTGCCAACCTAAAGAGCTACAAGATGAAATGCCTCTTGTGCCCGTAATTACACCAGCTGTCTTACTCTCCACACCGGAACACAACAGTGCAAGCACTGCTGCTTAGCGGCAGGATTAGCGAGTAAGATGGTGGTAGTGATCCGGACGGACCTTGCGCAAGGTCCTACCACCCGCAAAACAACACACACACATGTTATTTAAACATTTTAAATTCAACGGTCACATTTGCACATGTTTTTGCCATTGAATATTGCTAATGTGGCATTCATCATCATCATCATCAGCCTATTTACGTTCCACTGCTGGGCACAGGCCTCCCCTCAGAATGAGAGGGCTTGGGCTATAGTTCCCACGCGGGCCCAGTGCGGATTGGGATCTTCACACATACCATTGAATTGCTTCGCAGGAGTGTGCAGGTTTCCTCACGATGTTTTCCTTAACCAAAAAGCTCATGATAAATTACAAAAGTAATTTCGCACATAAATTCCGAAAAACTCAGAGGTGCGAGCCGGGGTTTGAACCCACGACCCTCTGCTTGAGAGGCGATAGGTCAAACCACAAGGCTATCACGGCTTTTGTGGCATTGATTCTGGCGAATACCGATTCATCCCCTCACTACATACGTATATTTAACCCTCCTTTTCCTTATCCATTTCCTACTGGCTAACCGGGGGTAGATCGACACCACCACTTTTGTCTTGTCACTGCGTCGCGTTGGGTCGAGCTCCTGCTCCCTTCTACGTTGTCTAACTAGCAGCTAGCAAAACCACTTCAAAATACACCCTGGGGTGGAAGAAGTCAAGAAGCGAAACCAGCGTCCATCAAAAACCAGCACGCGGGGCCAATTATAACCTGCTAACTTTTAATCTCGTCTGCGACCATCTAAATACTTTGCGAAGTGAGTAGTGGTGGTGTTAAATCAAAGCTCTTGCTTGTGCGCTTCGTTTGAGATACGCGCCAAAGTGTTCGTCAGTCTATAACTTGGACTTTCAAATAATTTTCAACATTTTTGTATCTGCTGCTAACATTCAATCTCTTCTGCTAACATTCATTCATTCAATCTCTCTCAAAAAGCTCTTGTTTGTGCGCTTCGTTTCAGATACGCTCTGAAGTGTTCGTCAGTCTATAACTTGCTTTTTTTTGTAATTTATAATTATTTCAGTATCGGCCGCTAACTTCACACGTTTGTATCGCTCCTTTATTTTGTCGGGTTATCATCCGCCGCTAACTTTAGGCCGCTAACTTCACACCGGTAGGTTAGCACCCCTCACTTCCTTCTTTTGTATCGCTCCTTTATTTGGTCGGGTTATCATCCGCCGCTAACTTTAGGCCGCTAACTTCACACCGGTAGGTTAGCACCCCTCACTTCCTTCTTTTGTATCGCTCCTTTATTTGGTCGGGTTATCATCCGCCGCTAACTTTAGGCCGCTAACTTCACACCGGTAGGTTAGCACCCCTCACTTCCTTCTTTTGTATCGCTCCTTTATTTGGTCGGGTTATCATCCGCCGCTAACTTTAGGCCGCTAACTTCACACCGGTAGGTTAGCACCCCTCACTTCCTTCTTTTGTTTTCCCATCCCAGATTCCATCTAGTAGGTGATAGTGAAAGGCCTTCAACGTACCTAATCGTTTTGTTTACATCTTCATTAAATTGGATCGACATTATAAGGTGTCTAAATACGTAACGTTGTCATACTGTTCTCCTCATGCTGCGTAATAATAGTACTTTATTGTAGCGCGTAACGAGTAAAGTTGAAATACCTAATGATTCGCCGTTGTTTTATTGCCTTTGTGCTCATTTTATAATCTAGATAACTTTTAGGTACGCTTCGAGCCTATAGAAAAGTCTCTTTGCCTCCTTGTGTTTTAATGGGCAGTCGAAAAAATTTTTTTAGTCTATCGTGGTACTTTTGCGGGAGTCCGTAATAATGAAACCAAAGAAATAGTCGAAGCGATAATACGTAAACACCTAGAGTTTTGTTTCTATGACAAATAAAACTAATAAAAGGTTTTAAAGACAGCTGATTTACAAAAAAACATCGTAATACATTGGCTTCGCAAAACCATGGACTTCGGGTTGGCGCTTGAAAACGTCCAAACCAAAATACCAATAACTTACCAGAAATACCACTAATCGAGCGTCAGTCTGTCTCAGTTTGGTCGAACGACTGCGCTGTGACGTATGGCTGTCATCGAAAAATGCCATGATGCCACATTTTTCGTAAAATTTGTACTGGACCCAAAGTCCATGATGTTAGTACTCGTAAGTCAATAATAAACGTTTCAGTACTACGTATGGATCAGGTAGGTGATTTTTGTTAAAATAAGTTCTATGTTTCGACCGTTGATTCCAAAAAAATCGTAACTACAAAAGGCTGGTTTCCAGAAGAGCGCAAAAACGATTTTAAATACTTTGAGTCTTAATATTATGGTTTCTTAGTTAAACATAATTGAATATTTATGTGGCATATGTTTTAGAGTTTTTGTTTTAGAAGAGAGTATTGTAATTTTATTTAAAAAATGCTTTATTTTGATTTTAGAAATAGTTACGACCACAAATGTCAACAATTAGTTTATCCAGTATTATCGTAACTGCAGAAACTGTTATACCATTCCATATATGAACGTATTTTACTAGTGGATCATTATTGTAACCTATGATTACACTGTACTCCTTAGTATTATTTTGTCAGAATACTGTTGTTTTCAGTAATACAACATCATAACCAAAGTTGCATTGCAAAAATTAAAAAAAAAGTTTGTGTGTATTGTGTATTAATTGATGATGCTTGAGCGAATATTCTGTAAAGCCCAATGCACAAATTATCAATATAAATGGGTAATGAAGTAATCCTATTTTCGTGGCTACTCGTAGCTCCAACAGCGCGAGGTTTTACTGACAAGTAAAATTGTATTGACAGTTACCGATAGAACAGTTGCAAAAACTTCGATGGACCAAGATGGTAACTCGTGATCCGACATTATTCCCACAATAATATTTCGCCTTTTCGGTTTGTACGGTACTCAAAATGTTTGTAAGTCGCGAACGGATTTTATTCGTTAAAACATTTTACTTCAAACCCTTACTTACTGTGTTTTCATACTGTGTATCTTTTTTATTTATCAAAATTTTGAAAAAGTAAAACTACAGTTCGATAGCGTTTCAATTAATTAGCTTATGATACAAAAGTCACGATACATATTATTTTGAGTTACGATATTTTCCGAATCAATGGTCGATTTATTTCTTTTTTATAGAAACACATACCGAAAAATATACATACCGAACTCCGAAGGCAAAGCTAAATATAGATATAAATAGACATCTTAGATAAAGTCACGGGCAACAGTAAGCGTCCTATGAAGAGGACATTGGACACGACAAAGGCTATATGTATTATGTATATGTATTATGTATATGTATTATGTATATGTATTATGTATATATATTTCCGCTCAGAGCTTCGTAAATAAACAGGCCAAAATAAATATTTTCGTTACAAGAAAGCTGTTTTCTTTGCGAAAGAAAGTATTCGAATACAGGAAGCGTATGACAATAAAACAGACGTTTATTTTAACTCACTATTATTTATTGGCGTTTGTTGTTGAAGATAATGTAGTTGTTTTTGCCACTAAGGTAATATTTTCTTCCTTTATATACTTACCCTACTACAATTAATAAGCTATTCAGCACATTACAAAACCGTCGATCGTGTTGAACTCCGCTATAATCGCGCCAAGCCCTAATGAAATTACAAGCGAAAAACATAATGTCACCATTTTGTACTAAATTTAGTACACTAAAACTGTATCTTATTATTTTAGTACACAAGCAATAACCTAAAAGGCCATTAGATTACTATCGGCACTAGCTTAATATAATACAATAAATAATTTCCATAATGACCTACCCTGTTATTCATAAACCTATTGAAACTAAAAAATGCATGAATAAGGCCACTAGAATCTGGAATCGTAAGTCAAAAGGAAAGCTATTAATTGAATGTAATTGTTGTTATTGTAATTGGATTTGCAGGACTTTAGGGTTGCCAGTGGTAGTATTCAGTATTCATTTATTTATTGCAAAATTTTACAAGTTATGTATAAAATAGACAAAATAATATTAACCACACGCATAAATTGGAGACGATTTTTATTTTCGCGCACCCCACAGTGTGGGGTATCGTTAGATAGGTATTTGAAAAATATTGGGAGTGTGCAAACAAATTTTTTCGATTCAGATATCCGTTGGCGAAATATGAAGCTTTAAAGTTAACACAATGCTTTAAGCGTAGCTGCACTTATATGTGTAGCAACTTGTGCTGAGTGGACGTTTTCTGCGTCCTTCTGTGTCACCATAATCGGTATTTAGTCATAAAGGAACATTTTTATTTAGGTATTTTTATTGTTAACTGGTGTATACTTTGGGAACTGTAGCTTAAAAATAATATTTTTCTTTCTTTCTTCGAAACTGCTCATTTTTGTTAGACTTTAAAATGTAACTTTAAAGTTTATAATTAGAATTTAAAAAGAAAACTAGCACAGTTAAGTAACTATACAGCATAAAGAGTAAAAAAGTTAACCGTTTTTAGGACTTATCCTCGTGTCCCTAAACAAAGAACCATTCAACTAACTATGATTCCATCATAAAGCGCGTTGGAACCCTGCCGTTCTACTTCACCAAGCACATTCATTTGTAACCGCTAACACCCGATTGCTTCGACAAAGTTCCGCAAGCCGGCATACTCTCACGTTTTTGTCCCCGGATCCTTGATTAAGAGGTTTGTGATAAGAATTGATTTAGGATTTAGCCAGTGTTTCCCGAACTTCGGGCCTGACTTCTTGGGGTCCACGGACTAAAAGTTTTTTTTATTCATTGTGTTGTCTGAAATAAAGTACTTAATTGTTTAATCCAAATTTTCCCCTTTCATTGTAAGAGGAGGCCTGTGTCCAGCAATGGGACATAAAAAGGTTGATGATGATGATGATGAATCCAAATTTTTAGATACTGACAATCAATTCCATACATAGGTATACTGAAAGTGGCTCAAAACTCACTAACAAGATATGTCCCCCACAGCTAACTAGACAAGTTAAAACTATGACATTTATTTTATTTTATATTTTATTTTCAGCACAAGAACGGGATTAAAGTAAAAACCAATAAACGGACATGAACAATAGATATTAAAGACACAATATTTGAAAATACATTCCTAAGTAAATAATAAAGGAAACATATTGGATATTACACAAAATTAGACATCAATACTACAGAGACTTTTATCAATATTAGCTAACAAAAACTGCCAACTGCCAGCAAGTACGTCAGAGGCCAGAGCACGAATACTCGAATCCTGCGTAACGTAATCGAGTAGTAACGTTATTGAGAAATTTGTATGACGTTTGGGACAGCGCCCGCCCGTGAGCTTATTTGGAACTAAAATTTAGTATGAGATTTCTCCATTTCGATACGATAATGTATCGTTACGCGTTACGTTACTTACTCAGTATCGTTAATAGACCACGTTTAAATTCTATTTTATATTTTTTAACATTTAGAATTTAAAGAAATTAAAAACAAAGGGTAAGGGGCACTAAATCACAGTGAAATGAACGGATCACTCACGTACGTCAGTCGAGTATAGCTGGACATGTTTCTGACTAATCAGTCACTATGATTGAAGGTCACAGTAGGTAGTTTCATGTTAAAAGTGACACTAGATATCGTAATACGTAACGGATTATGATTGAATTTTCTCATAGTATTACTATTATTATGGACCAAACTGTGTCCGATTGCTCTAACAAAGACATCCCCCCCCCCCCCCCCCGACCCTTTGACCCTTTTCTTAAAAGTTAAGGAGGAATAGTATTAGGAGTGTCAAAGCCCATACTTCGAATCGTTCCCCGCAGTTATCTTAAAATTCAGGCAATTTCTAGATGGCGCCAAGGTCGTAGCCAGCGGGTCAAATAATAACAAAACAGCGGTTCTAATGTGTCACTCAAGCAAGGTAGATGGCGCTGAATGTAAATAAGAATGATTCAAAGTATGGACTTTGTCAATCCGTTTACTTTCTATGATTCTTGGCAGAAAGTAGGTATCAATAAAGTTAGTGCTTTTCTTAGGGTTCCGTGGCAATCTGAGTCCTGTCTCAGGGGTCCGACGTTGTCAAAGTTTGGGAAAGGCTGATTCAGGGCCTTTGTGTGATTAATCGGTTTCGGTGCCATAAAAAGCGACGGGTGACGATGTGTTGCTAGGGTATACTGAGCAAGTGTGTTGTTCCTGTGAAACTGTAATATTTTTATTTTCCTATTATTTTGTGAGTTTTCTTTATAGGTATGAAGGGTACACGGAAAGAACAATCATTTCTATCGCGATTTGAAAGTTTGGAACGATAGCAATTTTTTATACGTCTTTTTTTAAGTGATAAAAAAGGCAAGTTACATAAACATTTGTAACTTATAGTCTATTGAGTGCTCTACATTAATTTGAGGTTAAAAGGTGGTGTGAGTAGTATATTATTGGGCATTCTGGACCACCATTCATTCGATCGGGCGAAAAATTTCGCCCTCACTCATTCGTGGTGATCCAGAAGCCCAATAATACAATGAATTGCACACAACCTACAATCAACCCAGACCCAACGGTAACCAACCTAACAGTAACCTATCAGCATTTGCGTTCAACATAACGCTCAACCTACACCTGAAATCGCATTGGGCATTCTGTTTCACCTCTCGTTCAACGCAACAGCAACTCAAACCCAACGGAACCCAACCTAACAGTGACCTATCAGCATTTGCGTTCAACATAACGCTCAACCTACACCTGAAATCGCATTGGGCATTCTGTTTCACCTCTCGATCAACGCAACGAATACATCAGCCCAACAGCAACTCAAACCCAACGGAACCCAACCTAACAGAATTTGCTCACACTCGAGGTTTAACGTTAACCATCTGTTCTTCTGCTCATTTTGAATAAGCATTCCATGCTTGCAACACGCGCGCATTGGTTGAATTGATCTTGAACAGATATGAAGTTTGTAAAACAAGCTCAGAGCTTGCAGTTGGAGGTTGTTTGTTCAGATCGCAACAATCGTAGTTTTCGTCACGGTGAACTTTTACCCGACACAATTCGCTGTATAATTTGCGGTCCTTCTAATTGCGGTAAAACTAATTTAATTGTCTCTCTTCTACTACATGAACAAGGACTACGCTTTCAAAATATTTACGTATATTCAAAAACACTTTTCCAACCGATGTACCAGTTTTTAGAAAAAATATTGATGTTGGTTCCATCAGTTAAATTTCAAAAATATCGCGAAAATGATGAAATACTAAGCCCGCATGAAGCTGAGAACAATTCAATTATCATATTTGATGATGTTGCATGCGAAAATCAAAATAATATAAGGGATTACTTTGCAATGGGAAGGCATAAAAATATTGACAGCTTCTACTTAAATCAAACTTACAGTAAAATACCTAAACAATTAATAAGGGACAATGCTAACTTAATCATCCTTTTTAAACAAGATGAAGTTAATTTACGTCATGTTTATGACGAGCACGTTGGAACTGATATGTCTTGGTCACAGTTTCGGGAAATGTGTGCAAAAATATGGAGCGTACCTTTTAGCTACTTGGTTGTAAACAAGGATTGTGCTAGAAATTCAGGATGTTATAGAATGGGATTTGATACATTTATCGTTTTGGATTAACCGTGTTACTTAACCAGTTTCATTTTCAAGAAACTTTTATTGCATCATGGGAATCCATCGAGATCAGACATGAATCATAAAATAAACACAGAGAAAACTTTAAAAGAAAAAGTACTTCAGTCTGCCGATGCTGTCAAAAAGAAGGTTAAACTACTTCGTGATATGAAAAATAACAACAATATGATTTTGGAATCAGTCTTTAAACCAATAACAGACCCGCTTAATGAAATGGTTAAAAGTAACGACAATAAATACTATAACACTAATGAAACCGATTTTGATGAAGACATATTTAAGTGGCAAAAGGCGCCAAAAACATTAAAATTTAGTCCTAATGAAGGGAAGAGAAGTAGTATTAATAATCAAACAATCGTACGAAATTTTTCCGAAACGACTTCAAATAATGATGATGAGGTATCAAATAGAGACGAAAACAGACAAGATGGTGATGATGACATGTTATGTGAAAGTGACAACAATGATGTCTTGGAATCAACAAATGATACTTCATTTAAGACTACCGGTTCATATGCATCTCCTCGCGAAGACCCTGCATGGCAAAAACAATACAACACCGACTTGGACATTCCTTTTGGCATACGAACAGAACGCGATAAGCTTATGTTAGGATCTTGTTTAGTTTCCGTTAGTGGCGAAAAACTCAAAGTAAATGGACGTACTTACAATTTAACACCAGGTTTATATGATTTGTTATTTAAGAAGTTGCCTGATTTAGGTATCATAACTGAAGACGATAAACGTTATTATAAAATGTTGCTACTAGAAACGAATGTCCATAGACGAGATTTTGATCCCAATAAACCAATAAAAAGTAACAAAGGTCAGAAATATTTATACATTATAAAACCGCTTTTCAAATTATCGAAACAACGTTCAATAAGCGAAGATTTATGTACTTACGGCAAAGGACTACCAACAATGAAAAAAGTTAAAAGAGATGTTTCATATGTCTATTGGGATAATCCAAACGAATTAGTTGAAAGATTGAAATTACTCATTGCTTCCCGTGATGCCGGTAACACAGGATTAGACAATGAAATAATATCAATTGTAGAAGAACTTCGTGAAGCGGGCTTGGTTAATCAATGATATATAAAACTGGTATTTTACTTTTACCATCAGTCGAAGCCGGAAATTTGATGATACATAAGTGCATAAAAATAAGAAGTAAAAATGAACATAGACAAATTCGGTCATCATGTTCATAAACGTTTGCGTGTATGTGAAGTTTTTGAACTTAATAATAAAACTTTGCTGCGTTCTGATGATGGCGATTTCGATCTACAATCATCGCGATTAAAGGGGGTAGCGGATCCTTTGACACCCAATGATGCAGCTAATAAGCAATATGTCGATCAGCTCGTCCAGGACACTTACGAGAAGAAGCATCTAGATTCTTTATTTAAAACTATAAATTCTCAAATTCATCAGCTTGCAAATCAGTTGAAAATAAACTTTTATACAAAAAGGGACATAGACAATATTTTAAGTAATTTCAAAGATGACAAAAGAACAAGTCGTGAATGAAATCCATAGATCGGCCCGAAAAAATTTCAAGCGTCGCGCAGTTATATTAAAAGGAATTGATGATTTGTGGCAAGCAGATTTAATTGACTTACAGAATTTACATACTGTAAATAAGGGATATAAATACATTTTAGTTGTTATTGACACATTTTCAAAGTACACGTGGTGTATTCCTACGAAATCTAAAACTAAAACAGAAGTAAAAAATGCATTTGAACTAATTATCAAGTCGACCAAACGAATACCTAGAAACTTACAGACAGACTTTGGAAAAGAATTTTACAATGATCAATTCGATTGTTATGTGAAATCCTTAAAAATAAATCATTATTCCACGTATTCAGTTAAAAAGGCGTCTATTGTTGAAAGGGTAATAAAAACGCTCAAGAACAAACTTTACAAATATTTCAGTTTCATCGGGAACTACAAATGGCTTGGAAAACCTTTCGATGAGATAGTTCAATCTTATAATCAAACTGTGCATAGCACAACAAAATTTAGCCCAAATGAGGTGAATTTTAATAATGAAGCCGAAGTAAAGAAAAACATTGATAAATCACAATCCAATGGGCGTTTTAAATTAAATATTTTTAATGTAGGAGATCATGTGCGTATAAGCAAGTACAAAAGCGTCTTTCATAAAGGTTATACGCCTAATTGGTCAACTGAGCTATTTACTATTAAAAAGGTGAATCACACTCGTCCTGTTACTTACCATATTGAAGACCAACGAAAAAACTCAATACTCGGTACATTTTATGAACAAGAACTGCAAAAAACTAAGTATCCAGACGTTTACCTCATCGAAAAGGTAATCAAAAAAAGAGGGAAAAAATTGTATGTTAAGTGGTTAGGACTTAACGATAGCGAAAACAGCTGGATCGACAGAAATGCCATTGTATAAATATATTTAAAAACTTTCTCGCGCTAAGTCATTAACTTTTGGGATATGAAAGGAAGAGGACTTCTAAACAGTATTATTAATCACTTACCGTTTGAACTGCACTTACCTGGCTACAATTATTGCGGACCAGGCACAAAATTGCATAAGCGATTGCAAAGAGGTGATAAAGGAGTTAATGAATTGGACAACGCGTGTATGCAACACGATATAGCATACGATAAATATTCTGACCTAACAGACCGACATCGTGCAGATTTTGAACTCTATAAAATGGCTAAACAAAGATTGAAGTCAAAAGGTGTTGGAAAAGGAGAAAAACTTGCGTCTTGGATAGTTAGCAAAGTGATGAAATCTAAAATGAAAGCTGGTGCAGGGATAAAATCATTTAAGCATTTTGTTTCTAAGATACGTACCGAATTGAAAAAAAACAAATCTAAAAAAGAAGGCACTGCAGTCAGTCGAGCTTTTGCTGCAGCGAGTAAAGTATTTCTTAATAACAATACGAGTAAAATGAGAGTTCCTCGATTAATACCGATTCCTAAAACTGGAGGTATATTGCCACTAATACCTATTTTCGCGGGACTTTCTGCGTTAGGGTCATTGGCAGGAGGAGCTGCTGGGATCGCTAAAGCTGTTGGTGACTACAAAGCTGCAAAAAAGAGCTTATCCGAATCAGAACGTCATAATAAAATGATGGAATCTATTGCATTAGGTAAAGGGTTGTACATTAAACAGTATAGAAATGGAAAGGGTTTGTGTTTAAAACGATTAAAAAACTAAATAAAAGGCTACCCAGACGTGCTCTTACAAATGTTGATATTTTAAAACATTCAACAGATATTCCTTATTTTCGTGGTGTTTACATGAGAGACAAATTGCCAAACCGTCCAAAAAGAGTAGAATGTGCAATCGTAAATTTAGATAGTTCTAAAAACCAAGGGACTCACTGGGTAGCCTATGTCAAAGATAATAATCATTGTGAATATTTTAATAGTTATGGTGATCTTCAACCGCCGCTAGAATTAATAAAATATTTGAAAAATTATAATATTTTATACAATTATAATATTTATCAAAAATTCGATACTGTTAATTGCGGACATTTATGTTTAAAATATTTAAAAAAATATTGGAATAACCGTTTAAATATCTCTGAACAATAAATAGCTTCTCATTCTCACGATGTCTTTCACTTTGTCCATAACGGGATCCTCCTCTACCCTGATTACGAATCACTCGCCAGCTCTTCAACTAGATGGTGAATATGAATGCGGGTTGCTATACTTGTCGACATTTAACTCGATACCTAATATTGACACCCGAAATAATAAGTTTTATTATGGTGATAACGAAGTAGTAGAAATTCCTGAAGGGTCATATGAACTTCAAGATCTTGATGATTATCTTAAAAGACATCTCCAAGGTTGCACCTTTACACTGACATGCAATAATAATACGCTAAAAACATCTATACTGTGTTCCAAAAACGTCTATTTTAAAAAACCAAATTCGATTGGTAAGTTACTTGGTTTTGGAGAAGAAACAGTTCAGGCGAATATATTAACTGAGTCCCCTTTTCCCGTGTCCATTCTGTCTACAACTATAGTACGAGTTGAATGTGACATCGTGAGCGGGTCATTTATAAACGGAAAACCTAGTCATATAATTCATGAATTTGTGCCAAATGTACCGCCTGGTTACCGGATTATAGAAACACCTAAAAATGTTATATATTTTCCTGTTACTCAAAACAGCTTAAACGCTCTTATAATAAGAATACTGGATATAAACGATAATTTAGTGAATTTACGTGGCGAAGAGATTCAGATATATTTACATCTCAGAAAAAAATGATAGACTTTAATAAATGTACGGTCTCAAACAGCAAAGCCGTTAGTGCTCATTGTGCTATCAAGAAAAGAAGACCTAAAGGACAACTAACGAAGGAAAACAAACAGTTTTTAAAAAACATAGGATTATTAAAATGAGTATACTAAACTTATCAGACTCCTTTAGCTTTGATAGCACGATTGAAAGTTTCGAATATCATTCGTATAAACCGTACGTAACAAGTTTCAATTTAAATGATGAAATCCGTATACCTATCAACCAGCAAGATCTATACGTATTACCATCAGCGAGTACTTTATACATAGAGGGTACTATAGAAGTATTCAACAGAGAAACAAAAGCGAAGGTGTCCAGTGTTCATTTTACAAATAACCCTATACTTCATTTATTTCAAGATATTCGATATGAGCTGAATGGGATTGAAATAGATAAAATTAAAAACGCTGGGGTCACAACAACAATAAAATCTCTTGTGTCGATGAATGAACTTGAATCATCGATGTCAAAGTTATGGGGCTGGGATGTTGATGGCACAAAAATTACGCATGGATCATTTTCTGTGTCAATTCCTTTAAATAAGATTCTTGGCTTCGCAGAGGATTATAACAAAATTATTATTAACTGTAAGCATGAACTTATTCTTTTACGATCCAATACTAATTTAAATAGCGTAAAACTGAACACAAATGAGTATATAGGTAACATAACTATATCTAAAATAGTATGGCGCATGCCGCACATTAAGGTTTCTGATCGTGAAAGATTAAGTTTGCTTAAATATTTGGAAAGAGATCGAGCTATTCAGGTAGCATTTAGGAACTGGGATCTGTACGAATACCCGCTTTTACCTAAAACATCAAAACATTCTTGGGCCGTCAAAACTTCGTCTCAAGTTGAAAAACCTCGATATGTTATAATTGGATTAAAAACAAACAGGAAAAATGTTGCTGATAAAGATATATCGCGTTTTGATCATTGTAATTTGCGTGACGTTAAAGTTTTTTTAAATTCAAATTATTTTCCTTATGAAAACTTGAATGTCAGTTTCTCGGCTCAAAAATTTGCTATATTATATGAACAGTACGCTAAATTCCAACAGTCTTATTATAACCGCAGCCAAGCACCGTTGTTGAATCCACAAGACTTTATAAATAAAGCACCTCTGTTTGTTATCGACTGTTCTCGTCAAAACGAAACCTTAAAAACGGGTTCAGTCGATGTGCGGATTGAATTAGAGTGTGACACAGATATC
The DNA here is from genome assembly GCA_963691665.1 of Clepsis dumicolana. Taxonomy (NCBI): domain Eukaryota; kingdom Metazoa; phylum Arthropoda; class Insecta; order Lepidoptera; family Tortricidae; genus Clepsis; species Clepsis dumicolana. The sequence continues at coordinate 3,679,614 of OY829529.1, forward strand.
CCTGACAATACCGCGGCTTATTGTCTTATTTTGAATGATAGTATTATAGAATATAAGCCGTTGACCAATATAACAAAGAAGATATCATGAAACTAGACCATCTATTCGTAGATGTTCAGGGGTTTAAATCATCTAAAAATGAATTTATTATTAAAGAATTTGCATACAGTACCTATGAACACACGCAGGCGTATTTAATAAAACCTCCATATTCATTTTCTACGTTATCAGAAAACGAAAAAAGGCATGTGAAATGGATAGAGAGAAACCTTGGCATTATGTGGCGTGAGGGGTATATCGACCACAGAGAATTTAAGAGAATGATTCATAATTTCTTGGAAGGCAAAAAAATATATGTAAAAGGTTTTGAAAAAATTAAGTGGATTAATGATTTATGTGCTGATTGTACTGTAATAGACTTGGGAGAGAAAGGTTGTTCTAATTTTCAATTAATGTATAAAAAGTATTGTATCGACAACAGCTCTTATAATTGTCTACATCATAAAAAAGCTTGTGCCTTAAAAAACGTTATATGTCTTAAAAAATATTATTTCGATATTATGCATATTTAACATTGTAATAAATTATACCTAATTTTCAAAAATAAATATTTACGTTTAATCATTTTTTTATTTTTTAACCCAGTCAAAATTAGTTATCATTTATTTTGAACGAAGACTTTTTATATTAACCCATTTTTAAATAATTGAATTTGTTTGTTTAAAAATATGAAATAAATGATAACGATTCATACCTGTGGCTAATAATAGTGTTAATCTATTTAAGCGATATTTACTGAAAAGATTTTTCTTGTGCATTTAATCATGATAATTTTATCTTCGTTTGAATTATTGCTTTATTGACATACTTACAAAAAAATCTTTCCTGTTGACGTATCGCTTAATCAAAGGAATAAAACAAGAAAATTGTTGACCATATTTATTTTCAAAATTATATACAAAAACAGTAAAAACATTAATAACTAACACTATATCCGCACAACTTCTTGGATATCTTATTTATTACACTTTCTGTACTGTCTATTATCTCATCGTATCCGTCACTTGCCACATACTGCGCACTGAGCATAACGTTTTCACCGGTTTCGTCGTTTTGATCCGGCGCGGAGTCACTTATGTTAATTATTTGGATTTTGACAAGTCTGTTCCCCTTAGTTGCTTCATTGTTTATAACGAACGACGGCGGGTGACCTCGAACACTTCTCTTTACCACTTTGTTTAGCCTTAGTTTTGGTTTACTAGACTTGGTTTTCGTTTTGGCACTTGCAATTTTTTTTTACAAATTCACTGACTTCTTCTTCTTCTTCATCTTCTCGGAATCCTAATGGACCCTGTGCATATTGCGAAAACATGATTTGAGTGTCTTGCGTTCCTTCCATATTCTGAAACAAAAGAAATCAAATAAATAAACGCATCTGGCAACACATATGAGCATTTTCATACGCTTACAAAACAATAATAGCAACAAAATAATACGAATAAATATTAAATAATGCCAATTTTACTTACCGAATCGGGAACGAATCAGCTCGTCTTAATTTTCAAAACTTTGGAACGACTTTACTCAGTTATGAATGTAGAGTGCAGAATGATAACTTACTATATAACAGCCGCTATTTATAATTACAGTAATTTCATGCGTCAGCAAATTAAATTAACACGCGCTTCGGAGCATGCGGTGCATACCGCCGCGCTGCTTAATGCCGATCAAATTACAACGACACGTAAGGACTTGTTATAATTGGTACCAAATGCAATAAATGTGAATAGGTATATTTCACGTGTCACCAAATTACTTTAGCACGGGCTGCATGCCGCCGCGCTGCTTAAGACACGTAAGGACATGTTTTAATTGATACCCAATGCAATAAACGAGGATAGGTATTATTTGCCTGTTCAATAGAACATGATTTTACTTACCATTATCAAAATATTACATTTAAAATTAACCCTGAGCTTTTTGATGACGGAAAACATCGTCAGGAAACCTCCGAAGCGAGAAAACTCAATTTCAACTCAAGTAAAATGTGTTTTCAGTCGGTATCCTCGCAGTCTATATATACTTAGGTGGGTGAAAGAAAAAAAGAAAACAAATGTTAATAACACTTCATATTTATTTATTAAAAAAAAGAACAAACCATACAATTTACAAATCAATGTGTAATTATAAAAAATAAAGTACTTAATGATAATCTACTTATTTGGTACAGTCAGCGTCAAAAGTCGCTCATCTGGTCGTAGAGCGAAAAGGTACAAAAGTGATGAGCGGCTTTTGACGCTGACCCTACAACATACATAATTATAATTTTACAATAACGTAAGTACTCAACGTATTTTATTTTATTAAACACATTCTAATTTTTTATGACCCATTGGGTGCCTACGAAATAAAATTACAGCTCGAGGAAAGGTCGCTTAGATAACTACTGTACTAGAAAATAGACTCATGTCCCCAAGATTTGGTTGAAATTTTGTCTGATAATATATGTCGTTTATCGTCTTTGTTAGATAAAGCAACTTTATTGACAGATTGAGTGAAGATCTCGTGCCTAATCGATTTAAATAATATGTGTTTTTTCCGTACTATTTTATCATTGAATAACACATCCCGATAATCATTTAATGTTAACTCTTGAACTGCTGGTTTTTTTATTCCTTTAGCCTTTTTGATAAGAGATTTATCACTTTTGATACAGTATAGTTTAGAACGTAACCCTATAAACTCGGTAATAAGTTCTCCTCCTAACTCATCTTTGAATAACCCAGGAATCTTCTTGTTACGTAAAGGTATTTGCAAATCATTTACAGGGTTATAATTGCTTGTGTCAAAAAAGTTTAAAAAAATATTTTTTAAATCACTGTAAAAGTCTGCAGTTTTGATTTTGTAAATAAAACTGTCGGTATCAGTGTAGCACAGAGTAACTTGATCTTGGTAGTGTTTTTTTATTACCGTGTAGTGAAATTGGTACATATGACTTTTAGAAAGTTCTAATACAGAGAATCCTACGTAGATTGGTTTATCTAAAATTACTTTTTCAGGCTTCATTTGTACGACAACCAAATTTTCAGACAACACTGTTGCACTATGGAAATTCGGTTTGGCAATTAATTTGTTAGCACAAGTAAACTTTTTTGTTTTGTTTTGACGGTCGTGCCACTTATTTACTAATTTGACGTCAACTCGCCGCTCACTGTCTTCAAGAGTTTTCCCAAAAACTGAGTTATTCATTAATTTAAAAAGGTCTTGTTGGAAAGGAGTAGTAGCTTTTTTTCTCAGTTCTGTATTTAAATGAATATACTGTTTTAAGAATGGACTTTGACGAAACCTTATAACGCGATGGATTTTATCAAGAGTTAAACCGTTGCGTAAACATGTTTTCAGATGGACGTAATGAATGACGTATTCGTATTTGTTATATAAATTTGGGATCAATTTGGTCGTTTTTCCTCCTGGAGGAATAAATTTTTGTGCGCAAAATGGATAGTCGTTATGGTTATGGTGTAAATTTTCCGGATATAGCAAGTCAACTTCCAGAATAAATCCAAATGGAGCATCATCTTCGACAGACAAAATATCTAGTTGGGCAATTTCATGATGATCTAGAAAACTAAAATTAGACATGGGCAACGATTGACACATACTGTAACCATATAAGTTATTGCAATCGATATATACTAAAAACGAGTCTGGTTTATTCGTGTCATAAGTTTCCATGTACTTATTATTAGCCTGAGCATATCTGGTCGAACACATGCAAATACCACCTCTTATTCCTTTTTGTATGAGTCGAATTATTTCTAATTCGGATATCAATTCAAGCTTAACTCCGGTTTTTAATAACATAGCATCAAACGATAAGCTTGGAGCAGTTAAATAGAATGCCGGATCTAAATGATAATTTAACTTGCAAATGAACCGAAAGTTCTCAAAAATATCTGATAAAAGCAACACATCAGTTTTTAGGTAAAGATCAGTATATTCTCCCATATCTTTGATTTTAAATTCGGACCATACAGATTGCGCATGTGCGTAATCTGAATCGCTTATTTGTTCGTTGGAAAGAGAATTAAAAAACAAGTTCTGTGATGGAAGCTCGGTCTCTGTAAACTTATCCCAGCTCGACATATAATCGTAAGGATAAATACCTTTGCGAGTTAATAATTTTTTTTTTTTAGTTTCAGGATAAAACTTGTTCAAGTGAATAAAATCATCTTTATGTAAACCATTCGCTAATTTTTCCAAGCTTGTTCCTAAAAATTTAAAAGAGTCTACAAATCGAATTTGTGCATACTTTTGATCTGAAATCCACAAAAACTTAGTGAACGAAATATAATTTTCTTTATTTTTTGGGATTACTTTCACAGGCCCTAAACATTTACTAAGTTCCTGTATAAACAAATGACAATCGTAACCTGCTAAGTTATGAAAGAAAACAGGGACCAATTTAGGAACACGAAAGCGCAGATTGCAGTACTGGTGCGCGGCACCGCGATAACGGCCCGTTAGATGACAGTGATCTCTTACTTTGTCTGCAAACAATAAACCTTTACACATATGACAATTTTTGGCACGTTCATGAGCTAAAGAATCTTCTACAGTAAATATCATGGGAATTTATTTTTCTAAAACGTTATGGATGTCTTTAATATGTCTATATAAATAATCTACGAATTTCTGAGCACAATCTGGCCCTCGGTATTGAACAAAACGATTAAGTTGCTCATCATAAGAGCAAATTATATGGTACGCGAAAGCGGCTGGTAAATGTATTTGTTTATTTGTAGTAAAACTACTGTCAGTGTTAGGTTCACAGTTCTGATAGGGTTTAAGGATTGTCTCAAAGTCAGCATACACGACAAATGGAACGTCTTGTTTTCGTTCAAAATGCTTAAATTCGAGATAGGTGCCTTTCTCCGGAAGTACCGTAGCAACCCCACTACAAACGTGACTATTGAAACCGTGTTCAGTTTGAAAAAATATCAGACAGTCTTCGCAGAAATAAAGCTTAGCATGATGTTTGGTAATCTGACCGCGAGCAAGACGCGGTAAATTAGTAATCAAAACATAATGCGACTTATTACCGCGTTCGATTAAAAGTAAATTGATTCGATGTTTCCTTTTATATTGCGATCTGTATAGAGGTCCTACAAGAGTTCGGTTGTTTTTTAAAGAATATACGTTAATACTGATATCAATATTGTGATGCTCAAACGTAATGATATCGGCTAAAGTGACAGGGAAACACATATTATCAAGTTTTAATACGTCTTTAAAATGAGGATAAGATGATAGACGCTCGCGATGGTTTTGACATGGGTAAAGAGCAGCAACAACACACCAGAGAAAACAATAATTATCATGATTTTGAATATTAATGCAAGCTTTTTTATTTTTTATTATCTTAGGTAAGTCTATGTAAGATGACGCTTTTAATGGTTCATACTTATTTATGTTAACTTCTAAATACAAATTAGATAAGAAAGTCCAACCAGAATCGCGCTCCTGAAATTCTTCGATTTTTTTCTGTATACTAATAATTATTGTGTTTAAAAGCTCTTCGAATTGATAATTTTGATGTATAGGAAAATTTTTCGTTGCAAAAGATTTCATTTCCTGCTTGTCATCTTTAAACAAAAGAAAATCGCCAAAATATTCGAAATTTACTTTGAGGGACACATGTTTTTTAAGCGAATTTTCCAAAATTTTTTGCATTTTAGGTTTTACTGTAATCAAAAATGATTCAGGTAAACAAGACTTCAGCTCATCAGTTGCCATTATTCTATAAGATGCTATGCGACCTTTAAAAGCAGACGAAATTTCAACAACCTCATCGTTTAAATTTACACCCGAATTTTTTCTATGCTTATTACTTCTAAGGTGCCCTACCCACTTCCTGCTTTCTACTGTAATTGAACACTGAGTGCAAAAGGGCATGTTTTATGTAGCGACTTTGCTTAAGCTGTAATCCTGGTTTTATATGTTAAATACACAATTTGATAGTTTCAATTTTAATCAAATAATAAAAAGAGACAACCTGCAGTATCCGTTAAAAGCAAAAATAAAAAGTACTAAATTAGTACTTACTTAGTATCGTTACAATAAATTTGACGTTAGCGTCCTTGAAAAGTACATTTATCTTTTTAACAAATTTTTGCTATGCCCTCCATTCAACAGTTTTATCATCGATTTGCGCCCTTAAAGTAATATCGTTAAAAGCGTTTAAATTATGGTTTCATAATAAATCGTTAAGTTTAACACATTTATTAAAAATTACTTGATACACAATTTGATGCAGTTTAAATTTTATTCAAATAAGTAATAAAAAGAGACAACCTGCAGTATCTGTTAAAATCAAAAAAGTACCTACTAAATTAGTACTTAGTATCGTTAGAATAAAATTTGACGTTAGCGTCCTTGAAAAGTACATTTATCTTTTTAATAAATTTTTGCAATGCCTCCCATTCAACAGTTTCATCATCGATTTGCGCCTTTAGAGTAACGAGAGCCTTTTTCCAACGCTCCTGACGTAACTCACCGCGAATATCAGCAGTGTTGTACACCCGCAGCTCCAAGAAAAAGTCTCCGTTGAGGGTGCAAGCTCGTTTTGTTGACCCGTTCGGTACCCGGTTTATAATGGATGAATCAAGCGGATCAGTCTCAGCAGGCTTATGGTTAACAGCAACGTCTTCAGGAAATATTCCGAACACGTCAAACGGGTTTTTAGTTTCTTTTTTCTTGGGTGCAGCAGATCTGAAACATAACAGACATTAAACAATGAATAAGACAGTTGTACTTAGTTCGTTGAAATTCATTAAACAAATTACAAGAAAAATACCTTGGGGTTGACGGCTTTCTTTTTTGAGCAGGTTTTTTTATTTTTGGGATACTGACATCTGCAGCGGCAACGCTCTCCTCTGAATCAGATCTGAAATAAAAAATATGTTTTTATTACTCGACATTTAAAATAACCATATACATCGATAAAAAAAGAAAAAAAAATACCTTTTTTAAATGAAAAAAGTAGACAAACAATATTTAAGTAAATATGTACCCAGCTGACAAAATAAAAAACATGAAATATGAAAATAAATATAAAATGGCTACCTGTTTGGAGCTGAAGCTTTTCGTTTTTCAGCTGACCTTCCCACTTTTGACCGAACGGTTCCGCTGTTTGCAACACTGATGGGTTCAAACTCTGAATCAGACCTGAAAGGAAATTAAAAATATTAATGCCTGTTGGAACCCTACAAACAATATGAACCAAATGTTTTAATTTCGTTAGGAAAGTAAAGCGTTAGGTACGTTGAAATACATACTTACATTTTAATCGATGTATAAAGCAAATAAACTTTACTAACGTAGAAACTCTGCACAGCTTAACCTCTGAGCTGAAGATGTAGAAGACTTGATGCACTGTGCACGTCACGTTCGAAATTGGAAAGGAACAAATTAGCCCCGCGCAAAAGTTTTAAACGAAATTATTTGCTGATTTTACTAAATGAACTAGGGCTGTCGCATTCCAAATCACAATTGTGTATTATGCTTATGTGCACATAACAGTTCTTTATTTTACATTATTTAATTCTCGACGCGATGGAAAGAGGAACGTTATGAATTTGTCTATCTGTCTGTTGGTAAATCTGCCTACTTCGTATTCCACATATGCATGTATTCAAGATACCAAAAAACTAATCGAGAGTGAGTTGTAAGCTTTTTTTAATTTACTTTTTTAATTTTTTATTTACTTATTTATTTTTTATTTATTTATTTCTCACCAGCTAAATTAAGGAATTACCTAAATATTAGTATTTCAGTAATTGTAGTAATCATTATTTCTTTTAAGAACATTTATATTCGCATTTAATAAAGGTACCCATTAATTGTAAATTTATCCATTGATCATTGTCAACCCTACACCTTTATAATATGAATATTATTTCGCAACCACGCTTCATACATGCACCGCATTTGTATGTCAGCAAAAAGACGCCGATCGCACTGTGTGTCACATTACAACTTGATAACGTTGCGCAATAAAATTGGCTAATACCTAATTGGTAACATTTTCATGCTCAGTTCTGTACGTTAAAATTATAACGGAAACTGGAAAAAAACCTCCTCAGATCGTTCAAATAGCCTCAGTATTAACCGACTTAATTACTAAGTTAATGGGTAAGGTTAGTAATTGGTTAGCTCACACAACCAAATATCATCTTACCTCACCTACTAAGACGAAGATTTAAACTTAGGTAAAAACGTGTTCTAACTGTATTGTTTGCTACTTTACATCGTAATTATAAATACACATACAATTGTTATTTCCTAATACGAAAACAAACATTGTCTTGTTACAGGTACAAACAGGTATAAACATTTTTCAATTTGAACACAAAAATAAACAATTCCTATATTATTAACATTTATGATAAGATAACCTAACCAACTTAGAAAAGTCGAAAAACAATAGACATTTTCGCTTCAAAGGTCAATATCTTAGAAACGGTTGAACCGATTTTGATAAAACAAGTCTAAGAACCATTGTTAGAAAACCTGTTAAATGAAAAACCGCATTTAAATCGGCTCATTCATTTAGGAGCTATGGTACCACAGACAGACACACAAAAATCTAGGTACAAATTCTAGCGCACGATGTCAAAGTTTAACATAAGCGCTGTCTGTGGGTTAAGCACTGAACTAAGTAGGTGTAAGTAATGATTTAAGTAAGTACCTTTGATGTACTGGTTTCGTATAGAATACAAATGGTTTCGAATAATTTCGATAGATGTCATCACCGCCTACTCGTATGTCCATTTGCATGTTAAGAACAATAAACCTTAGCGAGCGCGCTCGCTACGTAATTTGATCGAGTACCTAACTTACACTACAATGTCTTCGAGTTGAAATGACTTAAGTACATAATCATGTATATCACTTTACAACTCGTTTCTGATCAAACTTTATATTCTAGTCAGCAAGACAATTTTTACGTCAACATGATAAAGTGATATAAGTTATTTAGAAAGTGTGATAAAGTATCGCGGTCTCACAGATGGAGTTGTTCTACATTAACATCAATTAAATCACACTATTTGACTTAGTTTTAGCGATACCAATTTAAAATCATATTTTGGTTTTCACTAGTGTAGTGAGTTACACATTTTTATGTTTTCGTAATTTAAATAATGTTTACTTAGTGCTTTATTCCAGCGTAAATTAGTTTAAACCTAACTCGCGCTAACGATGGTTTTGAGATTCGTTGATATAAATAAATCCGACATACAATTTGCCGTGTACATAAAACGCGGTCATAGCGATACATCCGAAAACGGATGCCGGGAACTAACGCGTCCTGGGTGACCCGACCTTGTCTGTGGAGTCTGATCAGCTTTGCGGATGAGTTGTATACAAGCCTCGGTGGGAGGCATCCAAAACCACCACGCACACAAAAAGCGGTCATAGCGATACATCCGTAGGTGGATGCCGGGAACTAGACGCGTCCTGGGTGACCCGATCTTGTCTGTGGAGTCTGATCAGCTTCGCAGACAAGTTGTGCAAACACCTGAGTTAACCTGAGTCAAAGGCTGCGGCTTGAGACCGAGGAGCGCTCAGTGGCTTCGGCCTCGTGCATATCGGACTTGATCAACCCGGTGTGCATGGTGTACTTTTGCTTTTACTTTATCTAGCTCAAACATTATTAAACATATATGTTATACATATCTTTGTCAATTACTCAATTAGTCAAGTCTCAACGACTTGAGTTGGACTGAAATTTAAATACATTGAATAAATTCCCGTCGGGTTGGCTTGTCGTTGAACCTCGAGTCAAAACTTCGCTCATTCGAACGAGAGGTGGATGCCCAATGCGATTTCAGGTGTAGGTTGAGCGTTATGATGAACGTGAATTCTGATAGGTTACTGTTAGGTTGGGTTCCGTTAGGTTTGAGTTGCTGTTGGGCTGATGTATTCGTTGCGTTGAACGAGAGGTGAAACAGAATGCCCAATGCGATTTCAGGTGTAGGTTGAGCGTTATGTTGAACGTAAATGCTGATAGGTCACTGTTAGGTTGGGTTCCGTTGGGTTTGAGTTGCTGTTGCGTTGAACGCGAGGTGAAACAGAATGCCCAATGCGATTTCAGGTGTAGGTTGAGCGTTATGTTGAACGCAAATGCTGATAGGTTACTGTTAGGTTGGTTACCGTTGGGTTTGGGTTGATTGTAGGTTGTGTGCAATTCATTGTATTATTGGGCTTCTGGATCACCACGAATGAGTGAGGGCGAAATTTTTCGCCCGATCGAATGAATGGTGGTCCAGAATGCCCAATAATATACTACTGGTGTGTATTGTAAGAGCTATTGATAGCAAATGTAAGTTGGAAGACAATACAAGTACCTATAGAATAGACAACAAAAAGTACCTACAGTCGGCAAAAAAAGCTTGTTTTAAAAATTAAAATATTTGGATTTTATGAACTGTTTTACATTATTGAGATATTTTTTCTTTCACTCGTTGCGTAATACAATGTACACAGAAGCGATAAAAGCGGTACCCGGTCGTTATGTTTATGCACCCATAAAAGTCGGTACACTTTGTAGTTAGGTAGTTCCAGTTGCTGTTTCACGACACCTCCCGTCGTGTGTGTTATCTACATTCACATCAAATACTGTATACATTTAGGCGTAACTTTGCGGAGGTCCATGTTACAAGTAAGTAATGGATTAAAAATTCAAAATTTCATTCAGCAATGCTCTTTTACACGTCATATTTAGGGTTCCGTACCTCAAAAGGAAAAAACGGAACCCCTATAGGATCACTTTGTTGTCCATTGGTCTCTCTGTCAAGACCCCTTTTCTCTGGAACGCGTTGAGGTAGTATGCTAAAATTAATGTCAAATACTCAAGTCTCCAGTCCCTTGAAGCTGTGTAAAAATCAACTGCTAAGTCAACGCTATCAAGAGATACAGTCATTAAAAAGGTTTTTTCCATACAAATTGCCGTAATACCCCGAAAACCTTCCAGTTGTCCTAGAAGCTTGAAATTTGGTATGAAGGTAGCTCTTATAGCACTACTACTCAGAAAATTCTCTAAATGTTCCATTTTTATGTCCATCTGTAAAGGTCACAGACTCACAGACCAATATGAAATGACCCCACACTGCGTACATTTTGCTTAGAAACAGGGCTCTGATAATACTGGACAACTTAAAACACTGGGGAATCGCAGGGAAATGATGGGAAATCTTTGTACGGAACCGACGAGTGCGACTCGCACTTGTCCGATTTGTTTTCTATCAATCTTAAATCACTCTACTAATACATCACCAACAGATTCCAAAACAAATTTGAATCCCATGCAAAAGTTTTTGTACAGGATTTTTAAAATCCACACACATACGGCGAGTAAGCCAACAAATAAATTTTAGCCGGATCCGGTGAATAAGCCGTGGAGCCGGATCAACCAGGTTACGTCCCGGGACGGACGGCGGGTACGTGAGGTTACGGTTTAGGGCTCAAGTAACCTGTGGGTTACGGAGATAGAGTGGAGAGAGACGGAATTTTAACAGTATTAAATGATTCTCGATTAATTAAGTACATAAGACATATGCCCCGCGGCTTAGCCCCCGTGAAATATTTCAAAATGGGTTAGTTCCCTATCCCGTGGGAATTTCGAAACGTCCCTTTTAGTGCACCTCTAGGATACTCAAGGTATATGTTTGCCAAATTTCAAGTCTCTGGGTCCAGTGGTTTAGGCTCTGCGTTGTCACGGTCACGTCACGGTACGGTTTTATAAGTATAGGATTAGAACGGGATGTTGACCGCAATCAGCTTATACGCATAGTGATACGGTAAGTGTTGTGTATTTAAATCGAGTAATGGAGAACGCGACCAATGGTAGTGGCAGTGCGGGCAGTCGCCGCGCAAGAATGCGGGTAGACAGGCCCGGTCTAACCGCGTTTCGTCAGTTTGCCCGTGATCATGATGCATGTAACTACGTCGAAATAGCGGGAGCTCATCAAACCTTTATAGGTTAATGTAACTCTTTCACAAATGTCATAGCTAAAATGTATTGATCTACGACGGATTTCCAATGTACGGTCCAAGTTCTGAAAAAATCACACAAAACAGTTGTTTGTGTCATCTTTAAAGGGACTGCCAAGGAATTGACAACATTTCATATTTTTGAGAGTACAATTTGATTAATTGTCTGCAATCTACTTTGAAAGAGGAGCAAACCTACGATTTTAAATTTTCGTTATCATTTGTAATTAATTTATTATTAATTTATTAAAGTTACTTATTCCAAAAGGACGTAACTCCGAAACTACGCTAGGATGAATCAATTGCCTTTGTCTTGTCACAATAAAAAAAAAACCCAAGATGTCAAATCTGACATTGTCAAACATAATACGTGTCATGTCAAATTATTGTTGTGCTTGTGGTTTGTTTGAAAAAGGCAAAGGTATTACACCCATTCTTGCGTAGTTTTGGTAGAATTGGTCATTTTGTTTTATTCTCTTGTATTTAAAAAAATAAGTAATATTAAATTTTTATAAACACAGTGGTGTGTTCAAGAGGCAAAGCCCTTTCGATACCTATATTAATTTCCAGGTGTGAAAAATATGAAATGATGTCAATTACAGGCGCTCCCGTCGTCTGCATGTCAGGACACGATTGGAAGATACAATCTAGATCTCTTCAAGGCTCGAGTGAATACGTACGAATACCATCTATCTCGTTCGATTCATGGCTTCACAATGCACTGCAAATTGCAAGATTTTTCTTGCCAGTCTAAACTGAACTTAATAGCTACATCCTACATCATTGTAGCGAGAGACTTGAAACTTAACAGACATAGAACTCAAGTCTCATAGAGATCCATTATGAAGAGATTTTTCGAAACACCTACGGGATAAGAATCTGAATGCAGAATTTGGTAGCACCGCTGCGTTCCTAATTATTAACTTGATAAATTGAGTGGGTAGTGTGAACGCGACGTTAGCCAGGATAAGCCGCACTTCACACTAACGGTCTGAAGAGGATTTCGAAAGTCTTTATGAGCTAACTTGAGCGATATCTTTATAAATTTATCATGAAAGTATTGCGATTTAATTCGTTAGGTGAGTTAGAGTGTATGAAATCATTTTGTAGAGAGAGAGAGAGAGAGAGAGGATAGAGACAGATACATTCGACATACAGTAGGTCTAGCACAACTCACAGTGCGACTTCTATCTCGCGCGAGAACAACAGAACTGGCCCGTTCTTTTCTGTCACTCAGAATGCAACGGGACGGGTAATATAATCTCGCGCGACAAACAAAGTCGCGGCCAGTCGTGCTAGCCCTAATGAGGTACAGGAAGAGAAAACAACACTGACAGAATAAAATATACAACCCTCCTTGAACTATTTTGTGGTTTTCAATAAAGAATATTTGTATTGTATTGTACCTACAAAAGAACCTTTTGAATTAAAATAATCGATTTATTGATTATTTTTGTTTTTATTTTTATGAAAAATTCATAGTATGAAATTCAACATACAATGACAATGCAAAGAAAAATCCGTTAAGCAGCTGGACTTGTACCAGCAACCTCGGTAATCCGTACCACGCTCCACCAATTAAGCTATACTTAACGTTGGTGTACCTAACGAATTTTTCAATGCCTTGTGTCATATTTTTGTATATATATATATTTTTTTCCAAATAAAAATATGACACAAGGCATTGAAAAGTTCGTTAGATACACCAACGTTAAGTATAGCTTAATTGGTGGTGCGTGGTTGCTGGTTCAAGTCCAGCTGCTTAACGGATTTTTCTTTGCATTGTCATTGTATGTAGAACCTTTTGACACTAAGGTGTCAAAAGTTTCTGTTGTATATTTTAAAGTGTGACAACCAATCCAGTCTAGCTTCTCCCTACTATAGGATATTACGGCCGGTCGTCACTAACATCTGAGATCCAAATAAAAATAAACGGCTGGCAGGTGCATCAAAACTCCACTTAAAACGGTAACTCCCGTTCCAAAAGCGAACTTTTGAATTTCGAACGGCATCGCTTGTAAAATTTTATTGCCAGCCAGTTGGGCGGCTTCCAGAGCGAGGTCACACTGAATTTGTGGTGTTTGCCAAGTACAACCTAATTTGGGCATGGGCACTTGTTGACTGGTTGTAATGAGTACATTAGGGTGTATTTCATTTAACGTTTGAGTGGGCATTTTATAGATGGGCGTTAAACGTTGTGTGTAGCTTTATCAATGGTCATTAGTTGTTAGAATTCTGTAGATATAAAAGGAACAACGGAACCCTTACTTACTTACTTTAAACCCGTACTTTGTTCTCCGTTTGAATGAAAACCTGCAGGGTACCTACTTCCCGTTGCTCTGGAATCATGAAATTTGGCACGTAGCAAGGTCTCACGGGACTAGTCAAGGAATAAATCCGAAACACGTTAGATACGGAACCCTCTATCTTGCCCTCTCCATTTCTTTCCTGCTCTGGCTACCAGAGGATGTACGAATTATTCCGAAACATAAATATGTTGGACCAAGCGCGACTTAACTACCTATAGTAGTTTATGCAACTGGTCCTTGCAAATACGAGTATAGTTTTATGAAACGAGGAAAAGTCGAGTGTCATAATAAGATCACACGAGTGTTTTAAGGCCTAACTATGTATAGTTGCACATTACTTTATCTACACACACATATCATAAGTAGCTACTCTAAGATGTTCCGAAAAGCCGAAAGCATGTCAAACCTGTCAACTGTAGCGATAACCGAACTTCGTCCGCGTAGATTTCGGTTATCGCTATCCCGCAGGAACTATACAATTTTCCCGAATAAAAAGAAACCTATTTTATTCCTCAATACGTAATTATGGCCATTTCCTAGAGGAGGAGGAGGACTTATGATATGCGTGTAGATTAAATACCTAAAGTTATCCGTTTATTTCATTACGTAGAGAACTTTGCGATCACAGGTGACGTCGCGTGATTGCATTCTCGCGAAGCGTGCCTTTGTTTTCTATTGCGGTAGTCGCTTCGAGACTGAAATCGTCGGGTGTGGAAGATATGCGTAGGAAAGGACTATAAACTAAAATCAATTAAGTATTTTGCTCACCCGCGACCACAAGTGAAAAATAGTTAATCTGTGCGGCAAATGTAGTGTTTCACTTTTGTAGTGGAAATGGCATGTTGAACGGTTGTTGTAGTGTTTTGCTTTGATAATGTCCTCGTGGACAGTGCCGAGAGCGTTTAGTTTAGTGGTAAGTGGTGGTGATAGTTGGGTCTGTGTGGCATGCGTTGATTCGTGTAGCAGTGCAGGCGGAGGTGTTGGATGGAAACATACATTTGCCGCAGAGATGAACTATTTTTCACTTGTGGTCGCGGGTGAGCAACTAAAGTAATTGTTTTTAGTTCATAAATGTGGACTTCCGCAAAGTATCGCTGATGAGGTTTATATTTTTAAGTTATTGTCTTTGGTTTGTAATTGTAACCTTGGTTGCGATCTTGTTGTTTGTCTTGTATTGTCAATTGAGCGTTGTTTGAAATAATATTATGGTGTACGGACAAGAAAGTTGGTTTTACTATTAACAATTAGGAATATGGAAGCTTCCGCTAGTGAACAGTTTTAAGTAAGTAAGTAAGTAAACGCTTTATTGTACAGAAAATACAGAAATAAATGCAGGTTACCAACAGTGAGATACAGTACAAAGGCGGACTTATCCCTATAAGGGATCTCTACCAGTCAACCTTTGAGCGTTAAATTGATATTAACAATCGCCTGATTCAATAAATTACGAAAGGACTAGTTTAGACGTTGGTGTGAACTACGGTTTATCCTAACACATACCTGGCTGGTATAAATCAAACACACACACACACACACACATATATCAAATAATATAAATTATAAGCATGCATGCACTTACTTATGTAATCAGGGTAGGGTGAACGTCCCTGTCATTGACACCTTAATGCCAATAATTGACACCCTGCTTGTCATCATTTTTGCTACGTATTAAGATTTAAGTTGCCAACTACTGGGACAGTGTCGGGCACAGAGACGTTTTACTTAAATACATGAATCGTTTTTAGCGCAAGATAAAAATAATACTTACTGCTTTTAAAAGAGCGAGACCTCCTGACACAAGTATACAAATACTTACTAGGAGGTCTCAACTACTTTGTGAAAAAAAAAATGTATTTTGTTTGTCCGAATAAACGATCATTATTATATTAAGCCGTGATAGCCTAGTGGTTTGACCTATGGCCTCTCAAGCAGAGTGACGTGGGTTCAAACCCCCGGCTTGCACCTCTGAGTTTTTCGGAATTTATGTGCGAAATTACATTTGTAATTTATCATAAGCATTTCCGTGAAGGAAAACATCGTGAGGAAACCTGCACACTCCTGCGAAGCAATTCAATGGTGTGTGTGAAGTTCCCAATCCGCACTGGGCCCGCGTGGGAACTTATAGCCCAAGCCCTCTCATTCTGAGAGGAGGCCTGTGCCCAGCAGTGGGACGTAAATAGGCTGTTGATGATGATGATTATATTATTATATTATCTCATTACGGACTCACGCCGTCTAGTCTAATTTAACTTCCTGGTACTAGATGCAAATAGTGGAATGACTTAATGAACAAAATGTGTATTTGTTCATAAAATAGACCATTTGTTTAGGTCATGACCGTGTAAATGTTCAAAGAAAGCTTATTCGCAGTGGTAAATGTTTAAGCTTCACGGTATCCATGATTACTGTGTATGTAATGTCCCGCGCGGGACAGACTCGATCCCACTTTTCGGGGATCACTCGACGCAATGATGTTACATGTAAAAACGAAACCCTTCGTCGGCAGACGGGAAAAAAGAAGTAGATTATGTCATCAGCACGCCGTAAATGAAGCGCAGAAAATTTCAACAAAGGCACGAGTACGAATATTCAAAACCTGAGGGTCGAGCACGACTTTACGAAAGCTGCGTAAAGTAAAATCGAATAGTAAACGTTGTCAAGTTTGTATGACGTTTGGAACAGCGCCCGCCCGTGAGCGTATTTGGAACTAAAATTTAGTATGAGGTTTCTCGATCTCGATACGATAACCGTAACGTTACGCGGCATTCGTAAAGTCGTGCTCGACCCTCAGCTTCTTATGTCAGGAATGGTAGGAAAGTATTTAAAAACTACTGAATACCTATATTAATTTTGGTGTGACTCGGTCTGTCTACCTGTCTGTCTGTCACATCTACGGAAAAAATTCTCACTGACCCCCGACGAAAAAGAGGGGTGTTGTGTCTGTGTATCTGTATGTCTGTCTGTGGCATCATAGCTCCCAAACGGATTTACCGAGATCAGTTGCGGTTTTTTTTTAATCGAAAGCTAGTTTCCTCGAGACGGTTCTGAGCTAAGTTTTATTAAAATCCAGTTTTGATATATTGAACTTTGAAATGACAAAGTCGGGGATTATCCCACTTTTCTAAGTTGGTTACCTAAGTTATTTTAAAAAACTACCCATGCTAAAGTTACAATAACAAAATGCTGTCACAGCAAAACAAAACCGTCTGAAAACAGAACACACAAAAACGTTCCGCTTTTACGACCACAGACAGTAAACTATTGTTTCCCCTTCCACCTATATTTGGTGTATTTGGGCCAATCACAGGGCTCGATTCGTAATAAAAAAATTCAGGTCACCTGCAGGCATAGAGCATAGTTATATTAGAGTTGCTTTTAACTTTGCACCACGTTTCTCTGCCTGGTATGGAGCGATGGAGCGGTGTGGACTGTGGGACGTGAGGATGTGCGAGATGGTGATGGGAACACGGTACTGTTTAGCATTAAAATATAATCTAGTATTTTACAAGGACGTCAGCGACCATGGACCAAACAGAATGACAATGAAACAGTAAGCAGACAATAATGTCATATAAAAACTATAAGTATTAAGCAAAGGTTAAGGTTTGGGTCCGCAGCCAGTCGCTAACACTGCCCCTTTTCGAGCTTGTTTTACGTTCCTACAAATAAAAACGCACACCAAAGCATAATCTAATCTACTCTAATCATTTCTAGGAAATCCTTTTTTAGACATAGTGAAATAAAAACGGATCACTCACGTATATAAGTCGAGTTTAATTCGGATTAATTCGTAGTCCTTTCTCTGGGAGCACACGACCAGGCGGCAGTGAGACGCTATGATTGAGTCTCACGGTAGTTTTATGTTAAAAATTGCTTGAAAGTGAAGTGAAATTTTGGGAGCAGGTTCGATTTTTTCATAGAAAAATTTACGAAATATACCCGATCGTCGTCAAATTTTGTAATCAGATGAGGTTTATAATATTTTATGAAAATAAATACAGAACATTTTCAAAAACGAGGTCGCGAGACCACTACTATTATTTTCTATGACCAGTACTGACGTAGTGTGTTATAGGTGCTTGTTGAGAGAGAACGCGCACAACCATCTCCCGTATAAGTTGTCTGTGTCTGGATTGTTCGAGTAAGGGATCATTTTGTCGATATATCCATGTGAGTGACGTTTTCTGCCCTGTTTTAGATAGGTGGCCTTTGATAAGAAGTCAAGGGGATTTGACTTTTTTATTAAATGGTGAAGTGAGACAGATTGGCGAGAATACGGCAAAGGTAGTGGCGAGTGGAAATAAATAGAATTATTGACCATCACAGCTAAGAGAAGTATCTACAAATGACAGTTTACAATGACAATTCGGTTTCAATTGCTGACTCGAAGAGTTTTTGTTTTAGCGCGCTTCATATTGGCAATGACAATGACATGTACCTACCTAGCCCCTATTTCACCATCTTCACGATTGTCAGTTTTATATGACAATTCGAACTACATTTTACATTAGCATAGAGTAGATAATCTTAGAAATACTTTAGTATATCTAAGCTAGCACGTATGATAATTAAACCAGTTCAAATAATCCCGACAAAGGCATTTTCCTTAGAGCAGGAAAAGAATGGAGATGTTAGCGCGCGATTTCCCCTCTGCCAAAACTCTAACGTTAAGCCTGACTAAAAAGATCAGGGTATGTTGATTGTGTGCGTGTTTTTTGGCATTTGTGTGACAGTTTTGTTTTAGTGTGAGTTTGTATGAACGTAACAAATTTTGACATGAGCGTAGATGTGTGCTGTACGTGTATGGTCCTCTCCCCCCTCAAAAAGTGGCAGAAAAATTGTAGCGCATAGATAAGCCAAAGGCGCCTCCCGTCTGTCTGCTTTATGGTATTTAGACTCAACCCAAAATCCCCTAAAAGCACCTTACAGCCTTATCACATTGGCGATTTGTTAGCGAGTTTTGTATTGAGGCGATCACGCAACGTGTTCGCCGCGACCGATATTAGTATGAAGCACTCGCTCGATAGTCTGATAAGACTGTTAGAGAAAAACACTTCAGCAAGTTTATTACTTAAAACGATGTTAATGAATCAACAACCCAAGGGCCGTTTCTGTAAATGTTGCTAAAGAACTTTATTGTTTCGTAAATTCAACGAAATCAAACACATTTTCTTTCAAAGGCATTTGATACCAAAGCGTTATCATCGTGCAGTAATCAGCAAAAGTATCTAAACAACGGAAGCGCTCTGTGATCTAAACACGTCCCTATTGTTATTTACATAGAGTTTTTGCAGATTGTGAACGCTTCCAGTGTTTCGTTACCTTTGTTGCTGACTGTATACTGACTCAAAGCATTCGGATCAAATGATAAAGGCTTTTGTTTGAGGCCTATGGGGGCATTTGAGGAGTTTCATTAAAATAGGTACGAGTCTCAAAATACAGAGGCCCGAGTACGAATCGAGTAGTAACGTTATCGAGAAATTTTTATATCAGTTCCCTTAGTGTAATCATAAAGCACAAAATACGTCTCGATCGCCTTTGCGTTAAAGTGTCAAATAGTATGAGAATTGCTTACCGCGAACGCGATCGAGACGTATTTCTTGGCCTGGTCGGCGATTACACTAGGCGCTCTGAGGGTCGAGCACGACTTTTCCAATCCTGCGTATCGTAAAATCGAACAGTAAACGTAGTCGAGTTTGTATGACGTTTGAAACAGCGCCCGCCCGTGAGCGTATTTGGAACTAAAATTTAGTATGAGGTTTCTCGATCCGATACGATAACCGTAACGTTACGCTGCATTCGTAAAGTCGTGCTCGACCCTCAGAGCGCCTAGTGTAATCGCCGACTAGGCCAAGAAATACGTCTCGATCGCGTTCGCGTTTAACAATTCTCATACTATTTGACACTTTGACGCAAACGCGATCGAGACGTATTTTGTGCTTTTTGATTACACTAAGGGCATAGTAGGCCGAGCACGAATGTTACGAATCCTGCGTAACGTTACGTTATCGTATCGAAATCGAGAAATTTCATACCAAATTTTAGTTCCAAATACGCTCACGGGCGGGCGATGTTCCAAACGTCTTACAAATTTCTCGATAACGCTTAAGTACTACTCGATTACGTTACGCAGGTTTCAAATATTCGTACTCGGGCCTCAGCTATCCAAACACGGAAGTATATAATAGGTAACTTAAAAATTTTGAATACGTGCTCAATTTTGGGGTTCAAATTAGAAACTTTTGAAAAAAAAGGACTTATTCTGAACGTGTTTCACAGGTTGGGATCCCATAAAAAGTGAAATACAAGGGAGTCTGTCGTAGACAAGCGCCGCTAGGGGCGCTGCCAGTTAATAAACAACATACCACATTCACATAGCTTTTATGTAATATTTTTATCGCGCTTAGGGCAACTGAAGTGACATTATTTTCATTTTTCCAGCGAAATGCGCAACAATAAAAATGTCGGTACTGGTGCCAAAAAAATTTGGCAGTGCCTATGGTGCCATATCATAATTATATGTTCTAGATATGATACTCAGCTGTATTCTATGTGAAGACAGCATTAATGATGTGTTTTGATAGCGCAGCATTTGTACATAATAATAATATGTTGGTTATAAGGAGCTGATAAAAGTTTGTAGCATTTCGAGAATATTTTATATTAGTAATTAGACATATTCAACAGGGGATATTGATAGTGAACCTTACTATACTTCGTATTTTTAACCCCCGGTGTTATGATAAGTTTAACCTGTGTCTCAGTGTGTCTTTGGCATCATAGCTCCCAAACGAATCGACCGGTTTCGATGCGGTTTGTTTTCAATCGAAATTTTAATTGAGATTGCTCTTAGCTAAGTTTCATTAAAATCGATGAACCCGTTTTTGAAATATTGATTTTTGAAATGACAATTTCGGGGGTTTTACACTTTTCTAAGTTGGTTAGGTTAATTATTTAAATGTTATGTTTCCTCTATAATCATAAACAATGCCGTCCCTTGCTGACTGCTTAGTTTAAATATGCGATATTGAAATTAACTCAGGCCCCAGCTTATCCTCACTAAGAGGATTCCCTGATTGCTTGTCACTCCGCTAATTGCTTGCAAAGCTAAAGTACCTATTAATTAACCCGTAGTAACCATATTGGAGTACGGTTTGATTTAAAGCAGGGCTTTGAGGTTCAAGGTCTGACTTGATTTTAGGTTGATTGCTAATTTTGGAGTTCATTTCACGCTATAACATTGAAATAAATTGATCACTCACGTATTTCAGTCGAGAATAGCCCGACCAATCCGTCGCCCTTCCTCTGAGAGCACACTCTTTGGCGGTAGCGAAGCGAATCTTCGTTTTCCATACCTTCGTTAATTTGTTAACCTTCCTTTCCGTTCGTAAGTGATCCCTTCATTTCACTATGATTTAATCTCACGGTAGGTTCACGGTAACATTTCTCCTTTCACGGCAACCCGGTGATCCTTCTACAGGGAAAAATAAAATATGTGCCGTGAAGTGCACGGCTTGTGCACGCCTAAAAGCGTGCACCTGGATGTAAATTATTGAAATTAAGGTGTGAAAAGTCAGAAAAAATCACAAGGGAGAATGGGGTGTAGTGAGATACCACGTGTATTTATTTTTCTGCATTAAAATACATTGTGACGCAAAGAGATAGGGAGAGACTGGAGGCGTTCGAAATGTGGTGCTGGCGAAGGATGGAGGGGATTAGTTGGACCGAGAGAGTTATCAATGAGAGGGTCTTGGAAAGAGTTGGGGAGGGAAGAAGTATTTTGAATGTGGTAGAGACTAGGAGAGGAAAAATGGTGGGCCGTTTGATACGACACGACGATCTGATACTGAAAATCATAGAAGGAAAGACAGAAGGAAGGAGAAGAAGGGGAAGGCCGAGGATAGGGCATTTAGATCAAATAAAAAAGAAGATAGACGGTGTGTCGTATCGGGAGGTGAAAGAACTTGCATTGGAAAGAACGGACTGGAGACAACTGCATCGACAAGAGTAGGACTCTTAAATAAGATGATGATGAAAATGCATTGTACAAAATATAATACAATTATTTATTGAACACGACATAAAAAATAAATAAATATCATGGGACGATTGACACCAATTGAGCTTGTCCCAAACTAGGCAAAGCCTGTACTATGGGTACTAGACAACGGATAAACATACTAATATAGATAAATACATACTTATATACATATTAAACATCCAAGACCCGAGAACATAACAAGCAAAACAGTAAACAATGCAAAGAAAATACAAAGTAGCAATGGGTTAGCATTGGTTATGGGTTGGATTGGCTTTGGGTTTATACCTGTTTTTAACCGACTTCAAAAAAGGAGGAGGTTCTACGTTCCACTGTATGTATTTTTATTTTTTATGTATGTTCATCGATTACTCCGTCAATTGTAGACCGATTTTCAAAATTCTTTTTTTATTCGAAAGGGTATACTCCTGAGGTGGTCCCATTGTCACCAAGTCATGATCTGATGATGGAATCCTAG
Source organism: Clepsis dumicolana (assembly GCA_963691665.1). Taxonomy (NCBI): domain Eukaryota; kingdom Metazoa; phylum Arthropoda; class Insecta; order Lepidoptera; family Tortricidae; genus Clepsis; species Clepsis dumicolana. The sequence goes on from OY829529.1 coordinate 3,702,493, forward strand.
GGAAATCGAGGGCAACCCTCAAATTTTACAGGCACGTACTATGTGTTTCATATGTTTTCTAAGGCTATTCAAGTATTTGCGTCCGGTAGTCATCATCTCATGATGATGAGCTGATGATGGAAAGTACAACTACTTAGCGGTTAGGAGTTGGAGGATAATTCTGAAAATGTTAAATCAACGTAAAGTTGTGAAATAAAAATATTATAACAAAAAAGTAAAACCGCCTTCAAAAAAAAACCTCGGAAAAAAAACGTAAAATAATCCTCTAAAATAATAATAAATAAATAAAATAAAATAAGATGTGTTTATTTCGGACAACAGAAACTAAAGCCTAAAGTTTTATGGCCTAGCACTAAGCAGCAGAAATATGAAGTCGGTGCGGTGCGAGCGGAATATTCTTTGAATGAAGCAACGACTTCATATTTCAGCTGCTTAGTGCTAGGCCATAAAACTATAGGCTTTAGTTTCTGTTGTCCGAAATAAACGCATTTTATTTTATTTTATTTATTTATCATTATTTTTTAAAGAAAATGTTCTGATACGTGATGATTTTGGGTAAGGAGGGTTAATCTAAAAACTCACCACGTATACCGGGATTAACATGGGATTAAACAGTTGCCAATAATCATCACATGATTAATGATGATTGATGATAATTTTTGGGTAGTTAAAGAAACCCGTGCAGCTGAAAGATGATGTTACCCGCCTCTTCAGTCCCTTCGAGACCATGGACGCAACGTCGCGTCCGAAACGTCGAGGTATTTAAATATTACGTTTATTTTTACGTGATTAAGTCCCGAGTTTGTCATGATAATTAATGATTAATGGTAAAAAATATCACTTGATTAATGGAGCCCTCTAGCTACATGTGTGAGATAATTCGGCCAGCAAAGGCTTGCCCACTGGACCGTAGGGATATCTGACGCGGGTTGATTTGGGTGCTGCCTTATTACCTGACTGTAGCTAATGTTATTATTATCGCCCTTCTTGTTTTCTTTTAACCTACGAATACGCTTCTACAACGAACGGTTCGGTAGTACTAAGTGCCTAGTGTAATCGACGACCAATAACCTAACCAACTTAGGAAAGTAGAAAAACCCCCGACATTGTCATTTCAAATTTCAGTATTTCAAAAACGGTTAAACCGATTTTAAGGAGACTTAGCAAAGAACCGTCTCTATTAAACAAGCTTCGGATTTAAAAAAAAATGCATGGAAATCGGTCCAACCGTTTGGGAGCTATGATGCCACAGACAGATACACATCAGATACTCAGGTAAAGTTATAACACCCCTCTTTTTTGTCAGGGTTAAATAAATAAGTCTCGATCGCGCTTGCGTTAAAACAGCGCATGCGTTAGACGCACATCATTTTATACAACAGGCAATCGATTTACCAAACATTGTTTTACGCGTTGAACCCAGCATTGGACAAACAAGGCGAAAGTTGATCGCATGCGACTAACTCTGCGATTTCCGCACAAAACAACCGCGCTCTTTAAAGTGTCAAATGCTACAGTTTGTTGTCAACACATGCTGCTTGACGCTGCCAAATTGCCGATAGTAATTCGGAGATGTTTTTTTTGTGTCAAAAATTACTCTAGTGGCTCTGTTCCAACGCATACCTGTTTTCAGGACAATAAAACTTGAATTTGATTTTCGAATAGCTATTCAAATTTTGTCGAGGTTTTTTTTTATTTTCAGCATTATGGCGTCCAATTAATAGTAGCCATATTGGATTTTGATTACTGCCATGACTTTAACTCTCAAGATTAACAGGAATCATATCAATAGAAATCGGTGAACGCGATTGGTCTCTAGAATGCCACAAAGGAACAATAGGCAGATAAACACATACCCTCCTTTGCGTGGCGCAGTCGGGTAAAAACTTCACAGGCACAGAAATCGGAATAATTCGGTACACTGACCAAAATCTGAACAATCAGCAAGTAGATAAATACTCCTACTCATACAGCAGACACTTAATTCATCATCATCATCATCATCATCACCAGCCTTTTAGACGTCCCACTGCTGGGCATAGGTCTCCGCTCAGAATGAGAGGGCTTGGGCTATAGTTCCCACGCGGCACATTTAATAAAGCTCCTTAATATTATACACATAACCTCACTTTCTTGTAGCCAACATCTTGTGCTGCTATCTTGTGATGAATTATGACAAATGAGATAACAACTAAAGTAAGCAACTCGACACTAGATCAACTAACTAATTAATTAACAGCTACAGAAATATAAAAAGAAGAGTGTTTGTTTATTGATTTATAAACTTTGAACTCTACTTAGAAAGTTATTCGAAGTTAAATTTGTATTGTATAACCATTGACATCATCATCATCATGTGAGCTGAAAGACGTCCACTGCTGGCCGGCGGCCTCCCCCAAGGCTCTCCACTCAGACCGGTCTTGTGCTTTCCGCATCCACCGCGGTCCCGCGATCTTTACCAGTTTTTAATGACAATTCATTGTCAATAGCAGACTTGAAGAGCTTTTCTTTTAGCGCGCTTCAAAGCAAAGAAATGTACTTCAAATTGTCAGTTTTCAATGACAATTCGATGTCAACTGCTGACTTGAAGAGCTTTTGTTTTAGCGCGCTTCATATTGTCAAAGAAATGTAGTTTGAATTGTCATATAAAACTGACAATTGTAACGATGGTGAAATAGGGGCCAGGTCGTCGCTGTTGGAGGCCTACCGACAGCTCGTCTCCCTCGGACGCCATTCAAGAACCCTCTGACCCCATCGGCCATCAGTCCTGCTAAAAACTAACTAATCGTGAAACTTGTTAATCTGAACTTACTGTAGGTACTATTTTAGCAAATAAAGCTTTCAATGCAGGCTAAAAAACTAACTAGGTAATCGTGAAACTTATTAATCTGAACTTACTATAGGTACCTATTTAGCAAATAAAGCTTTCGAAGCAGGTTTTTAAAATTACCAATTAGATGCATACCTAAATACCTACGTCATTATTTCTGTACATCAACGCATTATTCCTGCTCTGCCAAATGGGAACGAAACTCATTTCAGTTCATGTAACAGAAAAAAAGGTTATTCCAGTAATGCTCAGTACTCGTGTGGCGACGTCTTTACAAACTGGAAAACGACGACACGTTTTGTAACGAGTAATTTATTTGAGCTTCATACGGGAGGTATTTCGTATTTAAATGTGGTTTTGGGACAATTTCTCATTTGCTTTAGAATTTTGGGAAAGGTATTATGTTTTGTTGAGTGAAATTAAAGGGTTCTTTGTTAAAGTATCTAAATGTCATTTTGAAATGTCACGATTGCTAAGCAAAAACCGCAACTCCTTTGTTGAGTTTTCATTGACAATGAATTGTTTGAAAAATGGTTACTTATGAACTAAAAAACAATTACTTTGCTCACCCGCGACCACTAATGACAAATAGTTATATCTGTGCGGCAAATGTATGTTTCCATGCAACACCTCCACCTCCACTGCTACACGAATCAACACATGCCACACAGACCCAACTATCACCACCACCACTATACTAAACGCTGACGCGTTTCGGCACTCTCCACGAGGCCATTTACGAAGCACAACAACAACCGCTCAACATGCCACCACTTCCACTACTGACATATGTAAACCATGTACTCAACTTAGTTAATGACAAAACCAACGTACCCACTAATATTTTATAAATTTCAAACTACCCTTTTATGTAAGTCCTAAACTACCCTTTTTTAAGAAACCTCCTTAAGAATCTTCTTTTTACCGTACTCGGTTAAAAATAACGGGGCCCCTGGCGTAGATTAAAAATAAAAATAAAAAGGGTAGTTTGGAATTCATTTCTTAAAAAAGGGTTTGCAAATGCAAACCGTTAAGGCTTGCGGGTATCTATGGGCAGTGGTGATCACTAACCATCAGGTGACCCACTTGCTCGTTTGCCTTCCTCGTCGTATAAAAAAAAAATGTAACGTTATCGTATCGCCATCGACAAAATTCATATTCAATTTTAGTACCAAATACGCTCGCTGGTCCAAATGCCAGGCAATTTTTTTTTATTTACTACTCGATTACCTACGTCACGATCTTATTACTGTGCCCTAAGCACGAGTTGTCGAATCCTGCGTTACGTTACGGTTATCGTATCGAGATCGAGAAATCTCATACTAAATTTTAGTTCCAAATACGCTCACGGGCGGGCGCTGTTCCAAACGTCATACAAACTCGTTATAGTTTACTATTCGATTTTACGTGACGCAGAATTCGACAAGTCGTGCTTAGGGCACTGAGCGAAGGCCAATACATCGTCTACAAATAAATTTCAAACAAACGGTAACGTAAAAACAATTTCCTGAACCTGAAAACGTGAGTAACACTGAACGGCCCGTAAGCCAACACTCAACATACGACATCACTTCTACTGGGGTCGGGGAAACTCATCAGTCTGTGGGGAAATTTGTGAAAGCCCTCGCTGTCCCATGGGACGATCGAACTGTGCCCTAAGCACGACTTGTCGAATCCTGCGTTACGTTACGGTTATCGTATCGAGATCGAGAAATCTCATACAAAATTTTAGTTCCAAATACGCTCACGGGCGGGCGCTGTTCCAAACGTCATACAAACTCGTTATAGTTTACTATTCGATTTTACGTGACGCAGGATTCGACAAGTCGTGCTTAGGGCACAGATGTATCATTGTCGATTTCTGATAAGGTTAGACTTATGTGACCGAAGTAATGGAGAAGTTTGCTGGGCAAAGTTATCAATGAAATGGGACTGGGAAAAAAGTATTTGCTCAAACGTAGAGTTTATATTCACATTATTTTCAAAAAAGAAGACAATAAATAATGAAATAAAAACGGATCACTCACGTAGTCGAGTTTAGCCCGACATGTTTCGGACTAATTTGTAGTCTTTCCTCTGGGAGCGCACGCTGCCTGTAGTCCCTGCCTGTGGATCTGGGATCCTGTAAGCGCGCGAGTAGAGCCGCGGCGAGCAGTGTGCGTCTCGCTGCCACTGGGTCGTGCGGTCCTAGAGGAAGGACTACGAATTAGTCCGAAAGCTAAACTCGACTTACATACGTGAGTGACCCGTTTTTACTTCATTATGTTTGAGTCTCACGGTACCGTGTTAAAAAAAGAAAATAAGTACTGTTATGGATAGCACATAGTACTTTGCCGCTCTAAGGCCAGCAAAATATGTATGAAAATCCATTGCTGGCCGCTATTATTTACACGTCCATAATCGCGTCGCCGCCACCCAGTCGGTCGGAACAGAGCCGGGGCTTAGGGGACAGCACCCGATCGTTGAAGAAGACTAGTCGACTAGCAGACAGTTGATAAAACTATTTTTTTTTTCATTCGCTTATCAACGTTTGATAAAAGCATTATACAAGTTTCGACCGGAACAGAGGTTGCCGGACTCGTACTATAGCCGGCCTCGTGTTACTCGGCCGTCTAACCCCTTCGTCCGTCAACCAATTATCGCAATTAAATTGTCAAACATTGGGACACATCTTATTACAGACAGAAACAATCACATTAGCTTAATAATAATGTCAAATAAATAATTAGGCACCTTATTATTATATTACGCCTTTTTATTGTTACACAGCCATCAACCTTTTATTACTGCAATCATTATCCTAATTTAATCTCTTTTACGTCCCACACTTCTCATTTTCTTTATGTTTGTTACAGATGACAAACCCAACCGTCTGAGAGCGTTGTGCTACGTAAGTACAAATAATAGTATATTAAACACAATAATTTAATCTTATTTTAAGGCTACCTACGCAAGTACGCATCCATAAGAAAAAGGAGGGATTTTGCGAATTTCCACCAGGACAGAGAGTTCTGCCTCGGGAGCGAAGCTAGTCTTAATATAATAATTACTTCATAATACTAACAGTTTTAAATGATTCGCGGTTAATTACATAAGACATAAGAGAACGGGATATTAACCGCGATTACCTAAGTACCTTATATTTAGATTTGCCCGTGATCATGATGCATGTAACTGCGTCGAAATATCGGGAGCTCGTCAAATCTATAATAGGGTAATCGCGGTTAATGTCCCTTTCTCATTATGCCTCATAATACTAGCTTTCGCCCGTGTCTTCGCTCCCGTGACAGAACTCTCTATCCTGACGTGGGTATTTTGCAAAATACATCCCTATCTTATGTTTAAGTTTTATGATCGTTATTTCAAAAATAACTTTTTTTTCGTGTAAATTTCTACCCCCGTCTTCAACCGTTTCGAGTTGAAATTTTGAAAAACGGTGAAACACAATGCTGATTATTTCTTTTGAAAAATTATGTTCACTAAATTTCATAATTGTCACTTTCAAAAAAAACTATGTTTTCCTATACAAATTTTCAACCCCATTTTCACCCCCTTAGAGGTGGAATTTCGAAAAATCCCGCCACCCTAGTGTACATTATAAAATAAACTTCTACGCCAAATTTCAGCTTTCTAGGTCCAGGGGTTGGGGCTGGACGTTGATCAGTTTTGCGGGTGGTAGGACCTTGTGCAAGGTCCGTCCGGATCGCTACCACCATCTTACTCGCTAATCCTACTACGCGACTCACTAAGCAGCAGTGCTTGCACTGTTGTGTTCCAGTGTGGAGAGTAAGACAGGCGGTGAAATTACAGGCACAAGAGGCATTTCGTCTTAGCTCTCTAGGTTGGCAACGCATCTGCAAACCCTCCGGGGTTGCGGGTGTCCATATGCAGTGGTGATCACTTACCATCAGGTGACCCACTTGCTCGTTTGCCTTCCTCGTTGTATAAAAAAAAAAGTCAGTCAGGACTTCTCTTTTCACAATATATATTATATACCTATATATAGATCAAAATAAAAATCCATACTGACTGACTCATCAAACCCCAACGCCTTTGGACTTAGAAAGCTGAATTCTTATCATAAAGGTTCCCTGTATGATCCATGCAAGGGATAAGAAGAATAACACTATCGTTTTGTAAACGACGTAGTTACCAAACTTGGTTACGAACATGGAACACAGAACTTCGTAATTCCTTTCCAAGAAACATGCCTTTGAGTATTGCTGATCGTTATTCCTGGAAATTCATACCTCCCCTTTGAGCTTTGTAAATAATAATGCCTTATGAAAAGTGGTGTGCTTAATTATTAATTGATGTTCCATTTAATTGCTTCAAAATTCACCAACATTTTTAATCAAGTATCTTAATTTTCTTTAGGTAAGCTACACAGTAAGTTCGCCTAACATTTATTTTAAAACTTCCTGTTAAATTTAGCGGTTTTGGTATACTTAAATGTCTGTTCTGCCAAACGATTACTAAACCAAATATTTCATTAGGACAATAAATACATATACGTTTTAATAAAAACTATTAACCTACATAATTGTCCGTCTACATCTTACAGTCGGAAAAAAAGAAAAGATTCATGTCATCTTCTCTATCATCTACATAACACGTGACATTTCGTTCTGGCCCGGATCTTTCCTTACGATTTCCAAGTGGTATAGAGTTCCAATCGCCATTAAATAAGTCCAAATTCACAAAGAAAGGTTCTATTTAGAGTCCCAAAAGTCTTTGTTGGAATATTTACCCGCCCCTAACTTTATAGTCTGAGAGTTATAGTCCGGGTTACCCTTTCCCTTTAACCGTAACTGAATCTGATCAGGCCCTGTGATATATAAACTTGACCGAAGATAAAGGGTGATTGTCGGTTTGAGGTTTTGTTAGGATTCATTGCATAGAACTATTTTCATCTCGCCTCTAGCGTAAGTTGTTTGGTAGTTCCATAAGTATTATACTTTAAATAGGTATTCACTGAAATAAAAATTGGAAAACCCGAAGTAAGTAACTAAACACGGGGATTGAACACGGATCCCTGAAACGTGTCACGTGCCACTTACACCAAAGTTTGTACCTACTAAAAATAAAAATAAATACAAAAAGATATACTCCATTGACATCATGAGTTTCAGGTAGTTAATGTAGTTAAGCGAAATAATTTTCTATTATATTTTTAAGTTAAACAACATATTAACATAAATTACAATATAAATTTTGTTAATATTATGAATGAGTTATTGAATCAGGCGTTACTTTGCGGAGGTCCATACTTACAATTGTGGTAGCGGGTGAGCAAAGCAATTGTTTTTAGTTCATTATGAATGATCCATACTTTACTAAACAAATATTAACAGTTTTAAACGATTCGCGGTTAATTGCATTAGACATAATGAAAACGGGATATTGACCGCGGAATATTTATTAATCGCGGTCAATATCCCGTTCTCATTATGTCTAAACAAATATTATTATAGACAGCAGAAAAACCTTTCCCACGGGCAAGTCAAAAATCAAACTTACGAGACAGGGGAAAGCTTTTCTCACTTTAAACATATATACTTTACTTTCAAAATTCACGGTAAAAATGTTATTTACTGAATAGTAATTGCATGAAGATCCCAATATAACCTAAAGCGCGTCAGCTCGTCTATATTGCCTCTCGAAAAGGCGTGAGTGGCGAGCCAGAAAAATTGCCTCTCAACTCGATACCTGATAGATGCTTGGATATCACCCTGTATAGAGATGGATGCTTAGTTCAGGATATAAGGCACTAGATGTGGCGTTACAGTGTGTTATAATAAAAGAGTTATTACAGTGGATTTCAAGAGTTAAAAACTACTCGAATGTACTCTCACATAACATTTGTGTTACCGTTTCACATTTAATAGTGCTAATTGTTATAAAACTGGCACCTACTAATTTCTTATTGATTTGGCTATAGAGGGCCCCATTTTTCAAAGCTATTAGACTCATAATATGTATTTTGTCTCTTAAATTACAAGACATAACCTAACCAACTTAGTAAAGCTGAAAAACCCCCGACATTGTCATTTCAAAGTTCAATATTTCAAAAACCGGTGAACCGATTTTAATGAAACTTACCTAAAAACCATCTCGATTAAACTAGCTTTTGAACAAAAAAAGCGCATCGGAATCGGTCCATCCGTTTGGGAGCTATGACGCCACAGATAGATACACAGATACACATGTCAAACTTATAACACCCCTCTTTTTCGTCGGGGTTTAAAAATTAAACAAAACACAAACATCATTAGTCTAAAAAATAATCGATTTATTGATTATTTTTGTTTTTATTTTTATGAAACATTCATAGAATGAAATTCAACATACAATGACAATGCAAAGAAAAATTCGTTAAGCAGCTGGACTTGAACCAGCAACCTCGGTAATCCGTACCAATTACCGGTGGTACGGATTACCGAGGTTGCTGGTTCAAGTCCAGCTGCTTAACGAATTTTTCTTTGCATTGTCATTGTATGTTGAATATCATTAGTCTAGTAACCTTCGAGAAACGGGAAAGTTGGTCAAAATTCGTAAGATTTGATCTTGACATAAATACATGATAGTTATATCTCTCCACGCTCGTTTCGGCTACAGCGACTGCTAGATAAACACTGGATAAAGGTTTAGTGAAGGTACTTGTAATTATATCGAATTTCTTGCAAATGGTTGAACTATTAGTCCGAAATAGATTGCTTTACTTTGCTGTAGTGTTGATGTACGTTAACTAACTTTTATTCCACGCCCCTATTCTTCAAAATTATCTTGGTTGCTCGCCTTTTCATGTGCCTTACGATAGCTGCAATAACATAAAAGTGAGGATAAATGAAAAAAAACCGGCCAAGTGCGAGTCGGAATCGCGCACGTGGGTTCCGTAGAAAGATTTTAACGCTTTTCCCCAGTGTTTTAAGAAGTCCAGCGTTAGCAGAGCCCTGGTCCTAAGCAAAATGTACGCAGTGTGGGGTCAACTTATATTGGTCTGTGAAATCTACAGACAGACATAAAATTTTAATATAATTTTAAATTTCTAGGACAGCTGGAAGTACCCTTTAGGTTTGATTTATTTGATATTAATTTCAGCATGCTACCTCCACGCGTTCCAGAGACAGGGGTCTTGACAGACAGACATACAGACAGACAGACGGACAACAAAGTGATCCTATAAGGGTTCCGTTTTTTCCTTTTGAGGTACGGATTCCTAAAAAAGGAAATTAAATCTTACTGAAAAATTACTTTCCGCTAGAGATTTATGAACGAGACATTCAAAGAGCCCACTCTTTCACAGAACACTATGTTATTGAAACTCGGTTATTCTACCATCTCTTGCTTGGTCGTGTTAAAAATAATTGGCTTAACTCTACCTCTTAACTATTTCGTAGCAATGCCCGGTAATCCCGTGTCCTTTATCCCGAACGTGGCCGCTATTACACATTTATGTTTTGGCGGAATCCTAATTTACAAAAAACACAATCTTCTACATATTTCCTACAAACTTACCTCTGCGGCTGAAACACCTCTGCCATCAAAAAGCATCTACTATTTTTGTTCGGGAGTGTCTTATGTCCTATTTTTCCGGACGACAGATGTAACGTTGTGTTATATTATTTGAGGCATATGGCAGTTATTTTTTACAGTTATTGCTTCGATCTTGTATAGGTTTAGCTGTCGGGACGGGATATTGTCTTTGATGGGGGTAGGTCGTAAACGTAATTGGTATTTTTATTGTCATGATATTGACGCAATATTCAAGAGCCTATATGAGAAGCATACGTCACAATTGTAATATATACGGGTAGTCTAAAATAATGCTTGTATTGGGGGAAAATGTTTTAGACTAGCTTTCGCCCGCGGCATCACTCCCGTGGCAGAATTCTCGATTTCGAGAAATTCCTCTCGTCTCATTATCTAAGTTTTAGGATTGTATCTTTAAAAATAACGTTTTTCTCGTACAAACTTCCACCCCCGTTTTCACCCCCTGAGGGTTAAAATTTAAAAAAACAGTCAAATACAAGACACGTTGATTTATTTCAATTGAAAAATATATTCGCTAAGTTTCAGAATCGTAACTTATAAAAACAACATTTTGCCATACAAACTTCCACCCCCCTATTCACCCCCTTACTGTTGAAATTTTCAAAAACGATGAAACACGTGTTCATTTATTAGTCTTGAAAATTATATATTTACACCAATTTTCATGATCGCAACTTAAAAAATAACGATTTCACATACAAACTTTAACCCCCCTTTTCGCCCCCTTAGGGGTGGAATTTCGGGTAATCCCGCCTTACCCTTAGTGTAAAACAAAACCAAATCTCAGATTTTTACGTCCAGGGGTTTGGGCCAGGGGTTGTTCAGTCAGTCAGTCAGTCACTAGTTTTTTTTTATATTTATTGTATAGTTATTAAGCCGTGATGGCCTAGTGTCATGGGTTCATCCCAGCTCGCACCTCTGAGTTTTTCGGAGTTTATGTGCGGAATTACATTTGTAATTTATCATGAGCTTTTCGGTGAAAGAAAACATCGTGAGGAAACCTGCACACACCTGCGAAGCAATTCAATGATGTGTGTGAAGTTCCCAATTCCGCACTGGGCCCGCGTGGGAATTATAGCCCAAGCCCTCTTATTCTGAGAGGAGGCCTGTGCCCAGCAGTGGGACGTAAAAAAGGCTGGTGATGTGATGTGATGTATAGTTATTGTTATAGAGTTGACATTTCCATTACTATAGGGCCGCGTAAAGCCCTCCAGGTGTGCGTGTGATCATTTTTCTTCGACCTTCGGTGGAGCGCCAGTTAAACCCCCTTTATATGAAGTGGGGCAATTGTGTTGCTCTACATTGTAGAGAACAAGGTTTCGATGTCATCGAGGTAAATGTGTTTGTAATGATAATGCATGTACTTAGTAAAATAACACAGAACAAACCAGAATCAATTATAACAAGTCAGAATCAATGTGAGAGTTTTGGCCGAGGAGAAATCGCGCGTTAACATCTCATTCCTTTCCTGCTCTAAGGTACACAGTTACTAACAATTAAATGAAATCACTCATAATTACTGAGGTTTGACCATGATACCATGAGTACTTATCATGATGAGTAAATCTTGAAAATTCAGTAAGCGCAAATGAAGTTGTTCAGAGTTCCTTCCTCCATCTGATCAGCCAGTTAAACCTACAGATAAAACCTACAGATTGACGACCGGATGGCCTAGTGGTTAGCGACCCTGACTATGAAGCTTGAGGTCCCGGTTCGAATCCCGGTCGGGGCAGATATTTGTATGATGAATGCGAATGTTTGTTCTCGGGTCTTGGATGTTTAATATGTATATAATTATAAGTATGTTTATCCGTTGTCTAGTACCCGTTGTCTAGTAGGCTTTGCCTAGTTTGGGACTAGGTCAATTGGTGTCAATTTGTCCCATGATATTTATTTATAAAACAGTATTGTTATTTACCTAAAGGTGCTCGAAATTCCAGCATAACACAGAGACTATAGATATATATATACTCAGAGGCAAAATTAACCGCCCAACCAAAAGTATTCTGTATTTAAACGACAGTTTTTACATTAATCAAGAAATAAATGATGGGCGATTAATTTTGCCTCTGAGTATATTTATTGTGAAATAACATACCATTTTGTCACGATTCACTGGTCAAACTAATACCTTTTATCCTGAAAGGTACTTTCAGCAATTTTAGTATTGCAACGACGTGAATTCTTGTAGAGCTGGGCATTTTATAAAACAAGGCTTTCTTGAGAATAATTGTTACATGGCACGTTATTTATTTCTATTACTTTTTTTGAGAATTATCGATAAAAATACAATTTTAAAGTAAACTACCTAGCAAGAAACACATTTGTCTCTAAGTAGGTACCTAAATCAAAAACTGTTTCTATTAATTGGCTATTTAAATATAGCCAAAATACTTACATTCAAAAATGTAGGTGCGACTTGTAGTAGAATCTTTCCAGCATAAATGACACACTGATTTCCTTGATAAGTACCTACCTATAGCGATAGCATACTTCAACAGTCACATAGCAAACAATATTATCGCTGAACAGTCCCAACATTACAAACACACGGGCAAATTGACAGAGAACAATAATTCACTTTGCGTGACCAAATGAATTTTTAATTTTATCAAATATTTTATGATGGCAACTTCGTCTTGATTGGAAACAGAAATCCCATAATTAAACGTTTTATTTGCTCTCGAAAACGACTTACTGTTCCGGGAATGTTTGTGTGATTAGGTCTTAGAAAACATTTAAATAGCTTTGTTTTGCGAGACGATACGTATTTCTATTTCACCGAATAATACTTGCAAAATTTTCTCTGATTTTTTATGAAACAGTAACATGGAGAGTGAGGCCACTCTTCACACCGGAACGCAACTTATACATGTTGACCAATCTAAATTATGGGTCTTTAGGGAGAAGTCAGAACCTATAAGACATGGGGAAAATTATTTTTAGAAACCATGGCGTCAATTTTAGATTGAATAAAAATGGCACTCAAATCATAGTGATATAACCAGATCACCCACGTACCTATAATTATGTCGGGCAGCTTCATGTTAAAACTGGCGTTTAACTTCTTTTAACGCATTCATAACTGGGAATCGAACCCGGTCAAAATCTCTGCAAGCAATGTTATAAATTTTGCAAGTTAATTTGTTGTTATTGTTGATGATTATGTATGAGAGTTAAAAAAATATGCCATTTATATTAAATCAGAAATTGACGTCATTGTTCCTAAAAACAGATTTCCCTATCTCTTATAGTTTCTAACTTCTCCCTACTGACCCATTTGGATTGATCACCCTGTTTATGTGAGTGAACCGTTTTTTTTTTTCACTACTATTAATGGTAATGGTAAGTAAAGGACATTAGTTTCTAACGGAGGGTCGAGCACGACTTAACGAAAGCTGCGTAACGTTACGGTTATCGTATCGAGATCGAGAAACCTCATACTAAATTTTAGTTCCAAATACGCTCACGGGCGGGCGCTGTTCCAAACGTCATACGTTTGTATGACGTTTACTATTCGACTTTACGTTACGCATTCGTAAAGTCGTGCTCGACCCTCAGCTCTTATATCTTGTTTCAGTCTGCAGTCATGCTGTCGGCAATGTGCAAGGTTCAATCTTCTCGGGAAATTCATTAAAAAGTTTCCCTGGGGAAAGTAATAAAAGTGCGGGAAATGTGACGGAGTTAACGCCGGGTTAAATCCGTAATAAAGTTGTAAGACCTCTGTTCTGAACTGCCTGATAGTTGAAAATATGGTTGAAAACTATCAGCAGTTTAAACCGAAGAGCATCCTTTATATATAGGTATATACTTTATTTACATAATAAAAGCAATTTACAATGACATTAAATCTAAGCTAAAACTAAATAAGAAGGCTGGCAGCGTTGCCTCGCTGAATAGCGATGCTGATTCTTTGAGAGAGAAAACTGCCAGCCCTTTGGTCACAAGTTTAGTTGCATCGACTAAGCGCTTTGCAACTCTGAAATAAGCTTGTAAGCGATGGGACCCCATGGACCCAAGGTTTCAAACCCGATAGGTAAAATTAATTTGAAGAAGTTGAGAAAAATTTCCAAAGCATTTGCAAATCCTTGTACGTATTGAATTCTACTAAGTATTAATTTTGCATTGTTAGTATTGTTTGTTATCGGTATTGTTGAAATGTTGAAATTAATCGCTTGAACATTAAGACAAAACTATAAGCAAAATTAAAAGATGTTTCTGGAAATGTCGTCTACATATCCAAACTTGACTCTACACATTTTCATTAATCTGACTCTGACCGGTAGCTACTGACCGTTTTTTCACGAGAACCCATTACAAATTCAATTTATTGTAATTTGCATTTAATTTATTGCCTGCTTGACGGCTACTCGGAAGCCAAATTGTTAATTTCAGAAAGGTCGGCTAAGGTTTGGAATACCGTGAAAAAAAATGTTTATCTCGTATCGTATATCGTCAATTTCGTTTCGCGTCAATGCTCTTTGACCCCTGACTTGAGTTTGTTGAACTTTGGAGAGTTGAAAAAAAGCTTAATAATATCAGACTAATATCGTTTGCAAAGGCTCCTGGGGGTATTTCACCAACGTCACAAGTGTCAGTTTCCAATGACAATTCGGTGTCGATTGGTGACTTGAAGAGCTTGTATTTTAGTCCGCTTCATATTGGCAAAGAAATGAAATTCGAATTGTCATTGTAAACTGACAATTGTAAAGTTGATGAAATAGGGGCCTGGGCGTTGTAGGTCTACAAGTCGAACCGTGCGCCGTGGGCGCCAACAATGGGACTTTATTTAGGGCCTAACGTCAAGTTAGCTTACATGTGTTAGATATTATTAAAATTTGTTTTACATGTAGTTAAGTTTTGTTAGAAAAATACTGACTGATATGATAGATGCTGTTTCTAAACGCGTGACATCTGTCAGCGGTGACAGAAAAAAAAAAGACGAGGGGATTGACTTAGGACTTTTGGCGCGTAACGCTACCGATTGAAAAAGTGGAAATAAAACCAATTATTAGACCTAAAGATTATTTTATTGTAGTGAAGCTTTTACATGTTATGACCCTTTTTACCTGCAAGTGTTGTGAACAGAATACAAATGTACCAAAAAAAAATTAGAAGACAATTCAACCCAAGGCTGTGGAATTGATTACCGACCTCCGAATTATATATGTGTGTAGTAGGGAGTGGCAGCAGCGGAGGAGATCAATAACAAGGTCTCTACTTCAGAATAGACTAAGGTGTAATTAAAATAAAATAAATGATTACAATAAAAGGTCTTAGTTACTAATTGTCCAAAAGTTCTGATTTGGAAGAATCAAATGGCCGCGATTCGTCGCGGTACAGAGATTTTATAATATTGATTGATTGCGTTGCGAAATCGATTGATGTTCCGATGGGCTGCGGCGACGTAGCTCGATGACGATGCGATGACGCGACGGTGTGACGTAGGGTGACGTGTCAGTGCGTGACGTCACTCTAACATCCGTCAGGCAATCTCCGTCCGTGTATTCGTTTAGGGAAAACTTGAAGAAGATGTGGTCTACGATAGAGTACGCTTGCCTAGCAAATGCCCATTCACCCTAGACTTGAAAACGGCCAGATTATAGTTATCAGGGAACACAGACGCAGGCAGGGAATTCCACTCCTTAGCCGTACGGATGATGAAGGAAGAGCGAAAACGCTTTATGTTACTTACCCTTTCCTCAATGACTAAACAATACTCCGCGCTGTTCGAGCTTCTATTAAAAATTAAAACACTGTTCGTGAACGTTACAGCGGCAGCAAACGTGACCCGAACACGCCTTATTAAGAAAAAGGGTCAAAGAAAGAAATAACAATGCGACCGCAAAAAGATACAAAAAATAGCTGTTGGATATTAAATGAAAACTGAAGCATCCGTGCGGTGTTTTTTCAACAAAAACATCCCACATCACTCTTTGTACAGTTAGCATTGAGTATTCATAAAAGGAGCCAAAATAATTGAAAACTGACAGACCTTATAGACAATGGAATGAGAACAGACTGAGATTGTATAATCAGTAGCAAAAGATACAAAAAATAGCTGTTGGATATTAAATGAAAACTGAAGCATCCGTGCGGTGTTTTTTCAACAAAAACATCCCACATCACTCTTTGTACCGTTAGCATTGAGTATTCATAAAAGGAGCCAAAATAATTGAAAACTGACAGACCTGATAGACAATGGAATGAGAACAGACTGAGATTGTACAGTCAGCAGCAAAAGATACAAAAAATTGCTGTTGGATTATAAATGAAAACTGAAGCATCCGTGCGGTGTTTTTTCAACAAAAACATCCCACATCACTCTTTGTACCGTTAGCATTGAGTATTCATAAAAGGAGCCAAAATAATTGAAAACTGACAGACCTGATAGACAGTGGAATGAGAACAGACTGAGATTGTACAATCAGCAGCAAAAGCAGGTACACAACACGGACCAACCTAACGTCTGGGCGAACGTTTCCGAAACGCATATGCTCATTTGCGCCTATAAATCTCTTTAGCCTCGAATCGCGGTTCACTTTCGACCAGATGACATGCTATGAACCAATCACGACGCATTCCCCCGGCCCGCTTGCCGCGGCTTTTTTCGTAATGACTTTCCAAGTTAATTATAGAAGATGCGGTGTCCAGAGGGTGGTTGGTCCGTGCTACACAAGCTCCTTATGTCTATAACAATAGAGCCGTGCTTATCTCATTATGTCCATTTCGGTTGCTTAGCTACTACTGCTGCTGACTGTACAAGGACTGATATTTATCTATAGCATTAATTATTAATGTGTTTATATTATTATGTTTTAATCGTTTAAATAAGTACAGTGTGGCTCTAAAAAGCAGCCATTTCGCGTCTGGCTCAGGCGAGCCCTTATTATTGCTAAGTATTTTGTTAAACAATAGAGCAGTTTTGTAAAATACGTCGAGTTTAACTCGACATGTTTCAGACTAATTCGTAGTCCTTCCTCTGGGAGCGCACGACCCAGCGACAGCGAGACACACTACGCGTCGCGGCTGCTCGCGCGACTACTAGCCGAATTAGTCGTAAGCATGTCGGGCTAAACTCGCTTTATGTACGTGAGTAATCCGTTTTATTTCATGGTCATATTTTAATAGTTGGCTGGTAGAGATCCCTTAAAGGGATAAGCCCGCCTTTGTACTCGAATTATTGTAACTTGTGTTTTTGACTTACTTATTTCACTATGATCTGACATCCTGTATACTTACATATATTTACGTATATTTATTACAATCTCAGGGTAGGTTTTTACAATATTCATATAAAAAGTAATAAAACAGTATTAATACAAAATATAAAAACGTTATAAAAACCTAACCTAGGGTGCCACCGGTAGCGAGGCGGGGCCTAAGCTACCGGTGGTCAGGACGACAGAGAGAGGATCCTCCTGACTATCCGAGCCGTGTCCAGTGCCCTAAGCACGACTTGTCGAATCCTGCGTCACGTAAAATCGAATAGTAAACTATAACGAGTTTGTATGACGTTTGGAACAGCGCCCGCCCGTGAGCGTATTCGGAACTAAAATTTAGTATGAGATTTCTCGATCTCGATACGATAACCGTAACGTAACGCAGGATTCGACAAGTCGTGCTTAGGGCACAGGAGTACCGCCTTCTGTATCTGACCCTTGACCCAGCCACCTAGCGAGAGCCTTTTAAGGTGATGGTCAAGGCTCTTCGCTATTAGAGCGTTCGCCGGAACGACTATCGGGACAGTGATCGTCGAATCAACAGGCCACATGGCGGTAACCTCGTGAGCCAAGTCAAGGTACTTGCTGACTTTGTCCTTCTCGGCCTTCACGAAGTTCACGTCATGGGGGATCGTGATACATATATTATTATTATGGTTACAAAAATTTTACGATTTGACCAAATCCCTAAATAGTTTCGAGGACAACAGAAAAACGATTAGTGAGTGAGCAATTAAATAGTGATAATCTGATAATGATCAAATTCCTACACTATCATTGAAATGACAAACAGGACCCTCTAGCTTCATACTAAAAAAAAAAATTATCTACACACATATCATAAGTCCTCTATAATGCGTTCAGAAACCGTAGAAAATGACCAGCATTGCAGTACATCGTCGCCTCGGCCGCCAACCACCACCACCAGCAGGTCCAGCAGTAAAGTAATAGTCATTATGACATGGAATTCGATGTCATAATGACTTTTCGATATCGAATTCGATTTTTCGAATTTGACAACCAACGTTATTTACAATCATAGTGAAATAAAACGGATCACTCGCGTATGTAAGTCGAGTTCAGTCCGACATGTATAATTAATAATGTGATTTTTTTTTACAAAAAAAACAGTTGACGAAACGTCAGCTCGGTATGTTTGTCTATGATTTAAAAAAAAAAACAATCAAATTCGTGACAGGTATAGGTATGATATATTCCTTCGGGTTCTGAACCCGTCTTAGAGTACTTACAATATGTGTGTAGATAAAGTAATGTATGCAACTCCACATAATTAGGCCTTAAAACACTCGTGTGATCCTATTATGAAACTCAGCTTCGCCTCTTAATCTTAATTAATCTTTACATAAACCTGTGTCATATAGGCAGAATCATATCAGACAAAAAAAAACGTTTAAGAATGTACAAGCAGCAGTATTTAAATTAATTAAATAGTTGGGCAAGCATCATCTAAAACTATTCGAGATTTCAAGTCGATAGCATTAGTAATTCGTGAGATAAACGGCTGTGATAGACAGACGAACAGACAGACAGAATCACACCACGAGGGTTCCTTTTTACCATTTAGGTACAGAATTCAACAGAATTCAAACATTATAACTTACACAAAACTGACAAGAAAACAACCTCATTATAGAAATGTTTTCCTCTCTTAGCTACCTACCTCTTTCCTTAAATTAAGATCTGTTGTCTTCGTAATAAGGTTAAATGGACGTTTCATCATGTTAATTAAAATTTAGTAGTCATAATTCCCTTTAAGCTCTGTTTCCAGACCTCCAAAAATAATGGTTGTTGTGAGAATTCTCACCAGAGTTACGTGCAGGTGTACCTAATTGAAAAATAAAGATATTACGAAGAAATCTTTACTTGATTTGCAATTAGTGACAGGTGGACAGCGCCATCTATTGTCATATAGTGGAACTAATGTGTTTTTTGACGATTTCTGAAAACAATAACAATTTTAAATGATTCGCGGGTAATTGCATTAGACATAATGAAAACGGGGTATTGATTGATCAAACCTAAAGGTAATCGCGGTCATTATCCCGTTTTCATTATGTCTAATGATTTCTGAAAAACTGTGCTATTTGGAGACATCTATTTATTATTACCGTAATTTTTACACAAGCGTCTTTTATGTAGGTAAAATTGCTTTAGATTTTTGTTTGCAAACATCGAAGTTAAGGGGGGGAAGGTATATTTAAAAAAAATCGTTATAATTCAAAAACTTCGAGGCTTAAAAAAAGAAAAAAATGCTTTAGATTGTGCAAACAAAGTTCTTTCATAAATGATACCCCACTCGGTTTTAACACCCCATTCAGTCCTTGTTGTTGCAACAAAAATAAACATATTTTAAATTGGGTCTATAATGACTCCCATAAAAAAAAATATCCTATTTTTGAAGCCCATAACGTTTTAAATTATAATTTTTCTTCGTCATGTTATTAGAAGTCAACATAAATTAAGCAACATAAATTGGAATCATGATTTTCTTAAGTCATAATTACTGTTAGGACTAAATAAATAAAGTCATAACGTTCAATGTCATGGTAATAATGACACTTCCTAATATTAAAAGTAATAAAATCTTTTCTAATAATTATTGCAAGGTCTTGTTTCGCTGGTCATAAATATTGTTAGTCACAAGATTACTTCATTATAACAGTCAATGGCGTGGTAATATTACATTTCATAATGTTAAAGGTAATATAATCATGTATCATAATTATTGGAAGGTACTTTTTCGCAGGTCATTTTAATTGGTAGTCATAGTATTAGTTTGTACTAACATTTAATAACAGTTCTAACATAACCCACTTTCCTGGTAGAGACTCGTTTCTGTAGGGGTCGCAGTTTTAACCTAACCTAACCCACTTTCCTGGTGGCGATTCGTTTCTGTAGGGGTCGCAGTTCTAACCTAACATAACATCTGTAATACTTACCTATGTTAGCAAATAAATGATTTGATTTGATTTGATTTGAACGTAACCTACTTTCCTGGGAGCGATTCGTTTCTGTAGGGGTCGCAGTTCTAACCTAACCTAACTCACTTTCCTGGTAGCGATTCGTTTCTCTAGGGGTCGCAGTTCTAACCTAACCTAACCCACTTTCCTGGTAGCGATTCGTTTCCGAAGGGGTCGCAGTTCTAACCTAACCCACATTCCTGGTAGTGATTCGTTTCTGTACGGGTCGCAGTTCTAACCTAACCTACTTTTTTGGTAGCGATTCGTTTCTGGTTAACACGCAGTTCTACTGTAACGTCAAATTTCATTGAATATGCGTGTACTATCAAACAATTAAAAAACGTAATTATGTACCGACAAAATATGACTAACATCCATTAATACTTAAAAACGTATGTTGTAAAATATTTCTGAATAATTATAAATATTCCTTTAGATGCTATAGAAATAAATTTAAAGTACTTAGTGCACTTTATGTAACGAGATAATATGGCTAACAATAAC
Organism: Clepsis dumicolana; assembly: GCA_963691665.1. Classification (NCBI taxonomy): domain Eukaryota; kingdom Metazoa; phylum Arthropoda; class Insecta; order Lepidoptera; family Tortricidae; genus Clepsis; species Clepsis dumicolana. The sequence goes on from OY829529.1 coordinate 3,723,585, forward strand.
TACTACTTTATCTTAAAATATTTCTGAATAACCATCAATATTCCATTTTATATTATCGATATCAATATTATAACTTTTTAAAGATATGATCAATAGCATTATGAAATGAAGCGATAGCATTATTTGCTTTTGAACCGTAGAGGTTCCTTTTTTAACCGACTCCAAAAAAGGAGGAGCTTCTCAATCGTCGGATTTTTTTTTTATTACAAGCTCTTTATTAGCTTCCTACTTCCAATGTATGTTATGTTCGGGTGAAATCTTGCAAGTTAAATTCCACCCACTCCTATAATGGTCGAATTGACTTGAAATTTGGTATGGAAATGTAAGTTGAATGACATTACAATTAGCTGCAGTCAACAAAAAATAATTAGAAAGAAAACAATTTTTAACGAAAAACTTTAACCATTTCGGCTCGGAACCCTAAAAATAGAACAAGAATTAGAACCTCGATGTCACTTTGTGCTTTATAAGCTCTCTCTATTAGTCCCCTCTTCCGCTAAGTATTTAAGTATTGCAAATACCTATTTCCAATCACGTTCTCACTCGTTCTAATTAAATCGTAAACTCAACGCGATTACAAATGCCTAATTGTATTTATATACCGACGCAAGAAGCATTTCCATTCCTTTCAATTATAAAAGCAATATCGGGAAACGATAGGAACACTGGTAAACATTCAAATGAATTTTAATTGGAGTCTCAGGAACACCGCACAACGTTGTTAATACGTTTACATTAATAGAACCCATTCGAATTGGAACTTTAATAAGCTACAATAAAGGCTTGATTGTTTTTTATCGGCGTGCGGTAGCTTTGTTTTAGAACCAAGTTACAGCTGCTTATTTGCTGTTGGAAAGTCGATTGTCGCTGCTATGTCGCCCTTATTGTGATGTCGTTTGGAATACGTTGAGGTTTGTCCAGCTGTTTAAGATTGTTTCAAAGTAAAAGAATGGCGGTTATAAACAATTATAATGAAAATTCATGATGTCACGAAGGGTGGTTGAGGAAAACGCAAAGTTTGTCATAACAGTCCCTATACGATCAGACTGGGTCAGTTATTAAAGAACAATTTGTTTTTTTTTTTATTGAAAGAGGGAGGTAAACGAGCGAGAGGGTCACCTGATGGTAAGCGATCACCGCCACCCATGTGAACCAGCAACCCCAAGAGAGTCACTAGTCCGTTGCCGGAGAATAAGTACATTATTTTCTTGATGACCCGCTCTTTCGATCAAATATCTCTTTCAATAAAATAAAATAGTTATTTGGGAACATCACTGACTTGGGTTAATTGCACAACTCCACTGTACGTGGCAAAAAATGCCGATGGAAACATACAGTGATAAACCGCTCTTCATCAAGGTGGTGATGATGGAACTGGGATTTAAGACTACTAAGACTGCAGTGCCAAAAGTTAACTGACCCGGTGATTAACACTGGAACTAGCGCCGAGGCCAAGTCCGGTCCTGCATGTAGTATTGCTGCCACCTGTGGGACGGCTCTGCGCCGCCATATCCTAATAACTATCCTAACTTATCCTAATCCTAACTTCCTAACTAATATTATAAATGCGAAAGTAACTCTGTCTCTCTGTCTCTCTAAAGAAGATAGTTTGAATATTGAGGAATATCATAGGCTAATTTTTATTCGGGAAATTTGTACAGTTGCCGCGGGATAGCGATAACCGATATCTACGCGGACGAAGTGCGGGCAACAGCTAGTTAGCTTTATTTTTTATACGATAAGGAAGGCATACGAGCAAGTGGGTCACGTGATGGTAAGTGATCACCACTGCCCATAGACACCTGCAACCCCAGGGGCTTGCAGATGCATAGCCAACTTAGAGAGCAAAGATGAAAGACCTTTTGTACCCGTTATTACACCGGCTGTCTTACTCTCCACACCGGCACACAAATTGCTTTAGAATCGGTGGAATGGCAAGCAAGGAAGTTTTTTTTAAATACAAGATGGGGCAAACGAGCAGGTGGGTCACCTGATGTAAAGCAATCACCGCCGCTCATGGTCACCTGCAGCACGAGGGGAATCACGGGTGCGTTGCCAGCCCTTAAAGGAGTAGGTGGGCAAGAAGGTAGGTAGGAAGTTCATCGGCGATGTTCCAGAGTTGAATTTTTGTCAGCAGAACCTCCCCCATCGCAGAATAGTATACTAGTCTATCGGTATTCTACTGGCTACTTACTTACGTCTCGGGGAGTGGCTCGGAACTGTGCGCCTATGAAGTAGACATTAAGTAACATTAAAATTCAACCCTTCATACACATTCATTTAGCCCTTCGGATGTCTTAACAAAAAACTATTGCATTGTAGTAATGGTCCTTGATTGTAGTCTCATTTAATAAATATAAAACAGCTCATGCAATAAAATAAATAAATAAATAGGTACATATTGGGACAATTGTCACCAATTTGGCCTAGTCCGAAACTAGGCAAAGCCTGTACTATGGGAACTAGACAACGGATAAACATACTTATAATAGATAAATACATACTTAGATACATGTTAAACATCCAAGACCCGAGAACAAACATTCGTATTCATCTTACAGTCATATTTGCCTTGACCGGGCAATTGTATGTATGATAATTTGATGATTTTACGCTATACACAGTGAAATAAATACAGAAAAAAATATTTTAACAATAAGTAAAACCGCCTTCAAACAAAGAAAAAACATAAAATAATCCCCTAAATCAGTTTTATGGCCTACCACAAATATGAAGTCGCACGGTGCGAGCGGAATAAATAATAAGTAATATTGGCTAACTTTTCATTGTACTATTTATATATATTTATATATATATTGTACTATTGCTACTTTATTTATGTCATTACAAGAACTCGTTTAACTCGTCTCTACCAAAGAAAACGTACTTTCCATTAAACCGAACCGAAATTATGCATTTGATAACAACGATTACATTTTGAACTTTACAGTTAAAAGTTTCCCGCCACGGGCACCGGCTTAACTGAGTTGCAAAGATAACAGCAACTGATGAGCGGGACTATACAAACCAAAGTTGCGATTAATAATTATCAGTTTGATTAAATTTTGAACTGGGGCAGCTTTAGTTTTTCTTTTTAACCCCTGACGTAAAACTTTTTGCGTCAGGGGTTAAAAAAAAATTACGTGACGTCAAAACATACGCAAAATTATAGTGAAATAAAAACGGATCACTCACGAGGACTACGAATTGGTCCGAAACAAGTCGGGCTAAACTCGACTTATATACGTGAGTGATCCGTTTTTATTTCACTATGATTGAGTCTCACGGTAGATTCATGTTAAAATACACAAAATGATACACGCTCGGTTCCCGTACAAATCAATGAACTCTTCCTTAAATCCCGACGTAGTTCTGTTTGTAACATTATCTAACTTTTTATTTGTGTATTAGGTATTTTTCTTTTTTAGTCCCCGACGAAAACGAGGGCTATCTGTGTGTCTGTGTATCTGCGTATCTGTATATCTGTGGCACTACAGCTCCCAAACGAATGGACGTATTTCGATGCAGTTTTTCTAATCGAAAGCTTGTTTAATCGAGATGGTTCTTAGATAAGTTTCATTAAAATCGACTTACCCGTTTATGAAATATTGAACTTTGAAATGACAATGTCGGGGGTTTCTCAACTTTTGCTCTCGGGTCTTGGATGTTTAACATGGATGTATTTAAGTATGTATTTATTTTATCTATAAAAAAAAGTGGAACTAGGTCAGTTGGTGTCAATAATTGTCCCATGATATTTATTTATTTATTTTCTAAGTTGGTTAGGTTATCTTTTGGTGCCTCTCCAGCTAGTCTACTGAAGGTTGGTAGTTAGCTCAGCATTTTTTTCCCTGTCCCTGGCAATGCCAAAGAATGCAAAAGACCTCGGTGGCGGGTGGTATGTTCCTCAGCCATGACTTTCTCCTTCCAGCAGCTTTTCCCACCATTATCAGTTACAAGAGCTGATATCTCATGCCTAAGCACGTGACCCAGATATGCAACTTCCCGCTGTTTGATGGTTTGCAAAAGTTTGCGCTTTTGTCCAACCCGTTCCAGCACTTCCTAAACACACACACACACACACACACAAACATACACTGTATTAATAGTAGTTTATGCAACTGCTACACAATGAGGGTCCTTAAAATACGAGTGTGTTTTTATGAAACGAGGCGAAGCTGAGTTTCATAATAGAATCACACGAGTGTTTTAAGGCCTAATTATGTGGAGTTGCATACATTACTTTATCTACACACATATTATAAGTACTCTAAGATGGGTTCAGAAGCCGAAGGCATATATCATACCCATATCGGTCACGAATTTGACTATTTTTTTTAATCATAGACAAACATACCGAGCTGACATTTCGTAAACTGTTTTTTTTTTCATTGTAAAAAATAAATAAATATCACATTATTATTTATACATGTCGGGCCGAACATGACTTATATACGTGAGTGATCCGTTTTATTTCACTATGATTGTAAATTACGTTGGTTTTCAAATTTGAAACATCGAATTCGATATCGAAAAGTCATTACGACATCGAATTCAATTATTTTACTGCTGGGGTGGTGGTGGTGCTAGGGCCAACCCGCGGCGGCGAAGTCGTCGTACGGTATTTTCTACGGTTTCTGAACGCATTATAGAGGACTTATAATATGTGTGTAGATAAAGAAACGTTTTGTACTTAATTACCTTTAAGCCCGCAATTAACGATCCCATTATACATTACCGTCACAAAACACAAACATCCACAAAACGCCTGCCATGTTGAAAACTCCCCTGTAACACAAAAACACTTAACTTATCAAAATGTTTTAGCGCAATCTGAAACCGAGTTAACTTTCTGTCGGTACCACACTTTGACAGGGATAATGAGGCTGCACGTGACGCGTAGAGATGTGTTGGGTATCTGAATCCGAAGATATTTTGCGGGTGGTAGGACCTTCTGCGAGGTCCGTCCAGATCGCTACCAAAAGGTCTTAAGTCAAAAAGTCAAAAGTATTTATTTGCCGGAATACACTACAGTCAAGGTCACCAATATGTGTACACCACAAACTCCCAAAAAAATGTGTACAGACCTTATTACTGCGACGGTAAGTTTGATGTATACATGTTTTTGCAACTTTGCGTTGATTGTTTCTAAAATGCGTTTTTTTTTTTTCTTTCTCTCTTAATCTTTTAATGACAGAGTGAGGTTTCTTTGTGTAATTTGTCTGTGGTTACGTATTGTAAGAGCTAATGTAACTTGTTTTTAGAAAAAATGACTTTGTGCCAAGTTTCTTGCGGCGCATTCTTCTTGGCAATCATGGTCTTTCCGAAAGCGCTGGTAGACTCAAAAAAATTACGTGTAAAAGAGCATTCAACTGCCTATTTGCTGAATAAAATTTTGATTTTGATTTTGATTTTGATCCATGTCTTTGACTTTGACTGTACAGGAAAGTCTTGCATGAGGTTTTACCAGTGTATTCAGCCTGCACTTAATCGCTAATCCTAAGTGCTTGCACTGTTGTGTTCCGATATGGAGAGTAAGACAGCCGAGAACATAACTGGCACAAGATGCATCTCATCTTAGCCCTCTGGGTAGGCAACGCATCCGCAATCCCTCCGGGGTCGCGAGTGTCTATGGGCAGTGGTGATCGCTTACCATCAGGTGACCCACTTGCTCGCGTTCCTTATTTATCGTATAAAAAAATGTATTCGAGAGGAGGAATCCCGTATGCGGTAATTTAATTGCAAGTTACTTTTATTTCCGACTATGTGCTTTAGGAATCACTTGTAATAATCAGCTCAATGCCGATTGAAAACTTCACAAATGCTATTAAATTGCTTAGCAGGAGTAAGCAGGATTCCACGAAATGTTTTCCTTTTAACTTGAAACTATTTATATCGTGAGATTTAATTGTATTATAAGTCGAATCAGAAGGACTTATATACGACATCGGTTCATTTGTTTCACTATTAGCTTTTGCCGGCGACTTGGTCTGCGTAAAATTTGATTGTCGAAACTATGCGATTTCTCGGAATTAAAAATTAGCCTGTGTAACTGATTGTTGGTTGATCCAATTCCGTCTAGCCGTTTTTGAGTAATGGGGATGTACCAGTTTTTGACAACCTATGCTAATTCAAAAACCATTTCGAGGAATAGGTTTTCTTAACAATTTCCAAACATCAGATTGTATTCTAATGATTTTATTAATAAGTTATTGCTATTTTTCTATTTATCTTTATTTTGACCTTAATTGTAGTGACGAAGACATATCGAAGACACGAGCTCGTAATATTTTTTTACTTAATCTGTGGTCGGTCTGCTGGAAGTCCTAATTACAGCTGTGGTGTATATTCTTATTTTAACGTAACTCTCAGTCATACTTTTGTTACAAAATAAAAATGAAATAAAATAAATAAACACTTACGAAGCCAAAGCTGGTTTGATATTTAAATATATTAAATTAATCAAATCGTTTCAATGTACAAATTTTGTTAAAAAGGTCACTGTAATTCACGACATTGAATGTCATACTACGGTTTCGGGCCATTTGAATTTTTATCTGACAGCTTTTCATATTTGTTTACGATATCTGAATCGAAATTTCAAACTCACCATGTATTGTACAAAAATATAGGAACAGATACAAATGAGGAACATTAAGATACACTAGTGATCGCTTAGAGTGACCTCCGTGCGCGCAGTAGTCGGAAAAAGGGGTCCAACGTTTTCACTTCACGAATTATTTTATAGACAAGAATTTCAAAGGTGATACTTCTGGTTTGGGTTTTATAATATTCCTGCATCTTCTGTACGTATATTTCTGTGAAAGTTGATGCAATCAGTCACGAAACACGTATATTTGTCCATTTTGTCGCAAGGTCATTAAAATCAACAACAAATATCGGTATCATGTGGTGACATGATTGACAATGACATGACATGTTGCTAGTCAGATATTGCTAAAACGTGCATTGGGGTGCGTTCAAGAGAAAAAATCTGTTATCTTGATCAAACCCCCTCATTGTGACGTCTTTTCTCTAGCTAACATTTTTAATTAATGTAAAAAAAATGCGCGTGCGTGTTAAATAAAAAAATTAGAAACCCGTATCCTTATTTTGGCCTATTTTATCGAAATAAAGTATAAAAATAGCGGGTTAGATTTTTCGGTACATCCCCATTGAGTAGCAAACATCCGAACATAGAAACTTTCCCGTTCGTTGGCACCATTATCAAATAACTGATACTACTTAACTGTCAACCTAATCTACCGGTCGGCGAGACTGATTGACAGAGTAATTTAAGATTCATACCCTTACTATCCGTAACATGAAATCTAGACATTAATATTTAGAGTCCGCATCAACGGATATACATTTTTGACAATCCGGAGTATCTTAAATATCCATGGCAGACATCTCTAATTGAACCCTTTTTGGTTTCGAATTGCGAGGCGAGTGTTTTAAAGGCTTGTTATTACTCGTGTTACAAAATGAGGAGAAACGACAGGCCATTACTTGCTTTTTAGCAACTAATTGGTCCTAAGCTCATTAAATTTTCAAAATGTTTTATGCAAAATCGTCGCGAATGTGACATATATATTAAATACTCAGTGACAATATTCGTAATTTTACTCAAGTTATGATTGAATATTGTTAGAGAAAAAGTTTCGTCTGATTACATTAAATAAATGTTCGAGTTATTGAATCAGTATGACAAGATATATTATTCATAAAGATTCTTCCAATATTATGGGAGAGTATAATACTTTTTTGAAGAAAACTTTCAACGGCCATGTTCTCCTAACTTTGGGTAGTCATAACGCTGTCTAGACATCATAACTTTTTAATCAAATAACCCCATTCAAAACTGCACCCTTTCTTTATTGTATTAGGTGCAAAGTCGAATATATACTACTTTATTAAGGTGTGGCGGTACGTGTCATATATGCATGGCACGTTCGCGCACTGCTTAATGAACTTTAGTTCCTCATATGAGTTTCTTTGTTCCTGTTGGTGTAAGGAAATTGGACTGCATTATGAAAGAAGCAAAGTCGGATTTTGACTGGATCAGACATTGAACGCAGAAGAATTTTGAATCGCCAGCTGTTTTGAATGTGGCTGCAGGTGATACTATTAAGACGTCGTGAATGGTCTACCTGGATCGCTACCACCAGCTTACATGCTAATCCTACTGCTAAGCAACAGTGCGTACTGTGCTGTGTTCCGTTGTGAAGAGCAAGACAGCCGAGCCGGAGAGATTAGGCATCTCATCTTAGCCCCTAAGGTTGGCAACGCGTCTGCAATTGAATAAGAATAAGAAAAAGAATCGTTTATTTAGCTAACAAAACACAGACATTATACACTTGCAGATTACATAGGCTTAAAGAAGCTAAAATGGCCACCACTCTGCTATGTGCCACGAAGAGATCTGGGAATCATTTCGTGACGCTGGTTTTGGTGGTTGTCACCAAGCACACATCCCTGCAGTTAGCAGTTTTATGTATTAACAATCGATTGACTAATAAGTGCTTGTATTACGCTTCTTAGCTTTATCTCAATTATATAATTACAAAAATATTTGCTAAATCACTTATAGCCTTGTAGATATTTGCGTGCTTGTTACGGATGTCTATGGACAGCGGTAATCAAATCATTTACCATCACATAACCCACATGCTTCTTTGCCTTTCTTTTTGTATAAAAAATAATAATTAGTCTTTAAAATTAGTGCACGGATTTTCTTGCAACTACTTCAGAATCCTATATCCTCGGCGTGTCCGAAACGCTCATGGCCGGTTTTTATTTTTTACATTTTTCTTTGGTCATTTGGCTTTGCAAGAGTGATCGAGAATGAATTAAGTAACTACTTACAGTCGCAGTTTTAAACTTAAAATGATCAATTAATATTAATCAACGTATTTTATAAAATAATAGCTTGTGAAGTTTTACAACGCACCCAAAAATATCCTATGAAAACATTTTTTTATGTAGCAGCAAACCCAACCTCGGAAAAATAGGTTTATTAAAAAAGTTGCCGCCAAAATGAGACGGTAAAAGCTTAATTACAGAATTGACCCTTTTCCGTCGCCGCAAGCACGCCAACTTTACTACACTTGTTTTGATTAAATTAGGATACTTTCACAACAACCTGGGGGTATGAAAGTGGGGCTGTTAACGGGATAACAACACTGGATGCAACAACAATGAGATGACTGAAAACTGCTTCAGTAAAACCACAATCTCAGTTAATCTCAGGGGTTTTAAGTAAAAATAAATATAAGTAAGTAAGCACTTTATTGTACAAAGAAAAAAACAGGATAAAAACAGAGGTTCATCATGTCAGCCAAATTAAAAGACGTCCACTCAGACCGGTCTTGTGCTTTCCGCATCCACCGCCGATCTTTACCAGGTCGTCGCTCCATCTTGTTGGAGGCCTACCGACAGCTCGTCTCCCGGTCCGTGACCGAGAACACAGATATTACAAACAATCAAATTCGAGTACAAAGGCAGACTTACTGCTTTAAGGGATCTTGCCCAGCCAAGCTTAGAGTGGTGGAGAGGAATAGTTTATAGGACCGACAAAAAGTGAGTTCATACTCGTAATTATAAATGTTGATAGCCATAATGCAACACAAAAGCCCTACTTACCATATTACAATGTACTGCTGGATATGTATATATACAATATACTGCTGGATATGTACATATACGTATGTGCATAAATAAACCAAATTTCATGTAATACTGAATTTCATGTGTGTGCGACTCCGACTCGCATTTAGCAAGTTTATTTGTGTATGAAAGTTAAAGTCTATGAAAACTGAACACAAAATTCTCAATTTTTTTTCGACAAACATACCCATAATTTTATTATTTTTGCATTTTAATAATGTAGATTTGCAAAACAACTCCCTCGGGACTGTAAAGAAGTTAATCCTTACATAATTAGTTTTGTTAACTAATTAAAAAGTTTTTCTCGTTTATTTTTCAAACGGGTTCGCTGGGACAGGGTTCGTACAAAATTCTCATTATAATACAGTATTTTCGTAATTATTACAAATTTTAAAACCTTTGTACATTCAGAATGTCAATTTATTTGGAATAAGCTTATCCTTCGGTTTCATTAAAATTTGAATTAATCCTGAAAACAACAAATGATTTAGATATCAGATGCTGTGGTATTATTTTAGCTTCTAGTTAATAACATTCGTAAAGTCTTGTCACATTTTTTGTGACATTTCGTCACCTTCTTAAATCGTCCTCATTGTCATAGGTACTTAATATGACATAACAGTCATGCAGCACGCGCATCATTTTGTCGCTTGTCGCGCAATGCGTCCCTTTCATAGTGATGGAATCAGTGAAGGACGCACTGAGCGACAAGCGACAAAATGGCGCGCATGCGCCCCCCTGGTCTACTGTTGCGATTCGCCAACATTTCTACATCGTCACTTTCCTATCTTGTCTATAAATAAATGATTTAGATTTTTTTGATTTTGATAAATGTGGACGAGTTGGCACTATGGACCACGCAGCACTGTGGTCGATAAAAGAAAGTGGACGAGTTGGCACTATGGACCACGCAGCACTGTGGTCGATAAAAGAAAGTGGACGAGTTGGCACTATGGACCACGCAGCACTGTGGTCGATAAAAGAAAGTGGACGAGTTGGCACTATGGACCACGCAGCACTGTGGTCGATAAAAGAAAGTGGACGAGTTGGCACCGCGGTCGAGGTAGGAATGTAGACAAAATGGTATATTGATGATTTTAGGGAGTAGACGAGTTAGGAAGGCGACGATTTGGGAATTGTAGGCTGACGATATGGCACTGTTGACGACTTAAGAAGGTGACAAAATAGGACTGCACGAAGCCGTCGAAGACATACGAAAGCATTTTTGTCCAAACTGAAACGCAGACGCTGCGCTCGCGTTTCGAGCTCGCACGGTGAATAAACCTCTGCAAAATAATCTTCTTTATTAAAGCTGACGCCAGCCTTACAAACTTAAGTCTTTATACCAAACAATATACATTTTGGTTCAGCTTGTCGAAGTTTAAGCAGATGACAATTAATAATAACAATATTTTGATCTCTACCGCCTCGATCCATAAAGTTTTAAACTTCGCCTCACGAATAATTATTCACTGTCAATTTTTGTGTAGTATAATTAATTCAGTATCGCTTTATGAATAATTTAGCAATTTTAGCAGGCGACAGGATCTCAGTACGGCGAGCTTAGACGCGTAGTTTGTACTCAATCTTGGCGACGTTAATTTATTATTGATGAAATTATGCGAAAATTAATTATTTTCTTCGCTAAAAGAGAGCTGCCGTTAGACGTTTTTAGTATTTTTTGTCGACGAGATTATAACACTGATGAAAATTAAATGCCTCCTAGTAGGTCCGTATAATGCATGAAAACAAGTTAAGAAATTATCACTTAACAAATCTTAATGAATAACCAAAAGCTTTCATTTAAAAGTCCCACGTCTCAAAAATGGCTGAACCGATTTTAATAAAACTTACTTAAAATCCGTAGTGATTAAAATCATTTTCTATTTTAAACAAAATGTCATGACATTACGCGATACAATTTGCATCATTTTCAAAGCGAGCTCGGCTTGGAACTATCAAAACGAACGCGATTGTGATTCCGAGCGAGTCAGACAATAAGCCTGCAGGCCTGGAAATGTCATGACTGTCGTGACAGAAGACATAAAGTTTCAATTCATAAAATCCACGGACCAACCACCCTCTGGACACCGTATCTTTTATAGGGAGATTTATAGGTGATGATATCCGCAGTAGAACTAAGGTTACCGACATAGCCCGAAGAATTGCGAAACTTAAGTGTCAGTGGGCGGGGCGCATAGCTCGCAGAACTGATGGCCGATGGGGTCAGAAGGATCTCGAATGGCGTCCACGGACCGGGAGGCGAGCTGTCGGTAGGCCTCCAACAAGATGGAGCGACGACCTGGTAAAGATCGCGGGACGCGGTGGATGCGGAAAGCACAAGACCGGTCAGAGTGGAGAGCCCTGGGGGAGGCCTACGTCCAGCAGTGGACGTCAATCGGCTGACATGATGATGATGATGATGAGATTTATAGGTGCAAATGAGCATATGCGTTTCGGAAACGTTCGCCCTGACATTTGGTGTCCAGAGGGTGTCCCCCCCTCTTTTCCCCTCAAATCGCAAAGCAAACACGTCCCCTACCAAAGTGTATGTATAACTGGGAAAATAGGACCCCCCCGTCTTTGTGCTTCACAGAGGGTTCCCTACAATTCCGTGAACATTGCCAATGTTACGTAGACTATATTACTTTGCCAATATTCGGCAACTTTGCGAAACAACGCGCTCTCGAAATGGAATATGTAATGGGTTTTTTCGTCATTTTACATGGTGCCCCTTGGGGTGATAACCGTACGTGTCTTTATGTATATTAACGACGAACGTTTGTTTTTTCCATGAGTCATTGTAATTTTTTAACTCCCGACTAAAAAGAGGGGTGTTATAAGTTTGACCTGTGTATCTGTCTGTGGCATCATAGCTCCCAAACGGATTTACCGATTTAGATGCGGTTTGTTTTCAATCGAAAGCTAGTTTAATCGGGATGGTTCTTAGCCAAGTTTCAATAAAATTGGTTAGGTTATTTATAGAATGAACAACCAACTGAGAAAAGTTGAAAACCCCCGACATTGTCATTTCAAAGTTCAATATTTCAAAAACGGGTGAACCGATTTTAGTGAAGCTTTGCCGAGAACCATATCGATTAAACTACCTTTCGATTAAAAAAAACCGCATCAAAAACGGTAAATCCGTTTGGGAGCCATGATGCCACAGACAGATACACAGACACACAGATAGACAAGTCAAACTTATAACACCCCTCTTTTTCGCCGAGGGTTAAAAAGGATGGCAACCGAGAGAGTGGGTCACCTGATGGTATAAGTGGGTCACCTGATGGTATAAGTGGGTCACCTGATGGTATAAGTGGGTCACCTGATGGTATAAGTGGGTCACCTAATGGTATAAGTGGGTCACCTGATGGTATAAGTGGGTCACCAGATGGTATAAGTGGGTCACCTGATGGTATAAGTGGGTCACCTGATGGTATAAGTGGGTCACCTGATGGTATAAGTGGGTCACCTGATGGTATAAGTGATTACTGCCCCATAGCTTATTATTTCAAAGGAACGCGACATCCTATATGTAGACCCTGAGAGTCCTCTTGGTTTTAAGGTCCTTGCCCATAGATACCCGCAACACCACAGCAATTGCAGATGCGTTGGCAACCCAGAGAGCTGAGATGAAATGCCACTTGTGTCCGTAACTTCCTCGGGTGTCTTAACTCTCCACACATAAATGCAACAAACTACTAAAGTGCACAAATATTATTTTTTTGCCAGAACATTATACTTATATCAAAATTTCTATCTAACTATCACGGTTCATGTGATGCAGCATGGTGACAGACAGACAGACAGACAGACGGACGGACGGACAGCGAAGTCTTAGTAATAGAGTGTCCCGTTTTACCCTTTGGGTAAGGAACCCTAAAAACTGTAACTATCATCATCACATTATCATGATACTCGGGACTTAATCGCGTAAAAAATGTACATTTAAATTTGAATTTGAAAAACCTCGACGTTTCGGACGCGACGTTGCGTACATGGTCTCGAAGGGACCCTCCCTTCCCTTCCATCGCATCCTCCCGTCCCTTCGAGACCATGGACGTAACGTCGCGTCCGAAACGTCGAGGTATTTAAATTTAAATGCATATTTTTTTACGCGATTAAGTCCCGAGTATCATGATAATGTGTGAAAATCGCAAAAGTTTAAATCAATACACTGTAACTATCATCGTTCGTTGGTATTCTGTGAAGCATGTGCCCAGCTGTGGGATGCAAATAACAAAAGACGACGATGGCTGATCTTATTAGCGTCGGGATAGAGCCAGCTGTAATTATGTCCTTACTACCTCAAATTGCCAGCCATTCGTTCTGCTCACTAAACGAACATCGAGACCGACACAGTGTTTGAGTTTAAACAGTAAAGCAATGTGAGTTGTGAATCTGCAGAGACGTTCTGAGGGTCGAGCACGACTTTACGAATGCTGCGTAACGTTACGGTTATCGTATAGAGATCGAAAAACCTCATACTAAATTTTAGTTCCAAATACGCTCACGGGCGGGCGCTTTTCCAAACGTCATACAAACTCGACAACGTTTACTATTCGATTTTACGTTACGCAGCATTCGTAAAGTCGTGCTCGACCCTCAGTATCGAATGACATTACATTAGGTATCGAAAGAGCGGTATCATAATATGACATAGAATTCTATGATAATTCTTTAAACAAAAACTAAACTAAATCATAATTAAATTATTAATCGCCCGCTTTATTTTTAATATTTATTGTAAAAGCTCTCGATCTCATATTGGCTTACACAGTCATCAAAATATGTGCAGCCGAAGCAATGTTTAACTCGTCTGAAATAAATGTATAGATTAGGTTAGACTAAGTTATTTATTTATTTTAATTTAAAATTAAATCGTTTGTTGCATAATGTCAAATTAGATTTTTTTTTAATTATTCATAAAATTATAAGTGAACAAATATACCTACTATTAATATTTAAATACTTAATTAAACGTCAGAAAAGGTCAAAATAGATAATAAGCAATATAACAATTACTTACAATTAAGTTTCCTCTCAAACTAGGGATCGTCATAATTACGAAAATGATAATGAATGTGGACTGACTTCATCAAAGTAACATCTTTATTATAATGTTTATGTCTGTACAATGAATAAATGATTAATAATAATAACATGTATAATTTACTACAGTATAGGTAACTTCAGTTATGACAAACAACCATTCGATCGCATAATATTAGGACAATCGATATGTATGCGAGGTAATAAGCCCGATAATACTTACAGTACTGTTTCACCACAGTGTCCTATGTGTCGCGCCCCACTAACGAGAACCAGATTGCCACTAAACCGTTTATGCCGGAGACGAAACCAAGCCGAATGTTGTAATCTCAATTTACAACAAATTTTTGAACGCTCCAAATTTTATTACGGCTTAAACGCTTTTTGGCGGAGACTAAAACCTGTTTTACTATTCCTTAATCAATAACCTAACCAACTTACGAGGGCTGTTTGATAAGTACCCGTTTATAGAAAAAAAACATTTATTTTGTATATATGCATTTATATTTCTACGTAGTCACCTTTTAACTCTATACATTTGTTCCACCTATACTCAAGCTTCAATAAACCATCCAAAAAGTATGATTTTGGAAAGTCATTAAAATAGGCCTCTGTGGCGGCAATGACTTCGTCATTTGATCCAAATCGCTTGCCACCGAGCCATTTTTTTAGGTTGGGAAACAAAAAGAAATCGCATGGGGCCAAATCTGGAGAATACGGGGGGTGAGACAATAGTTCGTAGCGTAACTGTGCTAATTTAGCCGTCACAAATCTGGACGAATGAGCCGAGGCGTTGTCGTGATGAAACAGTACTTTTTTCTTTTTTAAATGGGGTCGTTTGTCCTTCAACACGGCGTCAAATTCATCCAATAAATTGACATAGTACTGCCCTGTTATTGTTTTTCCCTTTTATAAATAGTCAATATGTATAATACCCTGCGAATCCCAAAAAACAGTCGCCATGACCTTTCCAACCGATGGGACGGTTTTTGCTTTCTTTGGAGCAGGTTCACCCGGTAAAATCCACTGCCTCGGCTGCTCTTTCATTTCCGGGGTGTAGTGGTGGACCCACGTTTCGTCCACGGTCACGAAACGATGCAGAAACTCCTTCGGGTTACGTTTGAACACGGCCAAACACTGCTCCGAAGTAGTCAGTCGGTTCCGTTTTTGCTCCTCCGTGAGTAAACGCGGCACCCACCTCGCCGATACTTTCTTCATACCCAATTTTTCTTCTAATTGTGTTGTACCCTCTCGATTGAAACGTTTACAGCATCAACGATTTCTCGAAGTTTAATTCGGCGGTCGGCTAAAACGATATTTTCAATTTTCTTTACCATATCGTCTGTAGTCACCTCAACTGGCCGGCCTGGGCGATCCTCATCAAAGACGGTTGTTCTCCCCCGCTTAAACTCGTTATACCAATATCTGACGGTTGTCATAGAAGGAGCACATTCATGGTTGCTAAACCGCTTGCATTCTTACTTTTATTTCATCACGAGTTTTTCCTTCCAAAAATAAGAATCTAATTACTGACCGATACTGTTCTTTCTCCGTTTTAACAATTTTAAGTTCACGCCTTCACTGAATCGTTGTCAAATAAGAAAAAAAAAACAAAAGAAAGCCATTTTTTTTTTAATTTTCCCGCCTCTGAAAAATGGCTTAAAAAGGTGGTATACTTATTTGCGGCCAGAGATGTGAATATATTTAGAAAACGGGTACTTATCAAACAGCCCTCGTAGAAAAGTTCAAAAACCCCCCCCATTGTCATTTCAAAGTTCAGTATTTTAAAAACGGGTGAACCGATTTTAATGAAACTTAGCTAAGAACCATCACGATTAAAATAGCTTTCGACTGAAAAAAAACTCATTGAAATCGGTCCATCCGTTTGGGAGCTATGATGCCACAGACAGATATACAGATACACAGACACAACACCCCTCTTTTTCGTCGGGGGTTAGTGAGAATTTTTTCCGTAGATGCCACAGAGAGGTACACACATACACAAATACACAGACACACAGATACACAGATACACAGACACACAGACACACAGATACACAGACACACAGATACACAGATACACGTGTCAAACTTATAACCCTCTTTTTTGTTGGGGATTAAAAAGCTGTGGTAGTGTAGTGGTTCGACCTAAATTACTTTGGGCTAAACAGGGCTCCTGTCGTTGGTTCGAGTTCCGGCTCGAACCACTAAGATTATATTTCAAATACTCACTGAAACTAGAATACACAGAACAACAGAAAACTATGACTCCCCCCGGGAATCGAACCCGGATCCTTGAGGTTCTTTGTCACGTGCCTATACCGCTACGAGGTTTGTATTTTTGTTTCAGTGAGTAATAATTATGGTATTTTAAAAAATAGAGAAAAAATACAAAATCGTATTAAAATCCTGTCAGATCGTAAACCTCTAACTTTATCAAAAAACAAGCGTGAAATTACGTTAGTATGTAATTTATTATGAGGTTTTCGGTGAAGTAAAACATAGGGAGAAAACCTGCATACTCCTGCGAAGCATATCAATGGCGAATGTGAAGTTCCCAATTCACACTAAGCCCGCGTGGGAGTAGCTCAATTCCTCTCATTCTGAGAGGAGGCCTGAGCCCAGAAACGGAGTGTAAGTAGGCGGATGATGACTCAAAATGTAGGTCTATTTTGTAAGGTCAATGAATTGCGTAATCAAACGAAAAGGAACCATTGAATACATACATACATACAGTCACGCCTGTTTCCCGGAGGGGTAGGGCGAGACCACGGACCTCCACTTGCTACGATCCTGACATACAACCTTTGCTTCCCTTAATCTCACAACATTCTTCATACATGCTCTCCGGTTTTGGGTACTCATTTTGAACCATTGAATTCAATACTTATTTTTACTTCTATTGGATTGAAGATGGAATGATGGATGGTTTCTTCGGCTACCTTGCCGTATTACGTCCCGCAGCTGAGCACAGATCTCTCAGAACGAATTCCTTTGACAAGATTTTGTTTACACTCTCCAATTTTAAATTTAAGAGGCCACCCTGAGCCAGACGCTCAAATGGCTGCTTTTTAGATCCAAACTGCACATTATTCAAACGATAAAAACAAAATATATAAATAAATACATTAATAGGGTAGTTGAGTGATGTCAATAAAAAAACATTTTACATTTTCACTTATCAAGCTTCCAAAAATACTCATAAAAAACCGATGCCTCGTTTATTACTGCAATTAAAACGATTTTTAATTGAACAAAAACTAATAAAAGGAGGCAGTTTGATCACTGAAAATGGTGACGTCATAGTTCTGTAATTCAATATAAACTTCATACTAACGGATCCGATCAAACCGTTTTGACATTTCAAAAACAGTTGCTGATTTGACCATGAGGCAACATCCCTATTATCTAGGTATAACATCTCAACTTGTTTCATCACGTTTCGTATTATTAAGTATTTTTTTTCGTATTTAATACTTATGATTTATGATATCTGCATCACAAGTAAGTCGTAAATATTCAACTCGCAATTAATATTCTGTCACTATGTACATCATAAGCATACCTAATTGAGTTGTCACATACACCAATGTATAGAGAATTTAATAGGCTAGGATTTCCACGTTTAATTTACCTATCATACCTTTTTTTTAATCATCATCAACATCACCATCATCATCATCGGCCTATTTACGTCCCACTGCTGGGCACAGGCCTTTATTTATAATATTTCAAAATTTTTAAATAAGTAATTAACGTATTCGGTGCGAATTCTGAACGAATTTTATTTTACGAAAAGACGCGTGTGAACTTAGACCGATATTCGATAGATGTCGCCACTAAAACGAAGTTGTTTAGTAGAAGTGAGGTGGGGCTAGGCGCGAAACGTTCAAGGTCATCCTCTCAGGGAAGCCACTTAATCCCAAATCCCTACACAAAATTAAGTCTGACTTGTAAATACGTTGAAATTAGCGAGTTTCTTTATCCCCACTTCGCGTTCCCATCGCCTTTAACGCATCGAATTATCTATTAACAATCTCTGAATTGATTCCAGTATTCACAAAGCCTCTTTGAAGTAATTTCAGGTATTACAACCGCCAACAAAGGCTCTCATTAATCCGTTCAAAAATTAAGTCCTCATATTCCAAATATTCCGAATTAAGGGTGAGGCCCAACAAGAGTACTTTTTACCCGACTGCGAAACGCTAAGGAGGGTTATGTGTTTATCAACCAATGTTTAAGCTGTGAGCTGCGTTATTTCTGCTACATGCGGTTTTATACAAAACTCCTGTTTCGGTCGCAAAATGAGTTGACTCATTCTTAGTAATAATCTAAATGTATAGAAATACAAATGACCGAGCGAACGAAGTTCGCAAAATAAATAGTTTTTTTTTGTCGATTGTTTTCTTCGATCTTTTTCAAGGTGAACTTTTGTTGTGCCACAGGATTCTATTTAGTCCTTTCATCATCATGTCAGCCGATTGACGTCCACTGCTGGCCGGCGGCCTCCCCCAAGGCTCTCCACTCGGACCGGTCCTGTGCCTTCCGCATCCACCGCGGTCCCGCGATCTTTACCAGTGCCCTAAGCACGACTTGTCAAATCCTGCGTTACGTTACGGTTATCGTATCGAGATCGAGAAATCTCATACTAAATTTTAGTTCCAAATACGCTCACGGGCGGGCGCTGTTCCAAACGTCATACAAACTCGTTAGAGTTTACTATTCGATTTTACGTGACGAGTTCGACAAGTCGTGCTTAGGGCACTGATAAAACTAACCGACTTTAAATTTTTCGCCACTTCCACCATTTTGACCTTTAAAACTTAAATGTAAATCCCTGAAATATCAGGGGAATAAATCAGACTTTATTCATGCGGGATGAATTATGTTCGGATTGGGCATGGAGGGGGTTTGATAAGGTTTAGGGATGATAAGGATACTTCCGGGAAGGAGCGCGGAAATGTACTCAAAATGTCGACATTTAACGGAATTCATTCTTTAATTACGATATCGCAATTTTCGACAGAACTATTTCGGAATAGAATGAAAGAGTTCATCGATTCGTTTGGGAAGAGGGCGTGTCACATTTTGCTTAGGTATTGTATTAGAGTTGTATAACGTAACGGAAATTCTAACCGTCTAGTGTAATCGACGACCAAAAACTAGTTGTCAAATAGGTAAGTAACTGTGAGAATAGTTTGTTGTCGATACGCTGCCGCTGTCGATTTCCCCATAGTAATATTTGATTCAGACGGCAACACGAACGCGATCGAGGCGTTATCTTGTGCCAAAAATTACACTAGAGGCTCAAAACATCTAGTGTAATCAACGGCCAAAAATAAAATAGTGCCACTAGTGGCGCTGCTAATGTGCCCATAGTAATTCAGACGTAAACGCGTACGCGGTCGAGACGTTTTTATATCCGTTGATTACACTAGAAGCTCTGCAGTTTTTACGTGAAAGAGTAACAAAACTTCAAACATCCGTCCTCACCAACTTTCGCGTTTATAATAATAATATTATTATTGCAGTAGGATTTGTACGTAGACGACATAATATGGAAGTAATGGGATTGAGAAGACGCATTATAGAATGCCATTACGGAGGCTATCAATCATCTGGAGTACCTACTGACTGGTAGCGTAGCATTTTTTTAACCTTAGCAAAGGCACCTACTTGTTTGTAGGTACTGGATATTGCAGATAATAACAAAAATTAAACAAAAATCTGCTATTAATCCATAAAGCAGACTGCACTACAATTTTTCTGCCACTTTTTGAGGGGGACGAGGAACACATACGTACAGCACACGTCTGCGCTGCTGTCAAAATTTGTTACGTTCCTTCAAACGCACACTAAAACAAAACTGTCACACAAATCAAAAAAAAAAAAAAAAACAAAAATAATTTTATTGCAAACAAATGCCAAAAACACGCACACAATCAACAGACCCTGATCATTTTGATCAGACTTAATGTTAGAGATTTGGCAGAGGGGAAATTGCGCGTTAATATGTATCTCCATTCCTTTCCTGCTCTAAGTTTTAATCGATGCCATATCGCGTTAAACTATAAAGAGAACAAGTGAAGAACAAGAGAAGAGAGAGTGAAGAACAAGAGAAGGTGCTAGCCAGTTCTCCAACCTCCCTCTACTTGAGAAGCCATAGGACAAACCACTAGGCTAGGTACCACTTGGCTACCACGGCGTTTCTAGTTGTATTTTACTGTTATCAATGAAAAAAGTAAAATAACCAAGGCATTTCAGAGTCCAATGTCTCAATAACGGCTAACGAAATTTTGCTAAAATTTGTCGCTTCAAAGAACGCATCCAAATCGGTTAACTCGTTCAGGAGCCGTGACGCCACAGACATAGATACACACGTCAAACGTATAACACCCCTTTGCGTTAAGGGTTAAAAACAACTCACCCTTTCTTAGACATTCGAGTCAAAGCAAGCTCAAACTCAAGACGAAAACCATTAAAATGTCATTATTTACCTTCTACTAAAGACCAGCCTTCTTGAAACCAAACTCTTTAGAAAACTCGTATAATTAAAAAGTTGTCAGCCGGCTGTAGCCTATCGCCCGCTCCCAGAAACAGCAATTAAAAATATGAAGTCTAAGATAATGAGTGTTGTAAGAAAGTTCGAGGTCCGTCTTGGTGTTTCCATTAAAGTTTGCCATATTTTTGTATTAGTGTTACTGTAAATATGGAGGGTACTCTTTCGCTTTTTTACCCGACTACCTAAGGAAGGTTATTGTTTTTCGAGCGTATGTATGTACGTATATACGTAAGTAACCGTTAGAATAGGCGCGGGAAAATGATCGGACATTTCATACGACACGACAATTTCTTTAAGACCATTTTAGAAGGAAAAATTGAAGTAGAGAGAGGATGAGGTCGGCCTAGGCGAAGCTACATGGACCAGATAAAGGAGAAGGCCGGTGTCGTGTCGTATCGGGAGGTCAAGGAACTGGCTCATAGGAGAGATGATTGGAAGAAACTCCACCGACAAGAGTGTAACTCTTAAGTTTGATGATGATGTATGTACGTATGTCCAATTCTTTGCCACTCTCTGCAGCCTAAACCGTTTGACGGATTCCAACGTATGAGGTGTCATTGGATTCGCCTCAGTTGTGAGAGTAACATAGGGTATATTGTTTCCCAGAATTGAGGTCGGGTTGTCTATTTTTAATTTCAAGTTGCTTAGGCGTATTGTGCTTAAATCTAAAATGTAACGTGTTTATCTGAGCGTCTGAGGCCTGAGCACGAATTTGTGAATCCTGTGTCGCCATAGTGAAAATTCTAATTAATTTTAGTACCTACCACTACCACATACGCTCACAGGGGGCGTTGTTTCAGAGGCCCGAGTACGAATATTCGAAACCTGCTTCACGTAAAATCGAATAGTAAACGTTATCGAGTTTGTATGACGTTTGGAACAGCCCCGTCCGTGAGCGTATTTGGAACTGAAATTTAGTATGAGGTTTCTCGATCTCGATACGATAATCGTAACGTAACGCAGGATTCGAAAAGTCTTGCTCGACCCACAGACGTCATACAATTTTTTCGATAACGTTCCTACTCGATTACGTTACGTAGGATTCGAATATTCGTGCTCGGGCCTCTTTCTGTAGATGAGGTAGATGGGTAGTTTAAAAAAATAACAAAGCTACTTTAGCCAAAATGGTCCCCAGGTAGGTTTTAAATCGATTCAGCTGTTAAATGGATTTTGATAATAAATCTGCTTTATTCTGCTCTTTTCTTTCATTCCGTTACGGTTGCCTGGTAGAGAACGTTCTGAGCGATAAGGCCGTGACAAGTAAAGTTAAGTCAACAGTTGGTTGTAATTAATTCTCGAGTACCTTTAAGAACTTTAGGTTACCAGTTGCCTTGTGGTGATATTCTCATTATATTCCATAAATATTATTAAAGGTCAGATAATGTTCTTCACAATAGCTTAGTAAATTCGTTTAACTTTCAAGGTAGTTCCAGTAACAGGCTTTTTGCTACTAAATTAAGTTACTTTGTAATTTTATCTAAAATGCTTAGGTATTTCAAAGCTCACTCGTCTTCTTCTTTCTTTTATCCATTAATACTGTCAGATGTCTTTAAAATTACTTTGTTAGTAAGGAATAATAACCTAACCATAAGAATATCAATAAATTATTTTCTAATGTGTTATTAGGAAAACTTTAGAACATCCTGTGCTACAGTACTGATCTGTAAAGGGGTATCTCCTTGTCCTAACTTCCTAACTAATATTATAAATGCGAAAGTAACTCTGTCTCTTTGTCTCTCTGTCTGTCTGTTACCTCTTCACGGGAAAACCGCTGCACCAATCTAGATGAAATTTGGTAAGAAGATAGTTTGAATATTGAGGAATAGCATAGGCGACTTTTTATTCGGGAAAATTGTATAGTTCCCGCGGGATAGCTATAACCGAAATCTACGCGGACGAAGTCGCGGGCAGCAGCTAGTTTTCTATAAAATCAATGGTCATAAAATCACTTCATCTTAGTTCATTTACTATAATGATTCACTTGCTATAAGTTCAAAGGATACAAAAATTTAAAATCTTGTACATTTTGACAATTAGATATTTAGAGCTTTTAAATGTTATAGAAAATGGACTTTAGAGCAAATGACTGCTTACAGCAAGTGATTTTATAGAATTTGAATTTATTTATAAAATTTATTTGACATAAAGGGTGTGGTGTGCTACGGCCTCTACGACGTAGCTTTAATACTTTTCGTAGCGCCGGTAGCGTAGCACTTTGTTTCGTAGCACTTAAATAGTGAACCGGGTCGCGTAGCACTTTCCGAATTTCGAAACGTTTGGAGCAGCGCCCGCCCGTGAGCGTATTTGGAATTAAAATTTAGTATGAGGTTTCTCGATCTCGATACGATAAGCGTAACGTTACGCAGGATTCGACAAGTCGTGCTCGTCCCTCCGGTCGCATAGCACGTTGTTTCGTAGCACTTCAATAGTATACATTTGGCATGTATCTTTTTCTACCTTCTGTGTTGTTAAAATCAAGTTTTAAAATTTAAAACAATCTTTTTGCCCACTGTATTTTTTGTTGTCCAACTTACATAATCCATACCGAATTTCAAATGGATGCCATTAAACGTTGAAGAGTTTCCTCCTATGGAGACGATCCTGGCAGCACCACGAGAACTTCACTACCAGATTATTGCATTGTCACCAATATTATGTATTCTGTGACCAAACATATATAAGTATGAAAATTTGAGCTGAGTCGAACAAGTGGGTCAAATTTAACTTGCAAGATTTGACCCGAAACAAACATAGTTAGGTACATACAATACTTACATTGCAAATTAAAAAACCCCCGACATAAAAAACCTACAAATAGAAAAAAAATCCGGGCTTGGTCCTTTCATTATATAGGAACTAAGTATGTTAACATTTGCGCAATTATTAGTTCATATATCATATACAATTATAAGTTCGATCGCTATGTGTGTCTGTCCGTGGCACAGTAGCTCTTATCCCGTTATCCGTTAATCGTGGACCGATTTGAATGTGATTTTTACGTGACTTGCCAAGACCCCCCCCCAGCCTCTCGTAATTTATGGACCTCCCCTATCGCAATGCTGATACGTTGCGTTGGGAGGCTGCCAGCTCTTCGGTCCCCGGTGATGTCCGTGAGTCTTTTCCATCATAAATCTTTCATTAAAATGCGGCCGCCTAAGCCCCACGGACCTCAGGTCTCGAGTCCGAATGATAAAAAGTTGTATTCGGTGCCAAGATTTATGTATTATCATGATACTCGGGACATAATTGCGTAAAAAAACATATATTTAAAGAATTTAAATACCTCGACGTTGCGTCCATGTTCTCGATGGGACTGAAAAGGCGGGTATCAACATCTCCTAGCTGCACGGGTTCCTCGAACTACCCGCACTTGGTCTTTTTTATTAGTTTTTTCACTAGGGTTGCCACTAGTCCGACACACAACACTCACAACATCCACATAATCAACATCAACATAATGTGTGAAAATCGGGAAAGTTTAAATCAATACAAGATTTATGTATCTCTGTATTTATATGCCTGGTGTTTTTCGACCACTTTTGCTGGCGCATACGGATTGGGAACTTCACACCATTAAAATGCTTCACAGGTGTGTGCAGATGTTTTCCTTCACCGAAAAGCGCATGATAAATTACAAATGTAATTTCGCTCATAAACTCCGAAAAAGTTGAAGGTGCGAGCCGGGGACTCGAAGTCACGACCTTCCTAAAAGTCATAATTTCAAACCACTATTTATCACGACTTTTCCTTACAGCCATTCATGGTTAAGTTCAAGTCTTTGTTTCATAAATTTTGATTTTTATCGACTTTACTTTATAACTTCAACAAAGCAGTTTTAAACACACTATAGAAATATTATACAAATTTTAAACTGCATCTACAAACTTAAAGTAGTAAGTATACACTTAAATTTTATCGACTTAAAAGAAAACGTTCGATTCTAAAATGATTCTTCAATTTAAAAAAAGAAGTCAATTTGTAATTGGTCACCTTATAACTGCAGTAAAAAACGTTGACTGTCGTCATTCGTTATTGGATCCTTTACGCCTTTCTAAATAGCACCAACTGATTTAATCTGTTCTTTTCCTTTATTCCATTATGGTTGCCTGGCCTGGCAGAGATCGTTTTGTAGTGATAAGGCCGCCTATTTCTACCTTGTATTTTCTTTCTTACCTTTTTTCTGTTTTGTTTGCTATGTGGTGTTCAAAGAGTTCTTGTATTGTTGTATTGTCTTTGTTTCATTTTTTCTCTGCTTTTTTTTTAAATGACCTAACCAACTTAGAAAAGTTGGAAAACCCCCGACATTGTCATTTCAAAGTTCAATATTCTTTCAAGTAAACTTAGCTTAGAACCACCTCGATAAAACTATAGCTTTCTATTAATAAACCCGCATCGAAATCGGTGCATCCGTGTGGTGTCACAGACAGATACACAGGTCAAACTTATAACACCCCTCTTTTTCGTCGAGGGTTAATAAAATAACATTGAGCCCCGTTTTTAAGCGAGTCCTTTCAATCGAGTTACAAAGAATAACTTAAGATTACAGTCGCGTAGAAGTCAGCTTGATAATATTGATCAAACTCGGTGCGGTGGTCGTATCATAGGCCAGAGGCTCGAGTACGTAAATTCGTATTTTTTATACGATGAGGAAGGCAAACGAGAAAGTGGGTCACCTGATGGTAAGTGATCATCACTGCCCATAGACACCTGCAACCCCGGGGGGTTTGCAGATGCGTTGCCAACCTAGAGAGCTTAGATGAAATGCCTCTTGTGCCCGTAATTACACCGGCTGTCTTACTCTCCACACCGGAATACAACAGTGCAAGCACTGCTGCTTAGCGGCAAGATTATCGAGTAAGATGGTGGTAGCGATCCGGACGGACCTCGCACAAGGTCCTACCACCTGCAAAACCCTAACCTACCCTATCCTGCGTAACCTAACGTTATCGTATCGAAGTCGACAAACTTCAATCTAAATTTAAGGTCCAAATACGCTCACGGGCGGGCGCTGTTCCAAACGTCATACAAACTCGTTATAGTTTACTATTCGATTTTACGTGACGCAGGATTCGACAAGTCGTGCTTAGGGCACTGAGCACGTTCTGGAAGTTTAATTACAGTGTTTAGTCATACTTAAAACTCATGTCAGGATCGTAGCAAGTGAAAGTCCATGGTCTCTGCCTACCCCTCCGGGAAACAGGCGTGACTGTATGTATGTATGTATGTCATACTTAAAACGCTATTGAGTCACATCCGCCGTGAACTAACGCGGTTACCGGCAACTTTGACGGTTTTATTCGATTACCGCCTTTGATCTCTTTGCGCGTCTTCGACGCTTTTGCCGACCCTGGCGCAAATATCTTTTATTTTGTCATTGATATAATGATAATAAAGTTACGACACACAAGAGGTATCTAATCGTAATTCATTACTGTTCACTTTGTTAAGTAACGATTTTTACAAGTTTTTTATTAGGCATCCGCTAATTTAAAAAATAAAACGGATCACTCACGTATATAAGTCGAGTTTAGCCGGACATGTTTCGGACTAGTTTATTTATTTATTTGATTTTTAACATGTCGGGCTAAACTTGACTTACCTATATACGTAAGTGATCCGTTTTATTTCACTATGATTGAGTCTTACGGTAGTTTCATGTTAAAATCAATGATCTTAATATCCATCATCATCGGCCTTTTTTTACGTCCCACTGCTGGGCACAGGCCTCCTCCCAGAATGAGAGGACTTGGGCTAAAGTTCCCATGCGGGCCCAGTGCGGATTGGGAACTACACACACACCATTGCTTCGCAAGAGTGTGCGTGATTCCTCGCGATGTTTTCCTTTACCGAAAAGCTCATAAAATCACTTCATCTAAATTTATGTAGTAGGTACTAATGATTCACTCGGTATAAATTCATTTGCTCTACAGTTCACTTTGTATAATATTTAAACGCGCAAATTGATCAAATTTTCATTTGATATAATCCGATTTCCGGTGAAAATATTAACTAGACAAATATTTTTGGCCTACAGAACAACTGATTGGTTTAGGGGTTTATTTCAATAACATTCATGTAAAGTTGTAAAATTCTGTACAATACAATACAATACAATAACTCTTTATTGAACACCACATAACAGTCAAGACAAGAAATAAGGCACAAAGAAAATACAAGATAGCAATGGTAAAGGTCTGCCAATAGTTGAAAAGAATTAAGGATTAAGAAATGTGTTCGTTGTGATGTAGTGTATGAACTAAAAAACAATTACTTTGCTCACCCGCGACCACTAATGACAAATAGTAGTAGTAATAGTAATAGTAATAGTAGTAGTAGTGTGTCTTTATGTCAGTAAATGTTGTGAGTTTGAGTTTGAGATGTCTGCGAAACAAAAATCTGCGTTATTAAACTCGTAGAAATGACAGCTCACCCTCCGACAGTGATGGACAGAATGACGTCACCAGGGGCTTTTGAGGTTATTTACTACTGTTTCAACGTCGAAGCGTTAAATTAGCTGTCAATTAAGTAGTAGGACGTTGAAGTAGTCGTGAATGCTGTCACGCCTTAAAGAATAACACCACAGCGTCCCAAGCACGAATATTCGAATCCTGTGTAATGTAGTCGTTATCGTATCGCCACCGAGAAACTTCATATTCAATTTTAGTACCAAATACGCTCATGGGGGCGCTGTTCCAAACGTCATACAATTTTTCTCGATAACGCTCCACTCGTTTACGTTACGTAGCATTCCAATACTCGTGCTAGGACTCAGCGCTAGCTCCTCATTCGTCGTTGCAGTCCATCTTTTCGATAGGATACAACCTAACTAACTTAGAAAGGTTGGAAACCCCCGACATTGTAATTCGAAGTTCAATATTTCAAAAACGGGTGAACCGATTGGATCGAAACTTAGCTAAGAACCATCTCGATTAAACTAGCTTTCGATTAAAAAACCGCATCGAAATCGGCCCATCCGTTTGGGAGCTATGGTGCGACAAACATATAAATAGATACACAGGTCAAACTTTTAACACCCCTCTTTTTCGTCGGGGTTTAAAAAAGAAGAATTGTTTATTTCAACAGAACTGCGGTCAGCTTAGAGCAGGAAAGGAATGGAGATGTTAACGCGCGATTTCCCCTCTGCCAAAACCCAAACATTAAGTCTGCCAAAATGGTTATGTTCTGTTGATTGTGTGCCTGTTTTTGGCATTTGTGTGACAGTTTTGTTTTAGTGTGAGTTTGTAGGAACGTAACAAATTTTGACATGAGCGCAAACGTGTGCTGTACGATGTACGTGTGTTCCTCGTCCCCCGCAAAAAGTGGCAGAAAAACTGTAGTGCATAGATAAGCCAAAGGCGCCTCCCGTCTGTCTGCTTTAAGGCGTTCACTGTGCATTTCTGGTAGCGTTTCTAATTTAAATTGTCTCAATAGATGAGGTGTCTAATTGGCGGGGTCGCTACTGATGCGTATCCGAATCAGCGGATATATTTATCGATTCGGTACATCACTGGTCCTAACGACCCTAATTAAGGATAATCGGAACGACATCGAATATTTTACACGTGATGTCGTTTAATGGGCAATTTACCTTTTCCTTGTAAGGAATGAGCGATAAAATATTGTAATTTTGGAGATTTAGTGTCACTGAATTGAGTTCTGATTAGGTGTGCTTAGTCAACGCCAGGAAACAGAGGAAAGGGAAGGCCGAGGATAAAGTACTTAGATCAAATAAAAAACCGGCCAAGTGCGAGTCGGACTCGCGCACAGAGGGTTCCGTACTAATCTGAAGGTATGTAAATAATTTGTCTATCACGAGAAACCGAACGAGTAACAGTTTTAAATGATTCGCGGTTAATTGGTTAATGCGGGTAGACAGAGCCCGGTCTGCACAACTTTAGCACAGTCTATACAGTCGTCCGCCGAAGGCCTCTAGACAGGTCAATCGTGCGGGGGGGTGCGGGGTGCGGGGCGGGCAGGGCGAGCCCCCTTGCATACGCCGCCACTGCCCGATTAGTTAGGAAGTTTCGCCCTCCTTGGTGCTTTGACCATGCGGTTGCGGTGTCGGCATTTACGCAAACATCAAAGGCGTCGGACCACTGGTAGGTATAAGCTCTTTACACTATGACATTAGTATCTACCCTCGTTTCGTCAGTTTGTCCGTGATCATGATGTATGCAACTGCATCGAAATATCGGGAGCTCATCGAACCTATAAGGTAATCGCGGTCACTATCCCGTTTTCGTTATGTCTAACGAGTCTTGAAGATTTTTCCCGCTTTTCCCGGATGTTTTAAGTTGCCCAGTGTTAGTAGAGCCCTGCTCATAGACAAAAATTCACACTTTTGCTTAGGAACAGGGTTCACCTTATAATATTGGTCTAGGGCATAATTATGTGTATGTATTCTCTATCTGTTTGAATTGACTAACTATTGCCTACCTGTAAATTCCAAAAAACAAATAGAACTCTGAACTCTTCAGTCAACTGGCAAAGCGACTGGTCGACGTCACCTGGGACTTCAGCAGCAGTTGTGCAGCTTCCTTGCACAACGTATTGGCATCGCCATACAGCGAGGAAATGCTGCCAGCATTCTTGGAACCATGCCACAGGGGCCGTTTTTAGATTTTTATTAGATTAGATTTTAGTTTATATTTTAAGTTTTAGTTTTTTTTTTATTGGTTTTAAAAGCAAATATTTTATTTCTTTTTTGACGGTACCTCATTATTGCTTCGCAATCTGACCTTACCGTTGCCGTAAACTCTTCCAACAATTACGAAGCCAAGACAATCCGAGTTCAAAATTAATTTCAATGTCTTCAGCAAACAAAGTTTGGCAAGTATCTGATCCCTTCATTAAAGCTTTTAGCCAAGATCAAAGATGGCCGATTGGTTCACTCTCACAATGAAGTTAACATAGTTCGCAAGTTGAGATGATAATTTGAATCGGGGTTATCAATGACCTCTATTATACTTAGAAGTACAGTCCAGGTCCGTCACCAAGTTTAGTGGTTAATAATATCTAATACACCTGTATGTCATTATCAACAAGGCAGTTCACACGTTTTGTAGTGGGAGTAGGGTTGCCAACCGTACTATAATGATAGTATTGTACTATATTTTGACCCTTATGTACTGTTGAAGAAATATATAGTGCGCAAAAATACTATGTTTTGAGTTGGCGGTTTTTGCTATTCGCTCCCAGCAAGTTAGGTCGCAGTCAAGATTTTAAAAGTTTTTTTTTAAAGTACCATGTTTTCTTTCAGTGTACTATTTTTATACCTTGGGCTGGAAAATACTATTATTTGCCCAAGAAATAGTTGGCAACCCTAAGTGGGAGAGCCAAACTGTCACCTGAGTAAATAAACGGAACAGAGAATAATGTTCATACAAACGCGCGAATCGGTTGCACTACCACAAGCACGCGGGGCATGTGTGCGTGACCACTGGCCGCTTGTCGCGTACGCGGCGAAACCGGTTGACGCCGGCACAGCCAGTGGACAATCTCAGGGTCGGTGCGACGCACGTTGTTTGTTTTGTTAGTTAAATTTGAATATTTTGATGTAAAAACGTGATATTTTATTTTAATGATTGTACATACAATGACAATGCAAAGAAAAATCCGTTAAGCAGCTGGACTTGAACCAGCAACCTCGGTAATCCGTACCTTCGTACCTAAGTTGCTGGTTCAAGTCCAGCTGCTTAACGGATTTTTCTTTGCATTGTCATTGTAAGTTGAATTTCATTCTATGAATGTTTCATAAAAATAAAAACAAAAATAATCAATAAATCGATTATTTTCATTTAATGATTGTAAATTACAACAAAAGGGTTTTTTAATTATACCTCCTGATAATTGTATCGCATTTGTTGAATTGCTCGAGCAAAAGTTTCGCGAACATTTCGATCTTTGAATAAATATAGTCAATGTTGCCAACGAAATACTTAAACGTCATAAAGATTGTAAACTCGATATACCCTGTGAGTGTTTCCTGTTAGATTACTTGAAAAAACTATAATATGCAGATTTATAATTTACCACACCATTAAAAGAAACAATAAATTATTAAAAAAAAACAAAACGTATGAAGAGAAAATCACCAGGGTAAGTAATTTGTAAAGTATTCTATCATACTGAATAATAAAACTGTTTAACAAATGTTTTGTTTAAATTGTCTTAACCTATTGTGACAACCCTACCATAATAGGTAACAATTTGCACGCTCTTAAGAACATTTAACTCTGTTCCGTTTATCTACTCCTGTGATACTGTAGCTATTTGCTGACGTACAAACAGGTCGGCTCGCCCGGGGACAAGTACTTAGCTACCAACCTCTCGCAGAAACAACAACAACAGCACCCCTGTTGCTTTTCCTTCAGTAAGTGACAGTTTCGGCGGCCCGATCCCCCCCCCCCTTTCCTCTATCCTTTTTCCCCCTCAAAGGCCGACAACGGACTAGTGACTCTCTTGGGGTTGCTGGTTCTCATGGGTGGCGGTGATCGCTTACCATCAGGTGACCCGCTTGCTCGTTTGCCTTCCTCTTTCAATAATCATAATATTTGACGCGAAGCGATGGCTGTATTGTAGATATTTAATGACCTCGACTGTACACTGGACAGACTATTAATATAGTTATACTACTCATACTAGCTTATGCCCCGCGGCTTTGCCCCCGTGAAATATTTCAAAATGGGCTAGTTCCCTATCCCGTGGGAATTTCGAAAAATCCCTTCTTAGTGCACCTCTAGGATACTCAAGGTATATGTTTGCCAAATTTCAAGTCTCTAGGTTCATTGGTTTAGGCTGTGCGTTGTCTGTCAGTCAGTCAGTTAGTCAGTCACGGTATGTTTTACTGTTTTATTGGAAATAACTTACGTATTCTTGAGCTCGGAAATTCTACTTCTTACTCGCCATTAACTTTATCCCTCTTCTTGGCAGTTGGCAAAAATCCCGCGGGAAATAACTTGTAAAGCGAGCTTGACGTTTTATTACGATTTGACAGCAAAATAACGAGATGAGGGAAAAACAATAACATACTTCTACCGTGGTTCCTTTTACTAGGGAACCCTGAATTTACAGTAGGAAAAACCGGTCACGGTGCGAGTCGGACTCGCGCATCGAGGGTTCCATACAAAAATTTGTATGTAAGTATGTAAACATTTCGTTTGTAATTTTTTTAACCCCCACGTAAGCTTTTATCCCACAAGTTTCAGGCTTAGCTCTCTAGGTTGGCAACGCATCTGCAAACCCTCCGAGGCTGCGGGTGTCTATGGGCAGTAGTGATCACTTACCATCAGGTGACCCACTTGCTCGTTTGCCTTCCTCGTCGTATAAAAAAAATAAAAAAATAGTGTAGGCGTTTCTATCAAATAAGAGCTTGTTACTTAATTCAGCCCTTAAATAAATATTTTTAACACGGGTCTTGGGTAAATCACCCTTGAAATACGAATCGCACCCTGAAACACGCAAACAACATACCCGATATCCTGAAATCTGGCACCCTTGAAACCTTTAGATTCCTTTTAACTATCGAGAGAGGTATGGCATAGTATTAACCCGTAACGTAACTAATCTTCAAACAACGCCCTAATGTTGGCTATCGCTAGTCAAAAATCCGATAAGATAGCTTGTGCCGGGTGTGATTTATTTATTCTGTCATTTTCCACCAATAAGAGACAATATCACGATACTCGGGGCTTAATAGCGTAAAAATTATATTTCAATTTAAATTTAAAAATACCTCCACGTTTCGGACGCGACGTTGCGTCCATGGTCTCGAAGGGACTGAAGAGGCGGGTATCAACATCTCCTCCTCGGATCTCGGTTCCTCGAACTACCCGCACTTGGTCTTTATTTATTTTTTTCCACTTGGGTTGCCACTAGTCCGACACACAAAACTCACAACATCAGGCGATTTATGAGACGATATTTGATGACGCTTACACATACTGATTACCGGATTCCATGAAGATGAAAGCTTGAAACCATCCTCCCGGTTGAAATTACGATGCTTTAAATAAGAGACAAGCTACTGGCCTTCGACTGGTGGGAATCGACTAGACATGAAACGGCGGCCAGGGTAT
Organism: Clepsis dumicolana; assembly: GCA_963691665.1. NCBI lineage: Eukaryota > Metazoa > Arthropoda > Insecta > Lepidoptera > Tortricidae > Clepsis > Clepsis dumicolana. The sequence goes on from OY829529.1 coordinate 3,756,948, forward strand.
CGATTTTTGAATCTCGCCCGGTGACTAACCCCGCCCGGGTCGCCCGGTATTTCAGGTTCCGGATCCTCTTACTTTTATTTGTATGTCTACTCTTTTTTCTGATGTCCTGTCAATCGCCCGAAGGTTAACTGGTAGAGATCCCTTTAAGGGATAAGTTCGCCTTTGTACATTTGCTTTTGTTCTGTTATCTGTATTTTTTTGTTTTATGTGCAATAAAGAGATATACATACATACATACATACTAAATTCAGTGATTTCTAAAAAGTTTGTATATTTTTTAATCTCACCGGTGATTAAAATTCTCATGCCTACGATATCCCACCCACTCGTAAACGAGATCACTCAGTGACAGCTAACCTCAATCTACTCATGCTCGTCTATGACAGAAACGCAAATTAGCTGCATGCTAGTAGACGGGTATGACCATTCAAAAACAAGGCTTTTGGCAAATAGTGACATCAATGTCATGGGTGACAATTTAGTCACCAAGTGAGATTCAAAAATCGATCCCCAGATATCCGGCCTGTTTTCACATTGCCTGTTGTGATGAGCTGATGTGTTTAACACCACCAAAGTAGGTACTGGGTGTAATGATGAAAAGAATTCGAGTGTATTCGGGTGTATTAGTGATTGGCAAAAGTAAGCTTTTCGGCGAAGGATAACATCTTGAGGAAACCTGCACACTCATCATCATCATCATTTCAGCCGAAAGACGTCCACTGCTGGAGGCTCTACACTCAGACCGGTCTTGTGCTTTCCGCATCCGCCGCGGTCCCGCGATCCTCACCAGGTCGTCGCTCCATCTTGTTGGAGGCCTACTTACCTACAGCTCGTCTCCCGGTTCGCCGACTCCATGAAGATTAATGACTAGATTTAAACTACGTAGGAGTTATTAGATCATCCTATACTAGGGATCCACCATAGGGATCCACCTAGGGAACCATTTCTGTCCACTGTAACTAAATATCCTTTCATTTTGCCCATTAAACTTCAATGGACGCCACGTTTGACTGAATTTATATTGGAAACCACACAGATAAACTCATTGGGCTTCAAAACCCTATACGTTTCAATGCAGTGTTAATTTCAATGTATTTCGAGCAAATATGAAAACCAAATAAATGTATATTCGTGTAATGTGAAGGTACATAGTAGAGACCTACCTGAATCAGCATCACATAGTTATTCTGAATTTGCATTCAGTGTGTTTATTAGTTTATTAATATTACAACCGCATTTGATTGGAACTGGACATTATACTCGTACAGTTAGCAGCAAAAGTAGGTACGAGGGCGGGATGATAAGTAACTAGCCTTAGGTATTTAAAAAGTTTTAATTAAAAAAAGAACTTTCTCATTTTTAAAAATACGTCTCTGGCTATCTCTGTTCTAAATTTGAATTTGGTGGCTTGAATATTTTATTGATTTTTTGGCATTTGAAAATACATGGTGTCTGTTGTTTTTCAAAATTGATAAAATCGAACAAAGAGCGGTGATTATTTTTTTTATATGAAGGAGCTTGATATTTATGAAGAGGATGTTTTGGGTGAATGTGCTCTTTCTCACGCCATAGTAAATAACTGGGTGGCTGAGTTTAAACGCGGCCGTACAAGTGTCCAAGATGAAGCCCGCCCCGGACGTCCAAAAATCGTCACGACTCCGGAAATGGTGTCCAAAGTACATGATATAGTTTTAGCAAGAATTTTTTGGGTGGACAGAAGTTTGCCACAAATGATGCAGTTATTGCCACCGTAGAAGAGTATTTTGCCGGTCTTGAAAGAAGTCATTTTATGGAGGGCAAGCTTTAGAACGAAGATGGAACAAGTGCTTAGAGGTACATGGAGAGTATATTGTAAAATAAAATCAATTTTATCACGCCAACCTAAGTATTATATTAGGCTAGTTACTTATCATCCCGCCCTCGTAAGTAACCGAAGCGATCACAGTGATCTGGACAAGCTCTTATGTCTATGACAATAGAGCCGTGCTTAGATTATTGTGAACGCTTCAGTTACTTAGCTACTTCTGCTGCTGATGGTACCAGCCGTCGCTCTAATCCAAAAAGCGACAAAACTAAAGAACATCAACTTTATTTCCAACTAGCCGGACCCCGAACCCCGAACTTCTTACCCCATATTAGGCAGTTTCATAGAAAAAGAATTCACTGCATAACTTTTTTCCTTGAATTTTTTCCCACTTTTATACCTAATACTCATTCTGCTATTCGAAGCGAAGACAAATCCAACAAATCATATATCATAAAAATCGGTGCAGCCGTTCTTGACTTAACTTATAAATGGTGTAAGGTAACACGACTTTAAGTACTTGTCGGAAAAAAACCGGACAAGTGCGAGTCGGACTCGCGCGCGAGGGTTCCGTACAAATGTTTTCTCCCTTTTCCTCAGTGTTTTAAGTTGTCCAGTTAGCAGAGCCCTTCTCCCAAGGAAAATGTACTCAGTGTGGGGTATTTTATATTGGTCTGTCACATAATTATACAGACAGACGTAAAAAATTGCGATTTTGAGATTTTTCTTACTGGTAGTGCCCTTTAGGCTTTCACAATACGTAAATTTGTATGGAAACAAGCTTTTTATAAATGACTGTATCTTTTGATTGCGTTGACTTAGAAGTTTGACTTTTTTCACATCTTTAATGGACTGCAGACATTTCAGCATGCTACCGTCACGCGTTCCTGAGAAAAAGGGTCTTGACAGACAGACGGACAACAAAGTGATCCTATAAGGGTTCCGTTTTTCCTTTTGAGGTGCGGAACCCAAAAAGAGACAGCGAAAGAGTCAGTGTAATCACAGGATAGAACGGGTTAGTTTAGTGGAAATATTGTTAAGTTACGGACCCCTTGGCCCTAGGGACACCAAATTACCAGAAACCGTAGTCAATTGTTTTAAGTTAGAGAAGTATTTATTTAAAGCGTAACTTAGTTAAGGTGCTTAGTTCGTTGTTTCTGTTTCAGTTAGGTTGGCTTCGACATTTCGGCTCGGGTACGACTCGAAGTTTGACAACTGTTTAAGTAGGAACGAACTTAGGCAAGATGGAACAGTGAATATTTGAGAAGCCACTAACAAGTTGACTTACTAGAACGTGATCATGAATATCGTATATGTTTTTATGTAAAAGACTCGGTTTTCCGCCGCTTGTAAATCAAACAGAGGGTACGATCGACGGACGAGCTTAAATACAGTTTTATGGGCTCGGCGGTAATGCTCGCCCGTGGATCACGGTAAAACAGCGGTATTGAGAGAGATCAGCCAGGTTCGCGGTAATCTATACCGCAGTAATATTTCAGCAGATATTTCAAGCGTAAGTTGCGTATGGTATTAAAATACATACAACGCGGTTGGTAACCTTCGCAGGCCACCGACAGTATTGTATTGCTTTATAGCAACTGCGATGACGGAAAGATGGAAACATGGAATAGGGGTGTTATTCAAGTATTCACACAAAGGGGCGAGAGAAACAAACGATGGTAGCGGTCTTTGAAAGTTGCTCGTAGGGACGACTTTGGTCTACCCCGATCACGGGTAAGGACCGGTGCAGATCGTGACTCTACAACCATAAGACTAACGTGGCCAACCTCTTCGGCGCGCAACTGGCCGCTTACAATTCGAACTAAATTCAAAATTCCAAATTACCGGTTGGCTTTTGTTTCTTCCTGTGACTTGAAAATTATTTGGCGAGGCGTAAGGCACTTTTTCGATTTTCTCTCGATTTGTGTTATTATTTGTCGGCGATTTACTTATAATATAAAAGGGCTGCCACCAAGCCCTTCCTTACCCGCTCCACCTTTCGCTTCTCCTCCGCCGTCTGAGTTTCCGTCGCCCTACTGCCTCGGAGTAGACCGCCGCTGAAGACTGAAGCCTACTGGAAGCTAAAAGGCTACCCGGGTGGGTACCTGCCTAATTCTGGTAATTTTAACACTGGCCTTGTACCTACAAGGCCAGTGTTAAAATTATATTTTTCAAGAGCAGTGCTGACTCAGACAATTTGTTTATAGTTTTTATTTTTATATTGTACTAGCTGTTGCCCTCGACTTCGTTCGCGTAGATTTCGGTTATCGCTATCCCGCGGGAACTGTATAATTTTCCCGAATGAAAAGTAGCCTATGTTATTCCTCAATATTCAAACTATCTTCTTACCAAATTTCATTTAGATTAGTGCAGCCGTTTTCCCGTGAAGAGGTAACAAACCGAGAGACAGAGTTACTTTCGCATTTATAATATTAGTTAGGATAATATTTCCTATACAACCTCTACTTGTTGTTCTCATTCCCTCCGACCGGCTAGCCGGATACAAGCCTCTATTATGAATTATGACACTGTAAACAAACCGCCTAAGAGTTCCTTCTAACTCCGATCTCCCCGCAGCGTCTCAGCATGCGAGCTCAGGGTCGATACTTGTACACCTGGGTAGTTTTACAATATTAAAACGTTGGCGGGCTCATCAATCACATGCGGCCGTATTACGTGTCATAGAGAACAGTGTACGTAATCAAAAAGCACAAAATACGTCTCGATCGCGTTTGCGTTAAAGTGTCAAATAGTATGAGAAATTGTTAAATGCGAACGCGATCGAGACGTATTTCTTGGCCTGGTCGGCGATTACACTAGGACAGTTTGAACGTGTTTACGTAAAGTTAACGCAGTGACTCGTGGCGTCGTGGCTGCGACATTTTATTCCTGGCCAGTATGATCACGTCCATGAGATCGTCAATCAAATTATTTTCTGAGATTTTGACGCAGTGCAAATTACAAAGCGTTAGAGAGTCTGCGCGCTGCACGGTAGTAGTACTATTTAAGTATGAGATGACAATACTAGTCTGCAACCACTATACTATAGTACTTCTAGTATAGTACTTGCCACTTTGAACCATCATTTCACGGGTTTGGATCAGACGCTCTTTAGTAAATATCTTGCTTATCTAAAACGTCATCAAAACCTTTACATCACCATCTGACTATTTGTCCTGTTAGCAGCAATTCACTTGCGCGGAGGATAACTTATCCACGAAATTAATCGCCCAAAAGTCGTCAACTTTTTCCGTAAATTATCTATTACGTAGCTTTTTTTTTTAATCCTTATATTCAATCAAAACGCATTGGTCCTTGTTGTTGCTTGGTCCTTCTTTCTCCTCCAATCAACAGTATTTGCAATCTCTACTCCGCGACAATAGAAACATCGTGATTATAAAAAAATAAAATAAAAATAAAAGATCATTTATTCACAAAAAAAAAATCAATAAAATAAATTATGGTCAAATTACGTACCGCTCCTCTCCTCCTCTCTCTCTTACTCAGCGTCAATGGAATGCATCTAGCAAATTTTTCTATAGCGATCCACAATCGCCATCCAACCCTCGTAATCGCTATGACACTCAATAAGGCCTGCATAAACGTGGCAAACATCCACCTGAGCGGTAAAATATACGAGAAGTTATGAAATAAGTATGAGACTCATAAAAATACCTGCTAAACTAATAGAGTGAAGTTTCAGCCCACACGTTTTCTAGACTTTACCCATGAATACAAAATAAGGAGGGGGGTGTATTGAAATCAGATTCCCTATGGGAGCGTAGGTTCGTATCCTACCGACTGCGCCATGTATCGTTTCATAATTTTATTATACGCTTTATAATTAATTAACACTTTATTGTCAAATACTTCTTGTAATCTTTATCAGTCCGTTGACTGACTCCGTGCCCAAGCCAGTCTCCATGTCTCTGGCGTCACAGAGCACGTTCAGAAACCAAACATTCACTATTACCTTGTACCGTGTGATGCAGAAGTTTTAAATGATTCGCGGTTAATTACATTAGACAATAATTATATTGACTACGGGGCATTAACCGCGGTTATCTTACTAGGTTTTAATGAGCTCCCAATATTTCGACGCAGTAGGCAGTTCTCCTCTAACAGATCACATTTCTTAACCTGCAAAAAAAGAACGAAAAATTTGCAAAAATTGGCCGATCCTCGTTAAATTTTGTGATCAGATTCGATTACAAAGTTTTTTTTTAGCTTTTTGTAAATAATAAAAAAAATGTAAATGTGAATATTTTTCAATGGAATGGAATGCTTACAAATAAACTTATCAACTTCGCGAGTTTGTTGCCTAGTCCTTCGAACCGGATTTTCCTAAACTTGGTCCTTCGTGCCGGATTTTTCGCGTAACCATTTTCGTAACGTTACGTGACCCTTATTTCGAATTAGATTAGGAATATCGCCCGCGTCAGATGTTCAAAGGATTACTAGAAGTCCCTAGAGGTTTATTATTTATCCGACATGTGAAGTGGGCAACCGAAGCAAAGGGGGTTTTTGAAGAGCTTTTCAGCCACATATGTGTCGCTTAAGGGAATTCACGACAATCTGATGCCAGAGTGCGAATATTCGAATCCTGCGTAACGTAACGTTATCGTATCCAAATCGAGAAACTTTACACCAAATTTTAGTTCCAAATACGCTCACGGGCGGGCGCTGTTCCAAACGTCATACGAATTTTTCGATAACTTTAAGTACTACTCGATTATTGCGCAGGATTCGAATATTCGTACTCGGGCCTCTGGTGACTAGAGGTGAGTAGAAAGTGGCCCAGCAGTGGGACATTAATCAGTTTACTTACAAAACACAAAAAGTTTAAGGGCAAATTTTTTACAAAAAAGCTTATTTTTACCCCTGTAAATTGTTTTAGGAGGATCGGAAGGCTTTCAAACTCGTCATAACTTTCCGGTTTGCGAAAAACTTTATTTTGCGTGGCTTAAGTTAAATGGAGAGACAGAGAGTGTATCAATCTCAATTGAACTATCAATTCGATAAATTTTAAAATTTTATAAATTTTGTGATCAGATTCGATTAAAAAAAAAAAAAAAAAAAAAAAAAATATTTTAATAATTAAATACTAATAATAATGTTTGTTTCATGTGCATCCCGGCCACCTCGACCTCTTTCCACGCCGGCCTGAGTCCCCGCGACTCCCGCACGCGCCGCTCTTGGCGGAGCCCCGTCAGTGCAGTTTTGTCGCGGCTGTCAGACTATTTTTCTATTTAGTTTTCCGTTCTGTTGTGTTTTTATGCCCTTAGATCATATGCAGAATGCAACGCAACCCGTAGATGGTACGTCACATGTATGCCCAATATGCAGTAGAACATTTAGTAGTAGTAGAGGTTTGAATATTCACAAATCCAAATTGCACAAATGTTTAAGTCAGAATGCCCCCCCCTTGTACATAAATCCTGTCTCCCCAAATACAAACCGTACTCCTACTAATCCACCCACTATTCCCTTCCATCTGCATTTGAGCCACTTAAAAAACAATGTTAAGGTGGTAAAAAGAATTCCCCGTGGCGCCCGGATCTCCGTCGCTACTCATTTGGCTCAACTTATAACGAAATGTTTGGACAATAATAGCTATGCGGACTGGCAGAATTTGTTACTTTTCCCATTTAATACACTTCACGTTAAAGACGATAAATCGTCTAAGATTTCTCTTACCCAAAAAATAAAAAACAATTGTTCCAATTATTCACCGCCTTGCCTTACAGTTTTTAGTACAGGCAAAAATAGCAATCAAAATTATTTTAAAAACAAAGTGGAATCTAAAGTTAGCGACGGAGACCTGAAGGGGGCCGCGCGGTTACTTTTTTCCAGTGACGTACTATCTCCAGATAATAGCGACACACTCTCGGCCTTACAAACTAAACACCCTCGAGCTCCTACAAACGCATACTTTTTGGACCCGCCTACGTCGCCCGATGTTTGTTTAAACATTCACGAGAAAGACACAGTGAATGCAATCTATTCATTTAAAACCGGTTCTGCAGCAGGTCTTGACGGACTTGCTCCCCAACACCTAAAAGACCTTACCTCTCACTGTGTGGGCGACGCAGGCAAACATTTAATCCTCGCTTTAACAAAAATAATAAACCTCATGCTGTCTGGCAATGTTAATCCCGAAATAGTTCCCGTTCTTTATGGAGCCAACCTAATTGCGCTCACTAAAAAAGACGGAGGTGTCAGACCCATTGCGGTCGGCTCTACATTTCGGCGATTAACTTCTAAAATTTCAGTTCGTCACATAGTTTCAAAATTGCAACCTCAGTTTGAACCAATTCAATTAGGTTTCGGTACTAAAGGTGGGTGCGAAGCGGCAGTCCATGCCCTGCGCACCTACCTTAATAACGATCAGTGTGAGGTTTTACTCAAAATTGACGTCAAAAATGCATTTAATTCGGTAAACAGGGACACCTTGCTCACAGAAATTAGGAATAATATTCCGGAAATTTATAATTACCTACTTAACTGTTATCATGAACCTTCTAAATTAATGTACAAAAGCAACGAATTATCTTCTGAAGTCGGCTGTCAGCAGGGTGATCCCCTCGGACCAGCCATTTTCAGTTTAGCCATTAACCCCATCATTCAAAATTTAAAGTCCAAATTTAACGTATGGTATCTTGATGATGGTTCCCTAGGAGGTGATGCAGTTACGGTACTTTCAGATCTCTCAGAAATTATAAATAAATTTAAGGCCATTGGTTTAGATCTAAACTTTAATAAATGCGAACTGTTCATAAACAACGCGATCCGATCCGATCTCTTCCAACATTTTAATTTACTTTGTCCAAATATCAAAATTGTCGATAAGCAAAACTTAAGCCTCCTAGGGTCACCAATCTTCGACGATGCCATTCCAGATTTAATCGCAAAAACTGTTTCAAAATTTCAAAATTCTGCAGACCGGCTGCTGGAAATCAGTGCTCACACTGCTATCACTATTCTAAAATTTTGCCTTTTTGTGCCAAAATTTACTTATTTGCTTCGTTGTTGTCCCTTTTGGAAACATCAAAATTCTCTGACCTTAATTGATTCCCTTATGAAAACTTCTTTGGAATCTATACTTAACTTACAATTCAATGGGCAATCTTGGACCCAGGCTTCCCTTCCTATCAGATATGGTGGGCTAGGTATCCGCAAAATTTCTAGTGTTGCTTTACCAGCGTTCCTATCATCTGTCCACAGCACGTCCACCCTCGTAGGTAAAATCCTAAAGGATTGTCCTTCAAACTACGAGACGACGGGTTTGGTCGATGCTAGGAATGCTTGGCTAATGGCTTGTCCGGGTGAAAATCCTCCCGCTTATCCAAATTTCCAACGGAGCTGGGATGACACACTATCCAAATTAACTTATTTTAATATTCTCAGTTCCAGTTCAGGCCCAGACCGCGCAAGGCTTTTGGCTGTGGCAAGAAAGGAATCCGGTGACTGGCTTCATGCTTATCCTTCCGTTAACACCGGAACCTTTCTTGAGCCTGAAACACTGAGAATTGCAGTCGGGCTAAGACTGGGTGTTGCGCTGTGTTCACCACACCGTTGCCTCTGTGGCACCAATGTGGACGAAACGGGACACCATGGTCTTTCCTGTCAAAAGAGCGCCGGCCGTTTCTCCCGTCATGCCGCGCTCAATGACATAATCCGCCGGGCTCTTGCCTCTGCGAACGTGCCGGCCATTTTGGAGCCAAGCGGCATTGCCCGCGACGATGGCAAAAGGCCGGACGGTATGTCTCTGATTCCCTGGAGAATGGGTAGGGTTCTGGTTTGGGATGCGACCTGTGTCGATACAGTAGCACCCTCACATCTCCAGGGAACCACACAAAAAGCTGGTGCGGCGGCAGAAACGGCCGAAAATAGAAAAAAATCTAAGTATCAATCTCTCGGTCCGAATTATAATTTTGTTCCTGTCGGGTTTGAAACTTTGGGTCCATGGGGTCCCAGCGCTTACAAGCTTATTTCTGAGTTACAAAAGCGCTTAGTTGATGCAACTTGTGACCAAAGGGCTGGCAGTTTTCTCTCTCAAAGAATCAGCATCGCTATTCAGCGAGGCAACGCTGCCAGCCTTTTGGGCACTATGCCACGGGGGCCTTATTTAGATTTAATTTAGTTTTAAGTTGTAGTTTATTTAGTTTAAGCTTAGATTTAATGTCATTGTAAATTGCTTTTATTATGTTAATAAAGTAGAAAAAAAAAAAATTCGATAATATTCATTATGAATCGATAGTTTTTATGAAATAAATGTATAGGTAAAGTTTAAGTTCAATAAAAATATAGGTATTCATTAATATACCATTAATTCTTCGCAGACGAAGACGCGGGCAACAACTAGTAAGAATTAAGTGTTTCATACCACAATCGCTCGAATTCGCTGTACTCAGGTGGTATATACCCATACATCATCCTTCAGAAAACGACATTATAAAGGATATTAGCTAAACCTTTTAGCTGAACAAACCGGTTAGCTAGTGTTGTAACAGGTCGGTAATGAGAATGAGGATGCGGATTGGGAGTTTCCCTATTTATTTTTGTACTTTTGAACTTTGCATGGAATTGGTTGTTCACTATTCCACGGGAACTGTGAAATTTTCCGGGATAAAAAGTAGTCCGTTCTTGTCTAAAGCCCCGTCCAAACGTACTCTGAAAAATTGGATTTTTGGCCGTGAAAACGTAACAGAAAAAAATAGCTTTGACTTGACTACCTAACTTTTCATTTCAAAATTCAATGTCTTAGAAACGGCAGAACCGACTTTTATGAAACTTAGTGAAAACCATCTCGATTAAACTAGCTTTCGATTAAAGAAAACCGCGTCCTAATCCGTCCATTCGTTTAGGAACTACGATGCCACAGATAGATACACAGGAAAAACGTATAACACCCCTTTTTTGCGTCGGGGCGGGGGGTAAAAATGAAAACTTGCTACTTAACCACCACTTTTACTCAGCTTAAATTGTGTCAACACACTTTGAGCTTCAGCATGAGATAATCTATACTATATGTCGGATTTATGAGGGGGCAATATAGGAGAGGCCCGGTTTGCATCATCGGATTCGTCTTGGCTCTCCATTGTCGATAAACCGTCACAAATTACGAAATGTCGTTATCAATTCGCTAGCTAAAGGGGGTAGAAGCACAAAAGATCAAGAACATAAGAAAATACAGTAGAGTGATTCAGGTGTGATACGCTCACCAATTAGACGTCTGGACTGCATGGCGGCGGGAGCAAAAGTGCCTTACCATTTTTGCAAGTCTCACACCCCCCACCGGTCGCCCAACGTTCCCTGATTCACGGAGTGGATTCCAATGATATTTACAGTAAACATCGCTAGATGGCGTAGCAGCACAGGTAAGGAACCTACGTCTACGATCAAAACAACCTTCGAGCGTTCCAACCGCCACCACTAGATGGCGTTAATAACAATCGCGCCGACATATACTCAATGGCAAGATTAATCGCCGGCTATTTTTTCCTTGATTAATGTAAAAACTGTTATTTAAATAAAGAATACTTTTACAATAAACAGTAAAATAGGGTGGGCGATAAATAATAATGCGTACCTATATAATCAGTATATATAGTGCGGATATTCTGCTAATGCGGATGTATATATGGACATCCCTCATTAGGTATAATCAGTTTAATATTTGACACGAACGCTAAAAAGGGGTTCCCATGAACCTTTTGCTGTGTAAATAATAATAAAGATCAGATTTACGGAGAAAAGAGGGGTTTACAATTGTACGGGACGGGATTGGAAACCAAGTTGGATTTTATTTTTGCGTTGAAATTTTAACCTTTCCATGAAAGACAGGGACTTTTTTCAGTTTTACAAAACAGGAAGATCGGACCTCAATAAGGCTTCATTATTGGATATTTCACTTGTTCCTTTGCTTCAGAAAAATGAGAATGAATTCAAATTAAACGTTTTAAAAGATTTACCTCCGATAAAACGGATTCGAGGCAAGTGAGGTGCGAGGAAAAGGGGATCCCTGAAGGATTAATTCGGCTTTTTAAGTATAAATTTTTATCTTTACTTATTTACACCAAAATTGAAGAAAATAAATATACTCACAGAAAATAAATAAACGAAGGGTACACGGAAAGAATATGTCCATACTTACTTCGTTTTTTTTTAGCATTAGAAAGAAGGTAAACAATCTTGCCATGACTTTTTATTGAAAAACGCTTTTTATAAATAAGTAACAGAAAGTAACAATTAAATAACAATGAAACTTAATTATTTATATTGTTATGGTTTTATATGTAACAATAACTTATTTTTAAAGACCGTTTTTCATTAAAAATACATGTCAAGATTGTTTACCTTCCTTCTTAATGCTAAAAAAAAAACTCACTACTCACTTTTCGAAATTTAAAACGTAATTTTAATCTCAAATTGTAGAGCACTCTGTAGACTTTTTTAAGTCTACAGAGTGTTCTACAATTTGAGATTAAAATGTGATGTGTACAATAATTATATGGATAATTACATCGTTGCAAACTTCCAAATGGCGATAACTTAAAAAGTTGCTACGTGAGTAGACATGTTCTTTCCGTGTACCCCTCAGGCTATATTCACTTCAAATGAATGCAGTGTATTTGTAGGTACCTATACTTGAATTTGGTATTAATGACCACGTACTTATATACTTCGCGTACGTATGTACTTCGCGTGCCGAAAACAAGGGCAGAGGGTCGAGCACGACTTTACGAATGCTGCGTAACGTAAAATTGAATAGTAAACGTTGACGAGTTTGTATGACGTTTGGAACAGCGCCCGCCCGTGAGCGTATTTAGTGTTGTATTTTCGTTTTTATTTGTCTTTTGTCATAAAGTCATGTATTGTTTAGACGAATAAAATTTGTATCTATCTATCTATCTATTTGGAACTAAAATTTAGTATGAGGTTTCTCGATCTCGATACGACAACCGTAACGTTATGTAGCATTCGTAAAGTCGTGCTTGACCCTCTTAGAACCTCATTACGCGTTCCACCTACCGACCGCTTTCCGCGCGACGTAAGGTGTAAAAAAACAAACTACCTTTATTTTCAACAATTAACTATTTAAACACCACCAAAACAGTTGGAGCTGTCAATCAGGGTTTTTCCTCACTAAATTACACTCGTAGCGTCAAAATACCAAAGCAAAATGTAACACGTTCTGGTCCCCTATAAATCGATCTATATAAACCTTTAAAACAGTGCCCTAAGCACGACTTGTCAAATCCTGCGTTACGTTACGGTTATCGTATCGAGATCGAGAAATCTCATACTAAATTTTAGTTCCAAATACGCTCACGGGCGGGCGCTGTTCCAAACGTCACACAAACTCGTTATAGTTTACTATTCGATTTTACGTGACGCAGGATTCGACAAGTCGTGCTTAGGGCACAGTACCGTGACTGACTGACTGACAGACAACGCACAGCCTAAACCACTGGACCTAGAGACCTGAAATTTGGCAAACATAGACCTTGAGTATCCTAGAGGTGCACTAAGAAGGGATTTTTCGAAATTCCCACGGGATAGGGAACTAGCCCATTTTGAAATATTTCACGGGGGCAAAGCCGCGGGGCATAAGCTAGTCCCGATATAAATAGGTAATTCTGTGCTACACTGACGCCTATTCGACAGCAGAGTCATTGATCGTTATTCCTGAAGTGAATAACAATCACAGGACCGTTGCCGTTGACATCTCTGCCAGATAAAAAAAACGCCATTGTCCGCGGTTCGCGGTAAATGGAGCGAAAAAGCGGTTGTTAAAATGTCTCGAACAGGCCCATACATTGTTTAGTGGTTATTGAATGTTTTATTTAGAATTGGAGGGTGGTTTGGTGCTTCAGTTTAGTCCGACACATTGGGCAATGCTCGTAAATCAATTATTTTGTGACCGTTTTTACCTCTGGAGGGTTGCCAATTTTTTTGGGAAATGTGAAATTTATATAATGGGATTAATGGGGCTCTTGCTCATACTTAGAGAGAGATTTGCACAGATAGTTGTTTAGATATTTAAGCAATAAAAAAATGCCTATAAAATGACTGACAGATAGACAACGCACAGCTTAAACTTAGAAAGACACAATTTTATTGAAATTCCCACAGGTTGAAGAGCTAAAAGTCTATTTTTAATTCTTCCACGGGAGCAAAGTTGTAGGCACAAGGCACAACTTTACATGCCTATTCCTTACTTTCGCTGTCAAACGGTCACTCGAACGTTGATTGAGTTCTATCTGTCAAATTCCACCAATAACAGGCCAGTAGCTTGTCTCTCATTGGTGGAGAATGACAGATAAACCTCACTCGACACTCGCGATCCTAGTGGATTTTTGACTCTCTGCAGTTTTTTTTTTATTAAAAGAGGGAGGCAAGCGAGCAGGCGGGTCACCTGATGGTAAGTGATCACCGCCACCCATGAGAACCAGCATCCCCAAGACTCACTAGTCAGTTGCCTTCCTTTAAGGAGGAAAAGGAAAAAGGAAAGAGGAAAGAGGGGTGGGGAGGGGGGGGGGAAGGGGCCTCTGGCACTCTCACTGACCGAACGAAACGCAACAGGGGTGCTGTTGCTTCACGGCGATCTGTGAGAGGGTGGTACTTCCCCGGACTAGCCGGCCCATTCGTACGGCAGCAAATAGCTACAGTATAGCTCTCCTACTACAAAAAATAGTCTTCGTTGAATGCTGTAATATTGACAGGGTTCTTTCCTCGTTCCAAATTGAACCCTTCGGTAACTAAGCTCCATTTTAGAGCCCACCTCGAGAGCTCTTCCCTAAGAATTATTCGTACCGGAAAAATATTCCTTCCACTTTTTCTGAGAGAATTCTCCTTTTACTTATTTATGATACTTGTTGTGATTTCATTTAGAAATGAAATAAATCTGAGGGTTCCGGGGGATTCGGGGATTTAGGGGGATTAAGAGGTAATTATGAGGGTTTGGGCGTTTTAAACGTGAGACCACTTGACTCTGCGTTTGTTCGTTTTTAGGGTTCCGTACCTCAAAAGGAAACAACGGAACACTTATAGGATCACTTTGTTGTCCGTCTGCCTGTCTGTCTGTCAAGACCCTTTTTCCCTGGAACGCGTGGAGGTAGCATGCTGAAATTAATATCAAATAGTCAAGTCTGCGGTCCCTTGAAGCTGTGACAAAATCAACTTTCTAAGTCAACGCAATCAAAAGATACAGTCATTAAAAAGGCTATAGGGAGATAATCGTGTTCGTAATAGCTGAACGACCTAATCAAAAGCCATTAGCATTTCGAACCTTAACTACAGTGTCTTATTGCCCGAATTTACATTTATATAGCAAAGTTAATCACCGCGGAACAAGAGCTTAAACCTCACTGCGAGGCTCCACCGATCACCGAAACAGTGTTGCCATAGCATAGGCAAATGCCGTGGTTTACGACAAACGTAACTTAACACAATACAGTGCCCTAAGCACGACTTGTCGAATCCTGCGTCACGTAAAATCGAATAGTAAACTATAACGAGTTTGTATGTCGTTTGGAACAGCGCCCGCCCGTGAGCGTATTTGGAACTAAAATTTAGTATGAGATTTCTCGATCTCGATACGATAACCGTAACGTAACGCAGGATTCGACAAGTCGTGCTTAGGGCACAGATGTGATATGTTTCTATCGTAGCAACCCTAGCGCCATCTATTACAACCTAATCGCCCGATGCGTGAATGCTACGACACATGAGTAGCAAGCGCAATCATTTCTCAAACACGGTACTACATAGTACTTACTACATGGTAATGTCGACTTTTTTAAAGAAAATGCATAAAAATACCACTTCCAAATCTGTTTTTTCGGATTTCGGTCCCGTGGCGTAACAGCTGGCTGAGGGTTTCGAATATTCGTACTCGGGCCTCTGGAGAGAGATATCTCTACTTAAATTTTTAATGACAGTCCATTAAGGTGCAATTCCGTGCATTGCGGCCAATCGCAGCCGACAGACGTACACTCGCAGACTTCGGAAACGGCGCCATACGTTTTCGTAGATTGAATATTTGGCTGCGAGCAGCGGTGATGCACGGAATTACACATTTAATTTTACATACGCGTTCAGTTCCCGTCATCTTTTTGGTCTACCCCGTCGTCGCTAGACATTCTCAGAGACACACCAAGTCACTGTATGACACTGGGCATATGAGACAGACAGACAAACAAGGCTACTTAAGCAACCTAACCAACTTAGGAAAGTTTAAAAACCCCCGATATTGTCATTTCAAAGTTAAATATCTCAAAAACGACTTAAACGATTACACTAACTTTGAAATTAAATAAAACCGCATTGCATCCGTTTGGGAGCTATGAAGCCGCAGACTGATACACAGATACACAAGTCAAACTTAAAACGCCCCTCTTTTTGCATTGGGGATTAAAAAGCGTAGAACTCCTCCATTTGCGTTAGTCCTCCACATAAAACGGAAATTTATAATACTGCGTTGGCAACATAATCAACGCTCTTTCCAGTGTGACGGAACGCGACGCCCGCCATATTTTATGGACCCAATCAATTGGGGTCGAAGCGTTCCGAGAATAACAGATGAGGCGCGGATAATTACTTAGAGACTGTAGGCATCAAACAGCTAGCGACTTCAACTGTAAAGCCGAGGTTCCTACGGCCTCTCAAGCAAAGGGTCGTGGGTTCGAGCCCCAGCTCACACCTCTGAGTTTTTCGGAATTTATCTTCGCAACTAGCTGTTGCAAGCAACTTCGTCTGCGTAGATTTAGGTTATCGCTATCACGCGGGAACTATACAATTTTCCCAAATAAAGATTAGCCTATATTATTCCGCAATGTTCAAACTATCTTCTTGTCAAATTTCATCAAGATTAGTGCAGCGATTTTCCCGTGATGAGGTAACAAACAGACAAACAGAGACACAGAGTTACTTTCTCATTTATTTTAGATTACATTTGTAATTTATCCAGCAGTGGACGTCTTTCGGCTGACAAGACGATGATGATGAGCTTTTTGGTGAAGGAAAATATCGTGAAGCAATCAGAGCTATTGCGAGTCAAAAATCCGCTTGGATTGCTAGTGTAGAGTGAGATCTCTGTCCTTCTGCACCAATGAGAGACAAGCTACTGCCCTGTGTTATGTATGACTAATTAGTAAATTCACATCTGTCATATTTTAGAACTGGTGAAGTGTTTGACAGACAAAAGCGGACCTATTGTATAAACCTCGATGCCACAAAATGATGTACAGTAGGAATGTTTACAACATGATGTGCATTGTCATTTACAACCGTCTTCCGGAAAATTTAAGGACGCTAAATGGAAATATTTTTAAACGCTCCCTCACAGACTGGCTCTTAAATAGATGTTTCTATAGTGTTAAAATGTACCTCGAGCACTATTGACATATTCACATTGACATTAACATAAATTTGACCGCTTTCATTATTTATTGTGTAGTTGTTATTGTACAGAATTAGGAATAATTATTTGACATTTTATTAACTTTTTTTATTCATTTTTGACATATGGGTATTTTGGGAATAATTGTAATATTATTTCAATCATTTGCACGTCTGCATGCAGGCTGAATACACTGGACAAAATGCTGTAACATCTCACATCTGTACAACAAACTGTATTCTAGCAAATAAACATTTCTTTCTTTCTTTCTGGTGGAAGAAAAAAAAATTGACAGATAGACCTCACTCGATCTAGTGGTCCTAGTGGTTTTTCGACTCGCAACAGTCCTCATTCAATTGTGTTTGTGTGACATGGACGAACAACCTAGACACTAAATGTCAGCCCAGCTAAATATTATTAGCCATTAGCGGCTCACTTTCGACCAGATGACAAGCGACATGACAAGCTAAGAACCAATCACGACGCATTTCCCCGGGCCGCTCACCGCGGCTTTTTTCGTGATGGCTTTCCAAGTGAATTATAGAAGATGCGGTGTCCAGAGGGTGGTTGGTCAGTGGTGTGTGAAGTTTCCAATTCGCATAGGGCCACTATACCCTGAGTATACTTTAGCCCAAGCCCTCTCATTCTGATTGGAGGCCTGTGCCCAACAGTGGGACTTAAAAATAAGGCTAAAATCGTGGAAAAATATAAAAAGACACTCCATTAAGATTATAAAAGTATTTTCAATTACTGAGGAAGTTTCGGTTTACATTATCAAGGGTTAGGGGCTGTTTACGATTTCCTTTGTCATTTAAAAAGGGTTTTTTTCGGTTACGGGCCTCTGAATGGAGGGCATAAAAATGTTTTTGTTGCTTATTTTTTTAATATTGCCCGCGAAATAACTTCCTTGATAGCTTGGCTTGTATGTAGCTTACATTACTTATTATTACACTTTTTAAATACATCACCAGCCTTTTTTACGTTCCACTCGCACAGGCCTCCTCTCAGAATAAGAGGGCTTGGGCTATAGTTCCCACGCGGGTCAGCGCAAATTGGGAACTTCACACACCATTGAATTGCTTCGCAGGAGTGTGTGTTTTCTTTCACCGAAAAGCTCACTGAAAAGCTCACTGAAAAGCTCGCTTTAAATACTCACTGAAACAAGAATCGAACCTGGATCCTTGATATCCGTGTCACGTGCGATACCGCTGCCTGGTGTGTATGAAGTACCACTGGGCCCGCATGGGAGCTACAGTCCAAGCCCTCTCATTCTGGGAGGAGGCCTGTGTCCAGCAGTGGGATGTGAATAGGCTGGTGATGATATTAATCTAAGTCGTTAACTCAAGCTACGCTGACATCAACATACAATGACAATGCACAGAAATCTCTATATCTCTATTTCTATGAATGTTTCATAAAAATAAAAACAAAAATAATCAATAAATCGATTATTTTCATTGATTCAGAAAATAGCTCCATCTCTTGCCACTAATGCGTAACTGTAGAAGTTCCGTAGTGGGTGAGCCGCTTGATTAAGCTACTCATAGATGGCGCTGAGGAGAGATCTTCCAAATAAAAATATGACACAAGGCATTGAAAAATTCGTTAGGTACACCAACGTTAAGTATAGCTTAATTGGTGGAGCGTGGTACGGATTACCGAGGTTGCTGGTTCATGTCCAGCTGCTTAACGAATTTTTCTGTGCATTGTCATTGTATGTTGAATTTCATTCTATGAATGTTTCATAAAAATAAAAACAAAAATAATTAATAAATCGATTATTTTCATTTTTTTTACGCTGACATCATTACAAGAGAGCTTTTTATTTGTTTTCTATATGTTTGAATTCTTGGTAGAAATAAAATTATGACGCAATTCTATCTTCTTAATTCCTTGTGCTATTTTAACTTTCTACGCAGCAGATCCACTCGCAAAAATCATCAACAATAGTCTCCTAACTTTGAAACCAAGGAGTGGCTTGTAATTCTTTCTCGTTAAAATTTAATATCAAGACACGAAACTGTATAAATATCAGCAGGAACTACAAACTAGAATAAAACCACTCGACTCCGCTACGTCTGTGGTTATCTAACTTCGGTGTTTGAGTAAACTGGGTGTTTTAGAGTTTAAAAATAGGGGTGGCAATCACGTGAATTAATTAAAAAATAAATAAAAATCTGTAAAATAAAATAACCGCTTTTAACATGAAACTACCGTGAGATTCAATCATAGTGAAATAAACGGATCGTATGTCAGAGGGTCGAGCACGACTTTACGAATGCTGCGTAACGTTACGGTTATCGTATCGAGATCGAGAAATCTCATACTAAATTTTAGTTCCAAATACGCTCACGGGCGGGCGCTGTTTCAAAAGTCATACAAACTCGACAACATTTACTATTCCATTTTACGTGACGCAGTTTTCGAAAAGTCGTGCTCGACCCTCTATTAAATAAAAGCCGGCCAAGTGCGAGCCGGACTCGCACACAATGAAAAAATCATGTCTGTTGTATGTCTGAAGCGCCACTTAATTTTTTTTTCTGTTTTTAGTATTTACTGTTATAGCGGCAACAGAAATACATCATCTGTGAAAATTTCAACCGCCTAACTATCACGGTTGATGAGATACAACCTGGTGACAGACGGACAGACAGACGGACAGTGGAGTCTTAGTAATAGGGTAACGTTGGGTACGGAACCCTGAAAATCAAGTCGGGGGCCGCATGCGTTCCGCGGGCGTACGTTGCACATCCCTGGCTAGAACGAGCGCAGCTGAGCTCTGAAGTTCGCAAGTATAATCTTGTTTACTGTTTTCTTTCTTACCAATCCAGTTTATTGCACGATAGGTTTATGTTGTACCAACATGCAATGAAGTTGGCTAGTTGTAACATGAAACTACCGTGATACTTAATCATAGTGAAATAAACGGATCACTGGCGTATACAAGGTGTATATTAATTATCTGAAAACCTGAAAGTGGTTTATTCAGGAATCGAGAGTAGAATCGATATTTTAGAGCAGGTTTGCATTGTCATTGTATGTTAGGTTTTTTTTAATTCCTTTTTTATTGTGCCCAGTATAAAAGTTAGAAAATGCTAAATAGGTGTCCCAAAATCTTTGTCAGGTTGCACATATAGCTAATTAATAAAACTGGCTGTTTTTTTTCTGTCAATTTTGATTTCTACGGTTAAAGTCTGAGGTTAAAGCGCTGTCACACTTCACGTTTCACTTCACTAGAACCCTCATAGCATCACTTGCGTGTCTGACTGTCTTTTTATAAAAATGTATTTTTCTTTAAAAAAAATGAAAAAAAAAGGAATCGACAAAAATACAATGCACCTAATTAGCAAGCCTGCTCACAAAGTTTCCCTAGAATCGGTTGAGAAATGCGACCTGTAGGGAACAGCCGGACAGATAGACGGACACACGAAAGCATTTTTGTTCAAGATGAAACTAAGACGCTACGCTCGCTCGGACAATTACGAGTAGAAGCTGCGCACAGACACGATTGCGCTGCAAAACTTTAAGCATTTGCGTTTGAGAATAAAAGACATCACGGTTACAACTTGTTACAATTGTTTTGTTTGTCTTGTTTGTAACTCGCATAACTTTGGCCAAATCGGGGTGGGAAGTAATGGCTGTAGTTTTCACATGTATGAAGATGAAAATCGCATTGCTATTAAGATAAGGTCGAGAATCATTATCTCAGTAATGCGCATTCGCGGCACCTGGCACTTGACTTGACATTTAAACCAGTCGCGAAATTATGCGGCTTCGACGATGGAACAGCCTTACCATGGGGTAATGAATGGTAATGATGAATGTTAATGATAAATGGTAATGATGAATGGTAATGTCATCATCAACAGCCCACAGCAGTCTACTGTTGGACTTAGGCCTCTTCCATGGCGCGCCACAACACTGTCTTCGGCCCCTCGCATCCATCCGCCGCCAGCAACCCTCTTAAGGTCGTCTGCCCATCGTGCTTCAGGACGCCCCACACTACGTTTTCCCGACCGTGGTCTCCATTCGAGGACTCGTTCGCTCCATCGTTCATCGTTCCTGCGACATGCGTGGCTAGCCCAACGCCATTTCAACAAACTAGTTGATTGAGCAATGTCGGTGACTTTAGTGAATGATGAATGGTAATGATAGCATTACCATCATTAGTAGTCACAGCAATAGTAACAGTCCGTTTTATATACCTTTTCGAAGCACTTATGTTTTCTAAGTAATAAAGAAGTAGGTATACAGGTAAATGTCCCTTGGCCGACTATGTCCCAACAGTTGAGACCTTATCTTAATACGTAGCAATAAAGGTGACAACACCAGTATGTGACCTTGACTATAAATAACGTAAGTGATATAATGTAACTTTACGGAAGTTACAGAAGAATATTTCCGACGAAACAAGAATTCGACTAAACAAGAATCCGGCGAAACCAGGAATCCGACAAATCGGAAACTAATCGAAGTGACCAATCACAGTACTCGAAAGTTCCCCTCCACTAGTACCTCCTATTACCTCTATTCTGTAGCTCCGCGTCAGTAAGCATACTTTGCCACTTTTCATTGCTCTTCTCCGCTCCGCCCGGCTCCACGGCAGTGGAAACGCACCCTAAAGTAGAAACCATATTTTTCGTTATATTACAGTTTCACGTCGAACTTGTATTTGAGTTCTTACACACGTGTTTAAAACTTTATTAACTAAATTTATTAATCTACCCGCTATCTGTAGTTTGCAACTATGACGGTAAATATTACGCTTTACGATAGTTGTTGTAAATTCTGTATCACTCAAATAACTAGAGAAATTTTAATAGAATTTCAACTCACGTTTCGGATGTTATAAGCTAGCAGGTTCACTTAGAGTCCAAGTCAAAATGCATAATTCAATGAAATCACTAACAAAAACTTACATATATACATATACTTACTTAGGTAAAACTGTATTAGTGCGAAAACTGGTACTTTTAATTCTGACTACTCACTTATACTCAGTTTATTTTACCGTTAGAAATTCAACAGACAAATTTCGAACTGTCAAGCAATCACAAACAACCGGCCCCTATTTCATCAATTTTACAAATGTCAGCTTACAATGACAATTCGGTGGCAATTGCTGACTTGAAGAGCTTTTGTTTTAGCGCGCTTCATATTGGCAAAGAAGTGTAGTTCGAATTGTCATTGAAAACTGACAATTGTATTAAGATGGTGAAACAGGGCCCGGATATCACACGTTATGTCGGTTTCTGCACTCTATGACTTAAGATCCGAATCTAAAATGCAATATACATGGCACCATTTATGAAACAATCCGTATACCCTCGCTTCCTTTTGATTACATCTGGGTGTTAATCAAAAGTTTCACGTTTTCAACCTTAACTAACCGCAACAATCTAAAGTTTGACTAAATCCAATTGACTAACCATAATTATCAACAAGTTTGACTACTATAATTGATGATTGCGTGAACCCAACTGTTCTAACTGACCACATTTTGTATTAAGTGTAGTGGATAGAACACAGTAGAAGTACAATACAATACAATACAATACAATAACTCTTTATTGAACACCACATAATAAACAAAACAGAAAAAAAGGTACAAAGAAAATGCAAGGTAGCAATGGGCGGATGGGTGGATGGGGGGATGGGTGGATGGGTGGATGGGTGGATGGGTGGATGGGTGGTAGGAATGGGTGGAAGTGAATAGGTTTTTGGGTTAAAACCATTTCCTGCCCTAAGAGTACAATCACTAATGTGATGAAGTTGAACTCGACATTTATTTACACAACAAAAGCAGTTTACAATGACATTAAATCTAAGCATAAACTAAAACTTAAAACTAAATTAAATCTCAATAAGGCCCCCGTGGCATGGTGCCCAAAAGGCTGGCAGTGTTGCCTCGCTGAATAGCGATGCTGATTCTTTGAGAGAGAAAACTGCCAGCGCTTTGATCGAAGTTTAACATTATTATAAAATAAATACATAGATACGTATCATAGTGAATTGAACCCATTGGACCTAGTCCCAAACAAGGCAAAGCCTGTATTATGAGCAGAAAAAGTAGCTAAGCAACCGAAGCGATCACAATGATCTAAGCACAGCTCTGTTGTCATAGACATAAGAGCTTGTGAAGATCATTGCGACCGCTACGGTTGCTTAGCTGCTTCTACTGTTGACTGTACCAAGCACCTACCTACTGTACCTTTAACCGTTATCGCTGACCAACTGAGAACTAACTAAGTAATGAATTACGGGGTTAAGATAGCGGCCATTCATTAGCGCGATTTAGCTAAGTAGTGGTTAAAGTAAGTAATGGCGGATCTTAGCTGCGGGAGATGGGAAGACGGATGGCGGTTGTCTTAACTTAAATCGGACAAGAAGTGCTCGTAATGTGTGATATAGTATTATAAACTCAAGGCCAAAATTAGTGGAACGTATTCTATGTGTCTCCTTAAAATGCCTCTAATTTTGGCCTTGAGTGTCTGTAGAACCAGGGATTTTCGAGTCACTTTTCACCTGTCATAGGGAGCTCTCATCGTTGACCGAAATACCGGTAAAAATACAATCAGGGACAAAATTAAAGGAATGTTTACTATGGGTATGGGTTTATAAAAACGTGCCTCTAATTTTTGCCTTGAGTTACAACGTTACGAAATAAATACCGGTAAATGTACCGCTACTAATATACCGGTAAAATATTGAAATAGCGGTATTTTGTGAAAAGAGGTAGGGTTGGTGACGGAATATTTTATAGTTAGTCGTAATGTGACGTCTTGTCTGTCTCTTTCTTATATCGGTTGTTGAAGGGTGAGGGGTGTATAGTTGAATTGAGAAATGTTTTTACATGTCATTGTGTTTATGACCTTGACAGAAGACTAATTTTTGCCTGATCTGTGGAAAAACTTTTTTCACTACATCTATATGTAGCTAGTAGAGCGAGCTGGCAATGTCGCTTTAAGTCTATGTAGCTTACAGTTACTGATATTTAATTACCAAAAAGCAAAACCGCCTTAAAAAAAACCTTAGAAAAAATACGTAAAATAATTCTCTAAAATAATGGTAAATAAATAAAATAAAATAAAATACGTTTATTTCGGACAACAGAAACTAAAGCCTAAAGTTTTATGGCCTAGCACTAAGCAGCAGAAATATGAAGTCGGTGCGGTGCGAGCGGAATATTCTTTGAATGAAGCACCGACTTCATATTTCTGCTGCTTAATAATAATAATAGTTGTCCCGTGAATGGATGCGACATACAAATAATAATAAGAATATAAAATTTATTTCAGATAATTTGCATCATCCATATTGGATAGTAGGTACATTTAGTGCTTAACTCCTGTATTAGTATGTATACACAACTATTTAATTTATTTATTTAATAACACCAATAACTTTACAGACGATATGCCTCAACAGAGGACTGTCGTATCGTTGCCCGAGCGTCCTCTAGATGCCGTTGCTGCTACCGCGCACACGACGGAGAAGAGAGGCGGCTTAGTGCTAGGCCATAAAACTTTAGGCTTTAGTTTCTGTTGTCCGAAATAAACGCATTTTATTTTATTTTATGTGTTTGCCATTATTTTAGAGGATTATTTTACGTTTTTTTTCTAAGGTTTGTTTTTTTGAAGTCGGTTTTACTTTTTTGTTAAAAGATTTTAATTTCACAATTTTACGTTGATTTAACATTTTCTGAATTATCCTCCAACTCCTAACCGTTAAGGAGTTGTACCTTCCATCATCAGCTCATCAATATGAGATGATGACTACCGGACGCAAATACTTGAATAGCCTTAAAAAATATATGAAACACATGATACGTGCCTATAAAATTTGAGGGTTGCCCTCGATTCCCCTGAGATCCCATCATCAGATCATGATTTGGTGACAGCGGGACTACCTCAGAAGTATACCCTTTCGAATAATGATTTAACATTTTCAGAATTATCCTCCAACTCCTAACCGCTAAGGAGTTGTACCTTCCATCATAAGCTCATCATCATGAGATGATGACTACCAGACGCAAATACTTGAATAACCTTAGAAAACATATGAAACACATAGTACGTGCCTGTAAAATTTGAGGGTTGCCCTCGATTTCCCTAGGATCCCATCATCAGATGATGACTTGGTGACAAAGGGACCACCTCAGGAGTATACCCTTTCGAATAAAAAAAGAATTTTGAAAATCGGTTTACAATTGACGGAGTAATCGATGAACGTAGATAAAAAAAAAAAAAGCATACTGTGGAACATAGAACCACCTCCTTTTTTTGAAGTCGGTTAAAAATAATGTTTCTTTTCAAAATACCGCAAAAAATAGGACAAATACCGGTACTTTTTCAGATAACGTTATCAGTCCCTTGGTTGTCACTTATCTATTTCCAATATACATTAAGTCAAATGCACGATCGGGTACTTTTAGGGTTCCGTACCTCAAAAGGAAAAAATGGAACCCTTATAGGATCACTTCGTTGTCCGTCTGTCTGTCTGTCTGTCAAGACCCTTTTTCTCTGGAACACGTGGAGGTAGCATGCTGAAGTTAATATCAAATACTCAAGCCTGCGGTCCCTTGAAGCTGTGAAAAAATCAACCTTCTAAGTCAAGTCAGTTGTCATAGAAACTTGAAATTTGGTATGAAGGTAGCTCTTGTAGCACAACCACTCATGAAAGTCTCAAAATCTTAGATTTTTATGTCCGTCTGTAGATTTCGCAGACGAATATAAGTTGACCTCACACTGCGTACATTTTGCTTAGGAGCAGAGCTCTGCTTACTGGACTCCTTAAAACACTAGGGAAAAGCGTTAAAATCTTTCTGCGGAACCCTCGTGCGCGAGTCCGACTCGCACTTGGCCGGTTTTTTGATACTGAATTAACGGTACCAAAACAAAAATGATGGTACCATTGTACCAGTTTTGAGCACTTTCCGTCTCCGACAAATCCATTAACAGCACACATCTGACACATCGCAGGTTATATATCAGGATACCTTCGGGACTACACCCATAAGCTTACTAGATTACGTTACACGTCTTGCCAAAGACGAGGAGTAGGAAGAAAGGCCTGTGCAGAATTATTGCCAAGAACTGACAATAAATAACCTAACAAACTTAGAAAAGTTGAAAAACCCCCGACATTGTCATTACAAAGTTCAACATTTCAAAAAGGGGTTAACCGATTTTAATGAAACTTACCAAACTGAATTAAGACGAATTAAACTAGCTTTCGAGTAAAAAACCGCATCGAAATCGGTGTCTCAGTCGGTCGGAGCTATGATGGCACAGACAGATACACAGGCACACAGATACACAGGTCAAACTTATAACTTCTTTTTCGTCGGGGTTAAAAACAGCTTCGGCCGCGCACGAAGCCGGGGTTTCGTAACCATTTGAGATCGAAAACTTTGTCGGCCTACTAGGAAACTAGTAGCAATCAAAGAGTTTTTGTCCTTGTTCGAAACTACGTACCTAAGTATAGGCCCTAAAACGGCAAATTTTTAGCTTCTATGAACGTATTAGATAGTTAGGTTAGTTACTTTGCTTCAGTTGTCCAAAGGGAAAAATGCCTAGAGAAAGTCTCTTTTATAGTTGAATTGAGAAATGTTTTTACATGTCAAAGTGCTTATGGCCTTGACATAAGATTGATTTTTGCCTGATCTGTGGAAAAACTTTTTTCACTACAGCTATATAATTTGTTACACCAGCTGGCTTTGTTCAAGGTCGAAAAAGATAACCTATCACAACTCCCAAAAAGCGTTTCACCTTCGCTTTGTTTCACCTCATTTTCGCTTGTCCGAATGCTTTTTTTTCTGAAACTGTAAATATTTCAGGACCATCGTGTAGGTGTAGACCCTTTAAGTTAGGTTAGGTTTGTTTTAAAATAATGCATTCTAACAAACGAAAAAAAAGTGAAACGAGAAAATGGTGTAACGTTTGTTCGGGCAAACGATAGGTAAGAGACGAAAAAGTTTGCAACTGGTTAGCAACTTGTTACAAAAGTGACCAGAGCGATTAAAACTATGAATTTACGTTCTAAAAGTTTTTTTTTACTTAAACATAGAAGACTTGAATAGGTTAGGTTTTGTTTTTCAGCTTGCCAAAAATAACTGATACCCATAACGATGCGTGCCTTTGTCCGCGCTGAAATCAAAATTAAATTTTAGCTCTACTCAGCAAGTTATCTCAAATATCAAAACTATTCATTACAGTTTATTGTATTTCTTTTAATTACTGTTCGTTGAAACGGTGGTGTCACTTTTCACTCAGCCCCAGTTGATCACAGGCCTCCTCTCAGAACAAGAGGATTTGGACTAGGTCCCAGGGAGGTCCTTTGTGGATTGGGAACTTCACAAACGCTTCGCAGGGGTGTGCAGATCCCCTCACTATGTTACCGTTCACCGAAAAACTCAGCGTCGTCTATTTGCACAGGCCGTTCTTATAGTGCCACGTCCTGATCTCAACTATTAACTGTTTGACAAATTATTCAAAATGTACCCCAGTGCTTCCGGTCCGGCGATTAGCCGTATGAATAATGCAACGGATAAGTTTCCGGCACAAATGGTTTGATTTGATTGCTCGAGTAAATGCGTAGTTTTAGCGATTGCTATAGGTATTTAGCTTTTAAATCTTAAAAATAGCCGTTAACAGTTTTTTTTCTTAGTCCCCATAACCTGCCTGCTTATTGTTTAACTTGCTGGCAGTCACTATCGTTTTCATTTTGTGTGTGCTCACAATAGGGCAGTTGACTGATGTCAAAATAAAATCATTTTACATTTTCACTTATCAAGCTTCCGAAAATACTCATAAATAAAAAACCGATGGCTCGCTTATTATTGAAACGATTTTAAAATTTAACAAAAACGAATATAACCTAACCAACTTGAAAAAGTTGAAAAACCCCCGACATTGTCATTTCAAAGATCAATATTTCAAAAACGGGTGGAGCGATTTAAGTGAAACTTGGCTAAGAACCATCTCGATTAAACTAGCTTTCGATTAAAAAAACCGCATCGAAATCGGTCCATCCGTTTGTTAGCTATGATGCCACAGACAGATACACAGATACACATGTCAAACATATAACACCCCTCCTTTTCGTCGGGAGTTAAAAAGGAGGCAGTTTGATCACTGAAAATGATGACGTCATAGTTCTGTAATTCAAAAACTTCATACTAACGGATTTGATCAAATGATGACGTCATAGTTCTGTAATTCAAAAAACTTCATACTAAAGGATTTGATCAAATGATGACGTCATAGTTCTGTAATTCAAAAAACTTCATACTAACGGATTTGATCAAATCGTTTTGACATTTCAAAAAAAGCTGCTGATTTGACCAAGAGGCAACATCCCTATTGGTATCGGAGACAGCTAGCTGTCACAGCCGTACAAAAACTGACATTTAAAGCCGATGACGAGTGTCAAAATAGTTACGCAATTACCTTGCAGATCTTAAAAACCGGTCAAGGGCGACTCGGACTCGCGCAGCGAGGGTTTCGTACATAACGGATATTGTCCTTAACTTGTTTTTTGATAGCTTGCTTGATGTCATGCCTTCTATGATTTTAGGGCAATCGGAAGTACCCCAAAGGTAGGAACCCTAATAAAGCAAAATTGTCAAAATCATTATATTCCTTCAGGTGGTTGAATGAAAATCATAATCGAGGCCAACAATAACTGCCTTAGAAAGCCGAACAAAAGACTTCACTTGACGAGGAAATTTCGTTCATCAAGGCACCCTTCAAAGACCTTTGCTATCTGATTCTTCCAAATCCGGTTCATGCAGCTAATTGACAATTAACGTGTGTTCCATTATAAATTCCTCGCGTTCTCGGGTACTCAGAATTCAAATATCACTTAAAGTGCGAAATTAAAGGTGTTTGGAATTGCCTTTTGCAGAGCATAAAATTGTTTGTCTTTTAAGTTTTAAACGTGAGGTTGTTTGGCATTATGAGAGTTTCGTCTAATTTTTCTCTACCTAAAATTGTTTTTTTTTTTTATTTTACATTTTGTAATTGTCTGAATACCTAAGTTATCATATATCCGGCTTATGCGAAATGTTTCTGTCAAAACATTACTTAAGACTCAACGGCGGTAACCCAGACACAATAAAATTTCTATTATATAATTTTATAAAGGCTATAGCTATTTACAGCCAGCGAACTTATTAAGGTTAACCTGTCGGACAATCGAAATGTGAATTGGGTTGAGAGTTTCTTATAAACATATTGTGAAAGTAATGGATTAAATTAATTCTTTAGCTCCTCCGCGAGCTAGTGCAGTAGTCATGCAAAATAACCACATCAAAGACGGCCGCTGAGGACGCCTCGAAGAGAGGTGAAACACGTGTCCGGTATTTTAGTGGTGGTGGTAGTTTTTATGGGTTTAGCACCTAGCGTTTGCGTTAATTTTTTTTATTTTCTATTTGCGGAGGGAGGGCGGTGAAATTTATTGTATGATAATACTCAGCGCAGACGCGGCTATTTTGCATGAGCATACTGCACTACTTCGCGGAGGAGCTAACTAATTTCATCCATTATTTGTAACAAAAACTCCCGCAAAGTTACAACTGAGTAATACCTACATAGGTATTGTGAATTTATGACATGATGTGTGTCTCTCGTCACGTCCCCAATTTTTAACACAATTTTTTTAACCCATAGCTAGCTGTTCCGCTTGAAATAGCGACCATTTGTTTCAAAATCTTCAAGGGTTTAAATGATCCACGGAACCCCGGTCCCAGCTGCCAACAATAACAACAGTCTTACCTCGCGGGTGAATGGGTAAATTAAATTTCCTGCAAAGTTAAATAAAACAGCCTCTGCCTCTGTTAGCAGGACAAGGAGCTCTCCCGTTTTGTAATTAACTTTGTTGACCGACCTTGCAAAAAGGGGTCAAGTGTTCGCTGCAGTATGGGAACGTTGTTAAAAAAACTTGTGTCTGAAACTAGAGGCACTTGTAATACAATACATTACAAAAATTCTTTATTGAAAAATGCAAAACAGTACAAGGAGATTACAAAAAAAATCAGATGAATATGGTAGAGAATAATGTAATGTATGTAGGTATTGTAATGTTTGTATACACTCAAGAGCATAAAAAACGGGTCACTTTGTATGAAATTGTTCATACAAAGTGACCCGTTTTTATTGCTCTTGAGTATAGGTTAAAAGATATACTTTAGAACCTTTATTTAAAAGAAACAAGTAATTATATAAAAACAAAATGACAGTGCACAAAATCATAACTTATTAACAACTATCATTAAATACATAACAATGTAACTTGTACAGGTTGGGATAATTTATGACTACAGTATTTTCACAATACTGTATGTAAGGGAAACTGAATAGTTAATAAATAGTCAAGTTGACATGCGTTTTAAATGATTTCGGAAGCTATGAAAACTATCGCGTAGTTTGAAAACTGAGTAAATACTGTATTTTTTCTCAAAAATAACCGTAAAAGTTTTCATATGTGAAGTGCGTTGTTTATGGTCAACCAAAAAAAACATTGTAGGAGCGCTATACTCTACAGGAATGTTACACAAAAACCATTATTGTCCACATTTTTTATAAACTCTAACAAAAAACGAAGGCTCAATACTTTATACAGCCAAATTAATATAAAACTTAGTAATTCGCAATTGCACTGTCCACTTAACTTCTTCAGTTTCTAACCGAATTCAAAAAAGGATCACTGTATGTTTTTTTTTATGAATGTACATCGATTACTCCGTCAATTGTAGCCCGATTTTCAAAATTCTTTTCATTTCATTAATTCTCCTTTTTCCGTTGTCCACAGATCAAGTGCCGGAACACCATGTCAGCTAGGTAACAACATGGCAGACAAAGAATGGGCCGACTACTACCCTTTAAATAACACGAAAAATTTCAAGAGCGCATCCTTCGAAGAGCCTTCCTACGGAGCCAATGACGTCATCGACATAGCATCGAAAGTTAACTTCAGTTATTTTGACAATCAGACTGCGTATCCCGAATACTCTAACTTCACGACAGATGACTATTGCAATTCGAACTACAGTCATTATTATTTGAATGTCACGTGCGAGATCCCTATTAACTATGCGGAGCCTATGTATGGGTAAGTATTTTAAGTATTTATTTATTTTCAGAAGTGATTAAAAATTACAGCATTGCACAGAGGCCCAAGTACGAACATTCGAAACCTGCGTAACGTAATCGAGTAGTACCTAAACGTTATCGAGAATTTCGTATGACGTTTGGAACAGCGCCCGCCCGTGAGCGCATTTGGAATTAAAATTTAGTATGAGGTTTCTCGATTTCAATACGATAACGTAACGTTACGCAGGATTCGTAAACTTCGTGC
The DNA here is from genome assembly GCA_963691665.1 of Clepsis dumicolana. Taxonomy (NCBI): domain Eukaryota; kingdom Metazoa; phylum Arthropoda; class Insecta; order Lepidoptera; family Tortricidae; genus Clepsis; species Clepsis dumicolana. Next base: position 3,788,516 of record OY829529.1, read on the forward strand.
TCGGCCTACTGGACTAAGGCTACCGTGTAGGTATCCATTTCACGTATAAGTTTCCAAAGGCCAACGGACGGTTACTTCACTTAAATTAATCCGGTTAGGTACCTACACTTCAAAAGAATAACTAGTTACTTTGAATAGGGTTGTAGTTTGATGTCAAAATAAAATCATTTTACATATTCACTTATCGAGCTTCCGAAAATACACATAAAAAACCGATGCCTCACTTATTACTGCAATTAAAACGGTTTTTAATTTATTTTATTTATAATAAAAGGAGGCAGTTTGATCGCTGTCAATTATGATGTCATAGTTCTGTAATTCAGTACAAACTTCAGTATTAACGGATCCGATCAAATCGTTTTGACATTTCAAAACAGTTGCTGATTTGACCAAGAGGAAACATCCTTATAAAGCTACACCACTCCAACAAATACATCTGACCAGATGTATTTGTTATATTTATTTGTTAGATAATAACTTGATATAACTTATCTGACGTTGAAATAGAAATAGAAATAGAAAAATATTTATTCAACGTACACAGTTGACAAGTATAATAAAAAACAATTAAAAGAAGTGGACAAAGACGTTGAACAGGATCCCTCTCAGCTTTGTAAGCAAGGAGGCAGTTTGATCGCTGTCAATTATGATGTCATAGTTCTGTAATTCAGTACAAACTTCAGTATTAACGGATCCGATCAAATCGTTTTGACATTTCAAAACAGTTGCTGATTTGACCAAGAGGAAACATCCTTATAAAGCTACACCACTCCAACAAATACATCTGACCAGATGTATTTGTTATATTTATTTGTTAGATAATAACTTGATATAACTTATCTGACGTTGAAATAGAAATAGAAAAATATTTATTCAACGTACACAGTTGACAAGTATAATAAAAAACAATTAAAAGAAGTGGACAAAGACGTTGAACAGGATCCCTCTCAGCTTTGTGCCGCGGCTGGGGCCACGGCGCTGGTTTTCAGTGGGACCCCGATTTAAAACTAAACCTTAATACAAGACAAAAAAACAGTGTAACACATAACGGTGAAAAAGGGAAGAGGTAATTTAACAAATAAACAATCAAGACGATTTGTAGACAAAATACAGTTATACAAAAGAAAACTAAAATCATAGGTTCAAGCCATTCAATGGTGAAACAGGCCCTGAGTAAATTAAATTAAGTACAGATGAATTTATTAGAGCTGACACGAATTGGTTGAACGAAACTAATTCCACTTAATCAATTATTAGGGGTGGTTTTCTTCTTGCGCCCAAGAGCTGCGGTTCCCTTCTGGATCGCTACAACAAGTTGCTATCTGCAGATAGCCCACTATCCTTCCATCGACAGATAGCATGCAGAGACTGGATCGCCTACCGACAGTAAAGTTTATTGGGACAGCAAAACTGAAGATCCGTCTTCTACCGTCTTACTCGCTTATCCCGCCTAGCGTGCTGCACTGTTGTGCTCCGGTGTGGAGAGTAAGACAGGTGTAATTATGGGCACAAGAGGCATTTCATCGTAGCACTCTAGGCAATAGGCAATTGTCAGTTTTATATGAAAATTCAAACCACGTTTCTTTGACAATATAAAGCGCGCTAATACAAAAGCTCTTCAAGTCAGCAGTTGACACCAAATTGTCATTGAATACTGACAATTTTACTGTAAAGTTGGTGAAATGGGGGCCATGTGACCCACTTGCTCGTTTGCCTTCCTTGTCGTATAAAAAATAGATCTTATCATCAGTAGTTTAAAACAAGAGATAGATAGATAGACATCGGTTACACGCTCATTCTGGCGTCAGTTCAGTCAACGAAAAGTCTGACGAATATTATCTAAAATATTTATTTCTCATCAGTCTCTTTTCATTCTGTCGTCATTCTGACCAGTGCCCTAAGCACGACTTGTCGAATCCTGCGTCACGTAAAATCGAATAGTAAACTATAACGAGTTTGTATGACGTTTGGAACAGCGCCCGCCCGTGAGCGTATTTGGAACTAAAATTTAGTATGAGATTTCTCGATCTCGATACGATAACCGTAACGTAACGCAGGATTCGACAAGTCGTGCTTAGGGCACAGAGCGCCTAGTGTAACCGCCGACCAGGCCAAGAAATACGTGTCGATCGCGTTCGCGTTTAACAATTCTCATACTATTTGACACTTTAACGCAAATGCGATCGGGACGTATTTTGTGCCTTTTGATAACTAAACTTAGGGCACAGAATGATAGACAGAACTGACACCAGAATGAGCGTGTAACCGATGTCATAGGGAACGGCTAACATAAATGGCTTCCTCCCTTCCAGATACATCGCGCCATTCCTCCTAGCAACCACCACCGTGGCTAACACCCTGATAGTGGTCGTGCTCTCCCGCCGCCACATGCGGACCCCGACCAACGTGGTCCTGATGGCCATGGCACTCTGCGACATGTTCACTATGCTCTTCCCGGCGCCCTGGCTGTTCTACATGTACACATTTGGGAATCACTACAAACCGCTGAGCCCTGTGGCTGCGTGTAAGGCGTGGAACTACATGAATGAGGTGAGTGGTCTACACTGTTGACAGAGACCGACGAGATGCTGGTCATGCAGTATTTATTTTTAACCCCCGACGAAAAAGACGTATGTTATAAGTTTGACCTGTGTATCTGTGTGTCTGTGTATCTATGTATCTGTGTATCTGTCTGTGGCATCGTAGCTCGCAACGGGATGGACCGATTTCGATGCGGTTTTGTTTGTTCGAAAGCTAGTTTAATAGAGATGGTTCTTAGCTAAGTTTCATTAAAATTGGTTAACTCGTTTTTTAAATATTGAACTTTGAAATGACAATGTCGGGGGTTTTTCAACTTTTCTAAGTTGGTTAGGTTATTGGTATTTAATTATTAAACTAAGTAGTGGCTTCTACAAGACACCTACTATACTACGAATTATATCAATGTACCTCTTATTGTTTTCGAGTATAATGCCTGTGACATACGGACGGACGGACGGACGGATATGACGAAACTATAAAGGTTCCTTTTTTGCCATTTCGACTACGGAACTCTCAAAAGGAAAAAGATTTGAAACACTTTGAACGCCGCCTTTGTGATCAACTGATATCAACTGATATCAACTGAGATAGAGCTCCAGAGATAAAGAAATCTAATAATCAATTTTCCTTGAACATCTGCATGGTAACGCGTGAACGCGTCTTCATAAAAAATAACCCTGTTAGAAGCAACACGTCTGCGGTTTGTCCAGAGGGTCGAACACGACTTTACTAATCCTGCGTCACGTAAAATCGAATAGTAAACGTTGTCGAGTTAGTATGACGTTTGGAGCAGCGCCCGCCCGTGAGCGTATTTGGAACTAAAATTTAGTATGAGGCTTCTCGATCTCGATACGATAACCGTAACGTTACGCAGCATTCGTAAAGTCGTGCTCGACTCTCAGTAGTCATAGCAATAGTATTAGTCCACTTTATATACTTACCTTTTATATTTTATATGGGAACTGTTATATAAAATATTACATATTATATGTGTGTTATTGTTTTGATAATAAATAAAATAAAATAAATAAATAATAAATAAATAAAATATTTTCTCTTCTCATTTATATGTGTCTGCTGTGTGTCTGAGTCTCGATATACAAATAATTACAGACTTCTTGACGTGAATAAAAACATAGTAAGTACTAACTACTAATTATTTTCAATATTTTTTGTACCTAGTTAAGTATATTTAACTTTTTTATCCCGGGAAATTGCGTAGTTCCCGCGGTACGCCGATAACTGAATTCTACCCAAACGAAGGCAACATTTAGTAGTATTAGTATAGAATTACGAACTGCTTCCAGTCGTATTGGTTTGCACAGGGCTAATTCTCCCCTAAGATTAAAGCAGAATCCATTTCCCGATTATTCTTGTGCGTACCCGCAGATTGAGGAAAATGTATAAACAAGATTCTTTGGGAAAACATTAGAAGGAACATTGTTCCAGGAACATCCAGAATTTCCACTTGTATGGTAAATAGAAACGTTTGTTTATTTTTTAACCCCTAAAAGAGGGGTGTTATAAGTTTGACATGTGTATCTGTCTGTGGCATCATAGCTTCCAAACGGATGGACCGATTTCAATACAGTTTTTTAATTGAAAGCTAGTTTAATCGAGATGGTTCTTAGCTGTTTCATTAAAATTGGTTTACTCGTTTTTGAAATATTGAACTTTGAAGTGACAGTGTCGGGGGTTTTTCAACTTTTCTAAGTTGTTTAAGTTATAGTAATGCAGGAAACGAATTATGATTATGCGCGTATTAAAAGATTATAAGGTAAACGAAGTTTCTCGATTCCGATACGACAGCGTTACGTTATGCAGGATACGAATATTCGTACTCGGTCTTCTGACCCTTATCAACAGTTATACATGAACATAATATATTTTTTCTACAAAACCACTATTAACTGCTAGTAAGTACCTACATTAATTTATATATTTATCTTTATTCTTGAACTCGTCCCGATTACCATCTGACACGAATTCTTCGCAACGAACAAGACGAAAGAGAACACGCTAATAAGGAAATAATATATATATAATATATAATATAACGAAAAGCAAAAGCTGCCCTTTTTTTGTAAAAGAAATAACTTTTCCCTAATCCTCTTATTAATTAAACAAGATAATTTTGTGCAAATAACCACTGTTGTACCTTATCATGATACTCGGGACTTAATCGCGTAAAAAAACATATATTTAAACGATCTGGCGAAGTACGTTGCGTCGGTGTTACAACGACTTGTGGGGGTACGTCGTCTTTTGTGAAGGATTCTCGTCACTTTATAGACGTCCTCGAGGACATCACGTTGGAACCGTACGATATAATGGTGAGTTTTGATGTTGAGTCGAGCACGACTTTACGAAAGCTGCGTAACGTTACGGTTATCGTATCGAGTTCGAGAAACCTCATACTAAATCTTAGTTCCAAATACGCTCACGGGTGGGCGCTGTTCCAAAGGTCATACAAACTCGACAATGTTTACCATTCGACTTTACGTTACGCAGCATTCATAAAGTCGTGCTCGACCCTCGGATTGCCCGGGAGACTCCGGTAATAATGGTTAGCCTCCCGACCTCTCGGGGTGCAATAATTTCACAGGTTTTTAGGGTTCCATACCTCAAACGGAAAAAACGGAACCCTTATAGGATCACTTTGTTGTCCGTCTGTCTGTCTGTCTGTCTATCTGTCTGTCTGTCTGTCTGTCAAGACCCTTTTTCTCTGGAACGCGTGGAGGTAGCATGCTAAAATTAATATTGAATACTCAAGCCTGCGGTCCCTTGAGGCTGTGAAAAAATCAACCTTCTAAGTCAACGCAATCAAAAGATACAGTAATTAAAAAGGCAATTTCCATACGAATTGACGATTTCCAAAAACCTAAAGGGTACTTCCAGATGTCCTAAAAACTTGAAATTTGGTATGAAGGTAGCTCTTAACCACTCCGAAAAGTCTCAAAATCTAAAATTTTTATGTCTGTGTAGATTTCACTGACCAATATAAGTTGACCCCACACTGCGTACATTTTGCTTAGGAGCAGGGCTCTGCTAACACTGGACTTCTTAAAACACGGGAAAAGCGTTAAAATCTTTCTACGGAACCCTCGTGCACGAGTCCGACTCGCACTTGGCCGGTTTTTCTAAAATTTAAACGCATCCGTCCCTCGCACCTCACTACTCGCTCGCTATGTTCGGCGGTGTCTATCTCTGTCACGCACGCAAAGCAAATTAAATAAGTAGGTTAGTCCTTTCGAAAGTTGGCAACCCCAGTCCGACGTCAGGTTTTAAAAACAAAATACCTACCTTGTTGTTCAATTAACTGTTCAAACATCACCAAAAATGTTGGAGCTGTTAAGCGAGGTATTTCCCACTTACACTCATGGCGTCAAAATACCTACGCAAAATACTACACGTTCCCATATAAATCGTAACTCTTCCCTTCTATCCCGACAGTAGTTCTGTGGTTGGGACGCAGATATCTAACCACACGTATTGACAACATGTTAAATTCGTTGACATAGACACGAATTATCATATCCCAATAAATATTTAATACGTACCTTATCTCGTGTGTTTACGCACGAGCACACAGAATCAGCATTATTATGTTTACATGAATAATAATAATGTACAAGTATGCTGCTTTACGAAAGTATGTTTATATAATTTGTTTATTTACTTACTCGTACATCTTAAGTACAGCATCATAAACAAATAGTGTGATTTACCGCCATTTTTTGGCCTTGCCGGTGAAGCTCGCGCGTGGTTCACGGTAAAACCGCGGTCTTGTGAAGCAGCTAGTACAGCTCGAAAACCGCGGAATTGTGAGGCAGCCAGTAAAGTTCGCACGTGATTCACGGTAAAACCGCGGTCTTGTGAGGCAGCCAGGCTAGCAGTAGAGCTCGCGCGTGGATCACGGTAAAACCGCGGCCTTGTTAGGCAGCCAGACTCGCGGTAAAGCTCGCGCGTGGACCACGGTAACACCGCGGTCTTGTGAGGTAGCCAGGCTAGTAGTAGAGCTCGTGCGTGGATCACGACAAAACCGCGGCCTTGTGAGGCAGCCAGTAAAGCTCGCGCGTGGATCACGGTAAAACAGCGGTCTTGTGAGGCAGCCAGTAAAGCTCACGCGTGGATTACGGTAAAACCGCGGTCTTTTGAGGCAGCCAGTAAAGCTCGCGCGTGGACCACTGTAGCCACGTGGGCAGCCAGGCTCGCCGTAATCTTTACCGCGTCAAAGTTCACCCGTTGACGCACCCTTAACTCAGTACATCTCAAAATCCTTTACAAAACGTCAAGACATTTTATATTAATAACATCATTTAGGTGAACCCTCGAAGCCGTTTCGGTTTAATTTAACTTGAACTCCAAATTCGAGTTGGTTGCCTTAACTGCTTTTCCTAGGACTGTACCCTAGTACATTAGTGACGAAAATGGCATTTAAATGAAGACCCATTGAGTTTGCTCACAAAGTTAAAGTTGCATTGGCATTGAAATGCCATATTATGAAGAGGTCGCACTCTGAGACATTTAAGAGGCATTTAACGTATCCTTTTTAAAATAAATCTTTATTAAACTGCTTTAATGCCTAAATAAATTCGCCACCAGCCAGTCCTCCGTCTCTCACCTTACAAATGCCAGCCATTGTCAGCCAGTGATGACATTAAGTTACAAAAAAAATCACAGTAAATCTCACTGTCTTAATGCTGGTCAATATACGGTTTCTGAACACATTATAGAGGAGTGTACATAATAGTAGTTTATGCAACTGTTACTTAATAAGTAATAAGATCACACGAGTGATTTAAGGCCTAATTATTTAGAGTTGCATACATTACTTTATCTACACACATATTATAAGTACTCTAAGATGGGTTCAGAAGCCGAAGGCATATCATGTGCCCATACCTGTCACGAATTTGACTGTATTTTTTAATCACAGACAAACATATCGAGCTGACGTTTCGTATCGACTGTTTTTTTTTTTCATTTTAAATTATGTTGGTTTTTGAAGATATTTCAAATTTGAATCGATATCGAAACGTCATTACGACATCGAATTTCGTTACTGCTGGCGACAGCAGTAATGAAAAGCTGGTAATTTTCTACGGTTTCTGAACGCATTATAGAGGACTTATATAAGATACATATCGACGATACTCTGACTCAACCTCGTATATAAACTTTAACGAAATTGGAATAACCTCTTTAGGTTCGCGGTCTAAAGTGGTTATTCCAATTTCGTCAAAGTTTATACACGAGGTTGAGTCAGAGTATCGTCGATATGTGTGTAGATAGACTACTATTGCAACAAAAGATACGAGTATTCTTCTGTTTTCAAAATAAATATATCGCTAACCGCTGCAGCGTGCAACAAGACTTTGGTTCCGTTTGTGCTTTGGCACGCTTTAGTAATACAGAACAAAGAAATGGCACAATGAGCCCGCGGTCTGTGTACTCTTTGTTATCTTTTATCCCACATTCCGTGCAGAGCGTATTGTAATAAAATTCTAAGTAAATAGAACATTAGAATCCTTAAAAACTTCATAGATACATAGATAGAACGTTTATTTCGTATGTACTGCAATTTCACTACACACAATCAAATTTTAATACCCAACTTAGAAAAGTTAAAAAAACCCCGACATTTTCTTTTAAAAGTACAATATTTCAAAAACGGGTAAACCGATTTTAATGAGACTTAGCTAAGAACCATCTCGATTAAACTAGCTTTCTATTAAAAAAATTGCATCGAAATTGGTCTATCCGTTCGAGAGCTATGATGCCACAGACAGATACACAGATACACAGACACACAGATACACAGACACACATGTCAAACTTATTACACCCCTCTTTTTCGTCGGGGGTTAAAAACAATATGTCACATTAGATCTAACGTAAAAATAAAACAATCATATTTTGTAAGCTTTGCAGCAGTAAACTAAAGCTACACCCAAGTAGTTATTACACAGTTACGTAAAACAGAACAAATCAACAATACTAATCAAAAAGCCAAAACTAGTTAAAATATCTTTTTGCGTTGATAAATCTTACTTTAAGTTTGACCCCATTAAATTTCGTCATATTTGATATCTTATTTAATATCGAAACTCCCCCGTGTTATTGCAAACGCATAGTGCAGAGTTATTAAGTAATACATCCTGCGGTGGTCCATATATCCCCGCCCCACTCGCATCCTGTACGGGAAATTGCTATCTTGGCTGTTGCATTCTACCCGCACCTCCCCTACTTAAAAACATCTTTGGTTCCTTTACTTCAAGGTTCAAATTTCAGTAGCGAAGTGTTAGAAAAGTCTGGTTTTTATACGGCGGAATTACGACGTTGTAGCGATAGGATAAAAGGTTGTTTTTTAATAAAGAGCCGAACTGCAATTTCCGGTAGCTAAGTAGCACCTATAGGTACGTTGTTTACGTGATAGTGTTACTTATATTAGCTTTAACCCCCAATGAAAAAAGAGGGGGGGGGGGTAGTATATTGCTAGGATGTTGTTTGTGTTTATTTGAAAGCAGGCTTTCTAGCAGTGGGTCTTAAATATGTAATATCAAAATCGGTTCTGCCGTTTTCAAGATATTAAACTTTGAAATGTCAACTGTCTTTCAAAATGTCTTTCAACTTTTCTAAGTTAGGTTATACATTGTATATAGTTCGGACTCAAACGGTACACTCAATTTATTTCCGCTTTTTTTTTACTACAAGGAAGGCAAACGAGCAAGTGGGTCACCTGACGGTAAGTGAACACCACTGCCCATGGACAGTGGGGGTTTGCAGATGCGTTGGGTTGCAGGTGTCTATGGGCAGTGCTGATCTTACCATCAGCTGACCCACTTGCTCTTCCACCTTCCTCGTCGTATAAAAAAGAGAGCTCAGATGAAATTACGCCGGCTGTCTTACTCTCCAAACCGGAACGCAACAGTGCGAGCACTGCTGCTTAATCCACAATTCCTGCAACGGGTAAACACTGACGTGAAGTTGACTTGAAGTTTTCAAGCTCTATCAGCACCGTTGCAGTATCAAATCACTTACTTAGCACTAAAATTCTGACTGCTTTTCCTCGCAGTAAGACTATCTCTTACAGCTTTAACTACTCAACTTTAAACTCTAGAATACCTATTGTTCTATAACATTGCAAACATACATTTGCAGTTGATAAAAATATAGTATCGTAGTGATCAGTTTGATTTATAGCCTCCAGAGCGGTAAAGTTCAGTTGGCGAAATCCAGCTTTCAAAGACAGGAATCGTTGGTTGAAGTGCTCTCCTCTGTTCAACGAGACGGAATTTTGTTCGATTTCATGGATGCAAGTGGAAAATTACCACTCCACATCCATCTATAGGATAGGTACTCATATTTTACGAAGATTCGTCGGAAATCCACTTGTTTTTAACCTTTAGAAAGAAAGAATGAAATAAATAAAAGGTTTATTTGGTGCGTAGGTAACAGTGTACAGTCAACAGCTAAAGTTGCTAAGCAACCGACGCGTTCACAATGATCTAAGCACGGCTCTATTGTTATAGACATAAGAGCTTGTGTAGATTTTTGTCTGCTGCTGACTGTTACGTACAGAAAAAGAACATTATAAATAAAGTATCAGCAAAATACACCAAAAAGGTTGCCGCTCAACATGTGTCAACTCAACTGGAATATCTGACGCTGGTTTTCAGGGCAACCAGACAGAAACTAAAACTAAATTAATTGTACGGAGTGAGTGACCGCGAACGTAAGGTTTTGAAAATGCCTAATTAAATACTTTTGACAAGAACTCATCATTATAACTCCCTTGCCCCCCTCGACGCGAAAAGGGGATGTATCTGTGTGTCTGTCTGTGACCTTATCGCTACTTAACGAACGTACCGATGACGCGGTGTTTTAATCGAAAGCTAGTTTAATCGAAATAGATCTTAGCTAAGTTTCATAGTTTCGGTTCAGCTGTTTTTGAGATATTGGACTTTGAAATGTAGTTTCTTTTCTTTCTTTCTTTCTTTCTTTAACTTATTCTAATATTCTCAGTTCCAGTTCAGGCCCAGACCGCGCAAGGCTTTTGGCTGTGGCAAGAAAGGAATCCGGTGACTGGCTTCATGCTTATCCTTCCGTTAACACCGGAACCTTTCTTGAGCCTGAAACACTGAGAATTGCAGTCGGGCTAAGACTGGGTGTTGCGCTGTGTTCACCACACCGTTGCCTCTGTGGCACCAATGTGGACGAAACGGGACACCATGGTCTTTCCTGTCAAAAGAGCGCCGGCCGTTTCTCCCGTCATGCCGCGCTCAATGACATAATCCGCCGGGCTCTTGCCTCTGCGAACGTGCCGGCCATTTTGGAGCCAAGCGGCATTGCCCGCGACGATGGCAAAAGGCCGGACGGTATGTCTCCGATTCCCTGGAGAATGGGTAGGGTTCTGGTTTGGGATGCGACCTGTGTCGATACAGTAGCACCCTCACATCTCCAGGGAACCACACAAAAAGCTGGTGCGGCGGCAGAAACGGCCGAAAATAGAAAAAATTCTAAGTATCAATCTCTCGGTCCGAATTATAATTTTGTTCCTGTCGGGTTTGAAACTTTGGGTCCATGGGGTCCCAGCGCTTACAAGCTTATTTCTGAGTTACAAAAGCGCTTAGTTGATGCAACTTGTGACCAAAGGGCTGGCAGTTTTCTCTCTCAAAGAATCAGCATCGCTATTCAGCGAGGCAACGCAGCCAGCCTTTTGGGCACTATGCCACGGGGGCCTTATTTAGATTTAATTTAGTTTTAAGTTGTAGTTTATTTAGTTTAAGCTTAGATTTAATGTCATTGTAAATTGCTTTTATTATGTTTCTTTAATGCACCTAAAATACTTAGTAATAGGTATGAGAAAAGCAAATTTGCCGACCGGATGGCCTAGTGGTTAGAGAACCTTACTACGAATCTAGAGTTCCCGGATTCGATCCCCGGTCGGGGCAGATATATTTGTATGATTAATACCAATGTCTGTTCTCGAGTTTTTAACCGACTTCAAAAAAGGAGGAGGTTCTACGTTCCACTGTATGTATTTTTTTTTTATGTATGTACATCGATTACTCCGTCAATTGTAGACCGATTTTGAAAATTCTTTTTTGTTTAAAAGGGTATACTCCCGTGGTGGTCCCATTGTCACAAAGGTAATGATCTGATAATGGGATCCCAGGGAAATCGAGGGCAACCCTCATTTTATAGGCACATATTATGTGTTTCATATATTTTCTAAGGCTAATTAAGTATTTGCATCTGGTAGTCATCATCTCATATTGATGAGCTGATGATGGAAGGTACCACTCCTTAACAGTTAGGAGTTGGAGGATAATTCTGAAAATGTTAAATCAACATAAAATTGTGAAATAAAAATATTTTAACAAAAAAGTAAAACCGCCTTCAAAAAAGACCTTACAAAAAAAAACGTTAAATAATCCTCTAAAGCCTAAAGTTTTATGGCCTAGCACTAAGTAGCAGAAATATGAAGTCGGTGCGGTGCGAGCGGAATATTCTTTGAATGAAGCACCGACTTCATATTTCTGCTACTTAGTGCTAGGCCATAAAACTTTAGGCTTTAGAGGATTATTTAACGTTTTTTTTCGTAAGGTTTTTTTTAGTTCTTCGAGTATTATAGACAAAACTAACGCCAGAATGAGCATGTAACCGATGTCATAAAGAATAAACGGGATTTTTATGCACGTACGAAGTCGCGGGGAAAAGCTGGATATTCTATAAAATAGACAAGAACGAACACTCTTATTTCCCGTCCGGTCTACAACATTCTATGGAACACAATAAGTGTTTGTATCCGATATTGGTCAGAGAAGGAATTCAATAGAACTCCGGTATCCGGTATTCGGTATTGTCCTGTGTATCTGTGTATCTGTGTATCTGTCTGTGGTATTATAGCTCCCACACGGATTTACCGATTTCGATGCGGTTTTTTTAATCGAAAGCTAGTTTAATCGAGATGGTTCTTAGCTAAGTTTCATTAAAATCGGTTCACCCGTTTTTAAAATATCGAACTTTCAAATGACAATGTGGGGGGTTTTTCAACTTTTCTAAGTTGGTTATTTTCCACCAATTCTATCGGTAAACATTCAATAACACATTTTCATTACTTATTTACGCCATTAATAAATCACATGAAAATTCAACACATGATTATTATCAGTCCTCTCCACTCAAGTATCTCCATTAGGTACATTTTGATGAATAATCTTTCCAATTTTTCCATCTCGCCATTACGACATTTACAATAATATTTTCAGTCACCAAACGTGGATTAGACTGTAAATCAATTTATCACTGTCGCTTCGGTAAATATTTCTTTAGAAAACCTTTCGGAATTTACGAAAATTCGTAATGAAGTTCAAACAATACAGTGGGTCAAGCACGACTTGTCGATTCCTGCGTAACGTTACGGTTATCGTATCAAGATCGAGAAACCTCATACTAAAATTTAGTTACAAATACGCTCGCGGGCGGGCGCTGTTCCAAACGTCATACAAACTCGACAACGTTTACTATTCGATTTTACGTGACGCAGTATTTCGAAAAGTCGTGGTCGACCCTCAGATGACTGTGGTCAAATCGATTAAACCGAGTGAGAGACTGAATCTGTTTCACCGAATAATAATAGAAACCGTGCAAGTGCGAGTCGGACTCGCGCATGAGGGTTCCTTACAAATATTTTAACTCTTTTCCCCAGTGTTTTAAGTTATCCAGTGTTAGCAGAGCCCTGCTCCTAAGCAAAATGTACGCAGTGTGGGTCATCTGTGAAATCTACAGACAGACATAAAAAATTTAGATTTTGAGAATTTTCTGAGTGGTTGTGCTATAAGAGCTACCTTCATACCAAATTTCAAGTTTCTGGGACAACGGGAAGTACCCTTTAGGTTTTCAGGGTATACGTCAATTTGTATGGAAACAACCTTTTTGACTGTATCTTTTGATTGCGTTGTTTTAAAAGTTTGATTTTTTCACAGCTTCAAGGGACTGCAGGTTTGAGTATTGGATATTAATTTCAGCATGCTACCTCCACGCGTTCCAGAGAAAAAGGGTCTTGACAGACAGACAGACAGACAGACAAACGGACAACAAAATGATCCTATAAGGGTTCCGATTTTTTCTTTTGAGGTACGGAACCCTAAAACAGCCATTGGACTCGCGCACTGAGTGTTCCGTACCTACCTGAGGTTTTTCGGATTTCATCCTTGTATTGTGAACTGTGTACCTTGTACTCTGAACAAATCTTGCCCTAAACTCATCACCCATCAAAGCTGACATAACGCCTTTCACTCCGAAATATCCCAAAAAAAAAACACTAAATCAATCAATCTTCGATTTTATCGCGAATGTCACAGGCTCCACTGCGGCTTGTCAGCGACTTACCCTCCTCAACGGATATTGACAGTTGACGGACGGCTTCCTATTTGAATTCGGAATCGGCATTTCAAATAAGTCAAAGTCAAAATGTTTTATATTTTATTAATATTTCCAGCCAGGCATAGAGGGCTGAAAACCAGCCCCCCTACTACGAAATGCAAAATTCGAACTTCGTATCGTATCATCCCGCTCACTCTCGTATTCAATAATATTAGCGTGAGCGAGACGGCACGATACGGAGTTCGAATTTTGCACTTCGTAGTAGGGGGGCAACGCCGTGAGCATGCACGCCTCCGCGCGGCACGCATCCACAGCACACGCTGAGTGCAATCCTTTTGCCACACTCAATGATATTAAACATTTTTTTCCTTCAAAAAAAAAAACAAAAAAAAACCTATACTATAATTTAATTATCGAATCTGATCACAATTTTTCACGACGTTGGGATCATTTTTGAACATTTTCTGTTTTTTTTTTCTAAAAAAAAAATCTAATTAATTAATGTACAAAAATATCTATAACATTATCAAACCTGCTCGCAAGATTTCACGAAAATCGGTTGAGAAATGCGACCTGTAAAGGAGAACAGCCGGGCAAACAGACGGACACGCGAAAGAGTTTTGCTGAAACAGAGATGCTTCGCTCACTCTGTTCACACGATCAATATCATGACCACACCTGCCCCCCTAACAAAAGCTACAACTCCTACAATTTGACATATTTGTCACGTTTTAGTATGAAAAACTTTACAACAATGTTAAATTGTAGCACTTGTGAGTTTCGCTGTATAGGGGTCTGGTTTCCCCGCACCCCCTCCCATTTTGCCATGACAGTAGTCAATATTACCTCAATCGATTTAACAGTTTAATACACAAGAGAATCAGCTTAACGTACCTGTAGATAGATAAAGCCTTTTTTGCTTGCTGATAGCGTGCCCCACTGGTGGGCAAAGGGCATCCCCTTGTTTTTAACCCCCGACAAAAAAAAGGGGTGTTATAAATTTGACCTGTGTATCTGTCTGTGGCATGATAGCTCCCACACGAATGGACCCGATTTCGATGCGGTCTTCTTTAATCGAAAGCTAGTTTAATCGAGATGGTTCTTAGTAGTATACTATGTTCTGTAAACTTTGATGCAATGTATCTCGTAATATTAAGACTAATTTATACACAATTTTAATTTTAATTTATGTTTTAATCTATTTTTTCAATTTGGCTTGACTATTATTAATTTTATTTTGTTTTTTTCCTTTTTTTTTTTCAATTGCTGTACTCGCTTTTTACTTTATTTTTATTTTATTTTTTTATATTTAATGATGACAATTGAGCTGTAATTAACATAGGCGTAAGATTTTTATTGTTACTAACAAATTTTATTGTCAATTTAAATTGTAAAGACACTATTGCATTGGGTTATCCTGTAATGATAGTTGTTATGTGTGTGAATAAATAAATAAAATAAAATAAATAGTAAAGTTTTACTAAAATCGGTTCACCTGTTTTTGAAATATTTAAGTTTGAAATGACAATGTCGGGAGTTTTTCAATTTTTCTAAGTTGGTTAGGTTATCTCTCTCTTTTGTTACTCAATAAACCGTCACCCGCATAAAAAATATTAAGTCTAAACTTGAACAAATGATTTGACAATTCATAGAGATAAAATAAACCGTCAAAATTAACGACGTTTTCGAAGTTGCTTAAAGTAAAATCACTCCAGAATAGGTATAATTCGAAATCACCGCCATCTTGCTTCCAAGAACGTTTAATAAATGACGCTAATTTAAACACATTTTTGAGTTAAGCTCTTGAGCAATAACTTTCAGGCGATTGAGCTTAAAGCTGTGCTTTGGAGCGCGAACTTTTAAAGTCTGTAATAAATCCTCATTATGGTCATTGGTAGAGTTTTTTTTAATCTACAGGTTGTCCCATGGTTCTGTGCCACATGGAGGGGAAGTACCTTAAATATTGTAGATGGGATATTTTGCTCTACGAAGACATGTAATCTTTATTTCTTTTTTCAGTACTTAAATGTAAAGTTTTGTAAGCTGGATTTTTAAAGCAACTTTTTGTGTTTTTATTTTTATGGTTATAATATGGTTCGAAACTATTTCTCAAATTTCAAGCTGAAACGTAAATATACAGAAAGACCAGAACAATAAATTCTCGAACCGGGTTCCTATGGGGGGAACCCATGGGGGGGGAGCGTGTATGGACACGCTATGATACGGATTTTACTGGTATTTCTATATGTATAATAGTTTATAGTTTGAACTTTGAGAAATAAACTGAAATTTGGCATAATTTCATAAACATTACAAGCCAAAACTCGGTGAAGGCAGAATCACTTCGCTTATCCTGGAACGGCCTATAGATATGCGTATGCAAAATTCAATTTTTTTATATTCTCATGTAAGCGACATTGTACCCTATTCTTATAATCTTAAAAGGATCTTTAAAGGGTCTTTAAACCGAACACTCCATTGTCTTGTCTTCAGGTGATACCAGCGATGTTCCACACGGCCAGCATTTGGCTGACCCTGGCGCTGGCCGTCCAGAGATACATCTACGTCTGCCACGCGCCCGTCGCCAGGACATGGTGAGTGTTTACTCATACTCATACTCACACTCATTTATGCGTAATAAGGTTTAATTATAGCGTTACGTCGCTGCAATACAATACAAAATAAATAATTGTGTTCCGCTCCGAATACAACTTTGTACCATTTGGAGTCGAGACCTTAGGTACGTGGGGTCCTAGCGCCCAAAATTTATTTAAAGAAATTATTAAAAGACTAACGGACATCACCGGGGACCGAAGAGCTGGCGCAGCTTTCTCGCGCAACGTATCAGCATCGCGGTACAGCGAGGAAATGCTGCCAGTATCTTCGAGACCATGCCGCGGGGGAGCTGTTTTCTAAATTTATTTGATTTTTTTTTACAGTTATATTTAAGGTAGATTTTTAATCATAGTTTTTATTTAGATTACGGTTTTTATTTATTGTCATGTACTTGTTTTATGTTGTGTAAATAAAATATATTGTTATCATTATGTTCATAGATTACAATTGGAATTAAATTAGTAAAAAATAACTAAATTAATAAAAGGCGGGGGAGGGGATCGGGCCTCCGGCACTCTCACTGACCGAACGAAACGCATCAGGGGTGCTGTTGCTTCACGCCGATTTTCTGCGAGAGGGTCTTTCCGAAAGCGCTGGTAGACTCGACAAAATGACGTGTAAAAGAGCTTTTTGTTGTTGTTTTTCTTTTCTGCCTATTTACTGGATAAATTTTTGATTTCGATTTGGATATCAATCATGTGTTTCTTCTCTATCATATCTCAGTAAGTAGAAAGAGTCGACACTCGACGTTATCGATATATGAGAAATGTCAGTCAGCTGTCCAGGACGACCCGTGCAGGTATTTAAACTATGCAGGAACAGGCAACGAACATTACATTAATATTGTACATTTAGGGAATGTTGGAGGGAATTCTGGCCGGTACGTTGGTATTCCGGAAATCTGGGAACATGTGTTATTGTATAGGTTAAGTCGTGACTCTAAATTTAGAACGACGAGGTTGGGTCAAACTTGCATACATTTTTAAGTGAAGGAAAGATAGCAACATATTTATTTAACTGACATAAGTTATCAGCTCATCAATCAGGGTTCCGGGTGGCTGTTTTTTGGTTTCCGTCAAAAGGAAAAAGAAAAATCCTTATAGGATTAGTCCGTTGTTGGTCTGTGTGTCAAGTTTTGGGTAAATCAAAACTCGTGTTTCCCATTTTGGCTACGGAATCCTAACTGTCGATTTTTTAAATGGGAAACACGGATCCCTTATAGCTTTTTAATCTAATATATGAAAGCGAAAAACCAGAACGGGATAAAAAACACGAGACAGAGCAGGATGGCGCTCTACAACACCATTTTGACACGTTTCTCCCAAACAACGCATTGTTTCTCTGGAATTTTAAAGCAATTCGATTGTTTGACCTTGGGAATTGCGAAAAACTTGAGAAAATAATGATATTGGGTGTGTAAATTTTGTATATTAAGCAAAATAAAATCGCAAGTTAGAATTTCGAGCCAAAAGCGAGCGATTTATTATCTATGCCAGTGTTGCCGTTCAGAGATAAAGAAATCCATTCAATATCCTGCACTGCAGTCTACTGAAAATTTTAATTTTATCTATGTAAATATTACTATTTTACCCAGAGGACACAATCCTATTGCTATAGAGATTCCTTACGTTAATGTCCACCACGCGGGCGGAGCCGCAAACGCTCTCTAGTTATACATAACACATATAATTAACTATTGGGTTCAGAAACCTCGATGCGCGATTTCAACTAACACTTGCTGTTTTTTTATATTCTATACACTTAGAAGATTTCATTATACCGTGGCTACCATACTCTTCTGATTCGGGCGTCATAAATTACATATCTTTTCCTCAGAATACAGAACAAACCAGAACCCGCGAGCGCATCTAAAATCTTAAATAGAGTGTTGATTGACATAGTCATCTCCGAGCACGCAGCGTAGTGTGACGTGTTGTACGAATGACAATACTAATTAAACTCTTCTCGTGACGCTCATACAGAATACAGAAATGCCGTTAGGCTTATAAAAAACAGAATATTATTAAATTTCAAATATATACGGGTAACGAAATCAATAAAAAATGGGTCTATAATTTATCTCATACAGTTGTAAGTCATAATGTAATGCTTGACATAATTTATCACTAGTCATAACTTTTTTTTTCTCTGAAACTATAATTTTTTCAGGATTATTATAAAATGAACCTAACCTAACCTATAGAGTTGTACAGAATGACCATTACAAAATTCCTGAAATTTTTACGGTTTCAGATAAAAAAAGAGTTATGACTAGTGATGAATTATGACAAACATTACATTATGACTAAAAATTTTCGACGAAAAAAAGGGACCCCATAAAAAATGGTCTCACTCCGCAGCATGCGATTATGACTGAACGCGGCTTCTGGTTTATTCTGTATTCTGAGATCTTTTTCTTTTCTCAAAGTATGCTGAAGATTTTACAACCGCGACTTACACCGCCATCTGTCGGTCAACATCAAGACCACTCCGTAGATATACAGCGTGATTAGAAACGGGCCCGCCTGCGTCACGCAATAAAGGCCACAGTAAACAGGATGTTACGCCGATATTTTATTTGGCCAAATTTTTATTACGGTCATAAAGGATTTCTAGTCCGTAAAAGAGCCCGTACTATGATGTTTTAGGAAAAACCCATTGATTTCAAATCGTATTCGCATCGAACAAATGTGAACGCGTTTCGAGAACATACTGCGTTAAATAGTCGTGTGAAAGGCCAATTGTCGCTTGCATGGTGGCAAAAAATTATACTGGTTGAGCATCATCATCATCACAAGCCTTTTGTACGTCCCACTGCTGGGCACAGGCCTCCTCTCAGAATGAAAGGGCTTGGGCCCAGTGCGAATTGAACTGCTTCGCAGGAGTGTTTAGATTTCCTCGTAATGTTTTCTTTCACAGAAAAGCTCGTGATAAATTACAAATGTAATTTCGCACAAAAATTCCGAAAAGCGCTCGAACCCACGGCCTTTTGCTTGAGAGGCCATAGGTCAAACCACTAGGCTATCACAGTTTATTTACAGTTTGTGCTATTTATATTCTGTGTTGGAGCTTGTAATTCATCAAACTGAGGGTCGAGCGCGAGTTTTCGAATCCTGCGTAACGTAATCGACTAGTAACGTTATCGAGAAATTTGTATGACGTTTGGAACAGCGCCCGCCTGTGAGTATATTTGGAACTAAAATTTATTATGAGGTTTCTCGATTTCGATAAGATAACCTAACGGTACGCAGGATTCGAAAACTCGTGCTCGGCTTACTGTAAAATAAACTCCTACGTCATTGAATAAACTTGGCTTATCTGTAAAAATTGTCGCCATTAAAAATCGCCAATTCAACAAGCAACTTTGAAGTTAGAAGTGAAGGCGCAATATTTCAACAACAAAGATAGTCTTATAGTCTTCGCATTTTAGTACTACTCGCAGCCTATTTGTAATTCAGAGACCTAACGCCTGTCATCTGATTTCCGTCCAAGGTGATTTATTCCAGTTCTCGATCGGTGCGCAGGAAATCTCAGCTCTGATAACGGAAACTGAGTTACAGGTACAGACGGTTATCTTTGGAAAAGGATAAGTCAGTCTTTCAAATCTATGCAGGGTGCCAGATAAAAAACTGACAATATATCAGCAAGTTATTTCATCATGTCAGCCGAAAGACATCCATTGCTGGACAGCAGCCTCCCCGCGGCTCTTCACTCAGACCGGTCTTGTGCTTTCCGCATCCACCGCGATCCCGCGATCCTCACCAGTCGCTCCATCTTATTGGTAGCTCGTCGCCCGGTCCGCGGAAGCCATTCGAGAATCTTCTAGCCCCATCGGCCATCAGTCCTGCGAGCAATGAATTTTACTCAACAAGTTATTTACTCGTAGCAAGTCTAGTTGAAGTTGAAGAAAAGGTTTATTTGGTGCTTAGGGTACATACAGAAAAAACATTATAAATAACCAAAGTCAACAACAGTATTATCTGACCTTCCTTGTGTTCACTTGGTCACGTCCCAATAGGTTCACGAATGGTGAATTAAGAGTATTGGGCAGGGACCGAAAACCGATAAAAAACGTAACGTAACAAAATAAATACCGGTAAATATACTGGAGCGGTATACTATCGTAATGAAGCGGTATAATTTTGAGGTAACGGCATTTTGTGAAAAGAGGTGGGGTTGGTACTTAACGGAATAAAATATTAAACGGATAACCGGTAGTAAAACCTGGTACCAGCTCAAAACGTTACTTCTTGTATATGTATCTTTCTTACATCAAGTGTTGAAGGGAGAGGGGAGGGGTATAGCTAGTGGAGCGAGCTGGCAACGTCGCTTCAGGTTGACGCAGGGTATCGTTACTGAGGTACCGGTGTTTATTTCGGTATTTGTGGTATCGTTACCGAAATAAAGTTATTTTGCAAAAAACCGGAAAAAAAATCACTGTACGGTACTTATCTCGGTAGCATTATCAGTCCCTGGTATTGACGAATGTACCTGAACTGAATCATTTTTTTTCTCAGAATTTGGTAAACAATATGTTTTTTTCTACTCCGAATCATGCATGAGTGAGTACCTACTATCGAAAGAAATTAAAAAAAATATACCGTTTTTTTCGTTCAAGTTTTATGAGTCAGTTTGGTGACACACAGGTTTGGGAAAAGTCTCAAACCTGTCATTTTTTAGGGGTAAATTTTTGGTTATCCATTGAAAGACTGTGCTCAAGATTCTGACAAAAAAGAGGGGTGTTACAAGTTTGACCTGTGTATCTGTGTATCTGTCTGTGGCATCATAGCTTCCAAACGGACGGACCGATTTCGATGCGATTTTTTTAGTCGAAAGCTAGTTTAATCGAGATGAACTTTGAAATGGCAATGTCGGGGGTTCTTCAACTTTTTTAATGAGAGGCTCGATTAGCACTTGTGTGTATAAATAAGCGTCTCCGTTGAGAGTTTCGTTTCGAGTAGTCTTTCATCAATGGCGTAAGAGCCGTGAGTTTTACTAGTATCGTAAGAGTTAGAGTTAATTTGGGGAATGTGGCTTTGCGCGGTATAAAGTGTTTTATTACTGCCAGTGAATGACGCTTCGTAGGAGGTGAAGTGTTTTAAAATAATTTACTTATTAATAATCTATCAAACCAACCCACTTCCATTCCACCCACTGCGTAGTGTACAGAACTTATATGGATAGAAGTAAAGAGAGAGTTTCGCGTGCCGAAAAAAAAGGCTGAGAACCACATTAGGTTTTACCGCACTAGTGCGATTTCTAAGCAGTTTTTTTTTATTATTAGAAGCCCAATTTAAAAGTTTTGGAGTTTTCAACTCCTAAAATAAAAAAGTTGTGAGTAGACAATGTTATAAGCAATGAAAACTAAGGAGTGAATTTGTGTAAACTGTATTTAGCTACCCCAAATTTACCCCAGTTTTTCTTCTTTTAGTTTAAAAAAAATCGCAGTAGCCAAACGTTCAACTACCTTTGCCGAACAATTTTTAAATAATTAAAAACAAAACTTATTCATGCGTGGTTATTATGGACGCGCCTTTTCTGTTCATTTTTCAACTTTGTTTTTTTTAACCATTTTCTTGCAAATGTATTAAAAAGCGTCGTATGATAGGTACACAGTTGCCAAGGATTTACAAACTCGTGGCGATGAAAACGCGGCTCGGGTTTATCACTCGTCAACTCATTTGTAAAACCTTCCTTACAACGTACAACCTCGTATCACAAATAACTATTATTACACGCTATCAAAGAAAGTCGAGGTAACGAGGGCGCGTTCGCAGGAACAAAGCGCTGGCTTTTAATTAATAATCGCTCGAAGCCGATAAATCGTGAGATCAAAAGAACTTCGGAGCAAAGGTTTTTGACTTATTGTATTAGACATAAGGTGTATAAATATAGATAAACTAGCTTATGCCCCGTGGCTTTGCCCCGCGAAATATTTCAAAATGGGCTAGTTCTCTATCCCGTGGGAATTTCGAAAAATCCCTTCTTAGTGCACCTCTAGGATACTCAAGGTATATGTTTCCCAAATTTCAAGTCTCTAAGTCTAGTGGTTTAGACTGTGCGTTGTCTGTCAGTCAGTCAGTCAGCCAGTCAGTCACGGTACTGTTTTATAGGTATAGATAAATATCGTGGGACAATTGACACCAATTGACCTAGTCCCAAATTAAGCACAGCTTGTGTTATGGGTTAGACAACGGATAAACATACTTACACTAGCTGTTGTCCGCGTAGAATTTGTTTATTGCTTTAACGCGGATAGTCCAATCATCCCATGCGTTTTGGTCTGTTTAATTTGGGAAGCCATTCTCAAGAATGATGGCTTAGAGCCTAGATGTTATTTTTGGAGCTAAAAACAATTACTGCGACAACAAATTTCAGGTCTCAGCACCAGTAGTTTAGGCTGTGAGTGTCCTCTATATCCGTTAGTCAGTTATTATGAAAGTACATACTATTTGATCTTTATCCCGTAGGAATTTCGGAAAATCCTGAAAACCGTTTTTAGCTGTTATTGTTACCTACTTGCATGCCAAGTTTGAAATGTCTAATAATTACAGTTACTGAGATAGAGCCACTTTGATCCGAAAATATAAATCCCATTTATTCTCTATCCCGTGGGAATTTCGAAAAATCCCTTCTTAGTGCACCTCTAGGATACTCAAGGTATATGTTCGCCAAATTTCAAGCCTCTAGGTTCAGTGGTTTAGGCTGTGCGTTGTCTGTCAGTCAGTCAATCAGTCACGGTACTGTTTTGTAGGTATAGATGTACCAAGGACGATAAAACCAAGAGGACTGCCCATTGCTATACAATGTCGCGTTCCTGTAAAATAATGAGCCTGCTGTAGCTAGTTTCACTATAGAGAGGTCTCTGTACCGTTAATCTTGTATGACACTTAGACCTCTGGCTAACACAATAGCGCCATCTATGAACTGAAAGAAAAAACAAATTTGGATGGCGCTATTGTGTTAGCCAGAGGTCTAAATGTCATAGTCATACGAAATGAATGGTATGGAGACCCCTCCATAGTAAAACTATCTACAGCAGGCTTATTATTTCAAAGGGACGCGACATCGTATAGACACTGGCAGTCCTCTTGGTTTTATGCTCCTTGGTATGTACTTATTCGTTCCAAAAATCATCGAAGAAATACGCCGCAAAACTTTTTTTTAAAGGACAAGGAAGGCAAACGAGCAAGCGGGTCACCTGATGGTAAGTGATCACCACTGCCCACAGACACCCGCAACCTCGTGGGGTTTGCAGATGCGTTGCCAACCTAGAGAAGCCGTATTAAGAATAAGAATAAGAATAAGAATATTAAAACATAATATTATATTGTTGCTTAAAACATTTACATTTTGCTCGTTTTAAGTGAAATTTTAGCCTTGTTTTAGTGTTATTCGAGGACTAAAACCTGTCGTTAAATATTTGATGTTGTAAAAGCCTCTTTTGATTTGTTTTTAATATTCCAGTCACTTAAGGCGGGTGTAAATCCTTTTGAGTACGCCGTCTACATTTTACGTGTCAAAGTAGAAGTATCCTTTTGCAACAAAAGCGTATTTGATAAAGTGTTTTGTTAGCGTATTAAGTTTGGGCGAAAGATGAAAATCTCCTGTTGAAATCCGAATAGATTTAAACAAGTAGCGTTCCTTAACCTTTCGTCTGTGGGACCTTCAAACTAAGATTTATGCGTATCTGTGGAGCTGCCACATTGTAGCAGCTTTCAATTTGAAGCTCAATACTCAATACTCAATTCTTCATTGCTCTTTCACAATGTAAAGTACAAGTTGTTTTATAAGGTACTAGCCATTTCGGTTATCGCTATCCCGCGGGAACTATAATAGTTTTCCCGAATAAAAAGTAGCCTTTGTTATTCCTCGATATTCACACTATCTTCTTACCAAATTTCATCTAGATTGGTGCAGTGATTTTCCCGTGAAGAGGTAACAAACAGACAGACAGAGAGACAGAGAGACAGAGTTACTTTCGCATTTATAATATTAGTTAGGATTAGTTAGGATTAGGATTAGAATAATGTGATCATCATGGACCCTGTTGGGCACAGCAATATTTTGATGAGAGGACAACTTTTACATAATTATTGCACATATCAATTATATCTAACATGTAACTATGTGCATAAATAAAAATAACATTTTATACATTTATAATATGCACAGACTATTGTTATGTTCTAATATCTCTTTACTTATTTCTATTTTACATTATAATTTATCTTCTAAGTATTCCTTTAAGCTTTAAGCTTATCTGTGGGAGTGCCAAAATTGGGCACGTACGCACGCTCTCAAAAAGCCGTTTTCTATACCTATAAAACAGTACCGTGACTGAATGACTAACTGACTGACAGACAACGCACAGCCTAAACCACTGCACCTAGAGACTTGAAATTTGGCAAACATATACCTTGAGTATCCTAGAGATGCACTCAGAAGGGATTTTTCGAAATTCCCATGGGATAGGGTACTAGCCCATTTTGAAATATTTCACGGGGGCAAAGCCGCGGGACATAAGATAGTTTTCCATGTAGCGTCTCATTCTACGCTCCTCTAACCTATTGAATCAAGTTAAGGATAGAACAAGAGGCAAATTCAACCACCAAAATTGCCTACTCAAGTGACCAAGCACCCACTTTAGGCTGTTTCGCAAGAAATTTTTAAACATGTGTTGTTAAAAAAGTTTGTATGCTGGATGGGAGTTTTTTTGTTTGTATTTTTACACACCTCACCAGCTCGGAAAGGCTTTCCTTGTCATTCAAAATCTTGGCGCAAAAGCACTTTTCCGTAACGTGAAGATTGTCGTCAGTCAAGTGTTACTATCCCGGCTTAAGAAATTATTGATCCCCCCCCCCCTCCTCCCCCCTGGGCCAAAAGCTGGTTACGTTCTTGTTTTGACATGTTAGAAATTAAATCTAAACTTACCTTTTGGCAGCCGAAATATTGGATAAAATATAGGCAGCTCTAAGTTTTTCGGGGCAATTGTAATGGATCCCAAATAAGTCAAATAAAATACCACCGTATCGTTCACGATAGAAAAACAATCTATTCGAGGAATATTACTTTATTATTTTCAAGGAAATGTCGCTTTTGTTTCGTACTCAGAATAATCTTCCACCAGAAAATGAGAATACTTTGGCATTTATCACCGAATTCAATTAAAATATCAGATGGCTAGGTTTACTTCTAGTCGTACCTTCAAAATGTCAAATGTAAGTTTTAATTAAATAGGGAAAAAGCCTGCTTTATCTTTCCCATGTAATTCCTACATCCGGACTACGAAACCAAAAAAATTGCCTATGATTCTCATGCTGTGTAGACCTACACTGTATGCCTAATAGATGATAATAATGATAATAAGTCGGGTAAAAATGGAACCATCCACCGACTTTAAGTATTGGCCAACACAGAACTCTCATAATTACATAATCGTGTTAATGTAGTGTGCTGATGATATTGGTATGCAGTTGTCGGACGATAGTTTACTGAAGCAAACAAGGCGCACACGTGCTTTGGATGAGGCAGACTATGGTTTTGCCTTCATAATTATGTTGCCTAGGTAGTTTTTGTTAGTATTTGTATATTTTATTTTATTGAAAGAGGGAGGCAAACGAGCAAGCGGGTCACCTGATGGTAAGCGATCACCGCAACCCATGAGAACCAGCATAGTCCGTTGCCATCCAGTGATTTGGGATGTGCATTGTCTGTCAGTCAGTCAGTCACGGTACTGTTTTAGAGATATAGATTATAAGCCTGTCACGCCGTCGCCATCCATCCTGTGGCACCCTCTCTTTACACTTAATTTGATTATTTTTTCTTGTCCAGGTGCACGATGCCCCGGGTGACAAAATGCTTGATCTACATCGGCGTGGCGGCCTTCTTGCACCAGCTGCCTCGCTTCTTCGACCGGCAGTTCATCCCGCACGTCACCGTGTGGCGCGGTCACTTTGAAGAAGTCTGCCGGGTAAGTGGTTTCTAGAATCAAGTCTTCTTCATTTTCAGCAGCAGTAGCATCATGGTCCACCACAGTATAACAAGACCAAAAGCGATTTCCCTCCAAGTGGCTGAGGGCTGTCGCGAGTCAAGAATCCGCTAGGGTCGCGTGAGGTCTATCTGTCAATTTCCACCATTCACAGGCCAGTAGATTGTCTCTCATTGGTGGGAGCATGATAAATACACTTCTAACGATCCTAGCGGATTTTTCACTCGCGCCTCATTAGAAATAGTGTTTACGCTTCCGGGGCTAGAAAGTCCGTCAGCGTAACCTATACTCACGGACCAACCACCCTCTGGACATCAAATGTCAGGGCGAACGTTTCCGAAACGCATATGCTTATTTTCACCTATAAATCTTATTAGCCACCAATCGCGGCTCGCTTTCGACCAGATGACAAGCGAGATGACAAGCTACGAACCAATCACAACGCATTCCCCCGGCCCGCTCACCACGGCTTTTTTCGTAATGACTTTGCAAGTAAATTATAGAAGATGCGGTGTCCAGAGGATACTATACCATGTGCCGCTAGGATCTCTGAACAGGCCTTCTTCTTGCATCTAATCAACTCTGATCACGCCATCAGCCAATGCAGATCAGCATTCTGTTAGGCCTTCTAACGCCCCGTTTTAGATGCCTGGTCAGGTCACTATTGAAGAACTTTTCTTCACCAACAGTTACTGGTTCACCTACGAACTGCTTGCCTGAAACATGTAACTGACAGACTATTCGCATAAAATTATAACCTAACAAATTTTTGTTACAGATGCAGATGGCTCCGTGGGTGCATGTACTTTCCATGGACGCCTATTTCATCACGTACTACGGTTTCCGCGTTCTCTTCGTCCATCTCGTCCCTTGCACTTCCCTAGTAGTCCTCAATGTCCTACTCTTCAGAGCCATGAGAACTGCCCAGCTGAACCGGCAGAAACTCTTCAAAGAGAACCGCAAGTCTGAGTGCAAAAGACTTAGAGATTCGAACTGTACTACTCTGATGCTCATAGTAGTTGTCACTGTCTTCCTATTGGTGGAGATACCAGTAGCAGTTGTCACAGTGCTGCATATTATATCTAGTACAATTGTCGAGATTTTGGACTACCATATTGCCAACACGCTCATTTTAATCACCAACTTTTTCATTATTGTTTCTTACCCCATCAATTTCGCGATCTACTGCGGTATGTCTCGACAGTTTAGGGAAACTTTCAAGGAATTGTTTATAAGAGGTGCTGTTACTAGTAGGAAAAATGGCGGGTCTAGTAGATATTCCCTAGTGAACGGTCCTAGGACGTGCACAAACGAAACCGTGCTTTAGGTTAAGCTAGTTTTTTGTAAATAAACTGTGCTATTTTCACTGATAGATAGTATATTATGTTTGTCTATTTGTATGTAGTTCCCGAGGACATGAAGTTAAACAAAAAGCCTTGCTTAAATAATACAGTAAAAAAAATACTGTATATCTTTTTGCTGCAAGGGTACGCTAATATACTCGTTAATCCTGCCACTAAGCAGCAGTGCTTGCACTGTTGTGTTCCGGTGTGGAGAGTAAGACAGCCGGTGTAATAACGGGCACACGAGGCATTTCATCTTAGCCCTCTAGGTTGGCAACGGATCTGCAAACCCTTCTTAGTTGCGGGTGTCTATGGGCAGTGGTGATCACTTACCATCAGGTGACCCACTTGCTCGCTTGCCTTCCTCGTTGTATATAAAAAAAAAATATGTAGTCTTTCTCGAAGGGTGTACGCAGAAAATCGCATTGGGAATCACTGATGTGTTTTATATAGTCATATAGACATATCATAATGATATATGGAGTTACAAATGTAGGCGGTTATTCGAGATTTGTTTACACGGCCTTCATATTGTTTTTTACGAAAATTATTAAAATGTAGTACATAAATTTTATTAGATGTTGTAAATCTATTTTATATTATTTTCGGTACTTTTTCGTGGCCGTGGTCGTCACCTGATCGTAAAAAAAATTTTTTTTTTTCTTTTGGATCAGCTGACCCCACGGCCCTTAAATGGTGAGCCCCCATTTAAAAAAAGTAACGAAAACTTAATTTATTGTAAAATATTGATGTGCATAAAAATATTTACTGTTGTAAATAAAATCAACACATTTTATATGTATTTAAAATGTGTAATCATGTAAAAATAGGTGAATACGTAGATGTCTTATTTGTATAAAAAAATATGCACTTAATTTGTGTTGTCTTTAAACATAAACTTATATATTATTTGTTGTGATTTATATATGCTTTATTTGAACAATGCAATGTTTGAACGAATGAATTTTGTTTGGAACTAAGGACCATGGCGAATTAAAACATTTTAGGTTCATTGTAACTGAATAAAGAAAGGAAATTAAAACAAAGTTGTTTCATTTCTTATCTACCTTTGATAAGTTTTATAAGTAGGTACGTTACGTATTAATTGCCGAAGGAACAAGTGCAAGTGCACGAAAAATCGTTTTTTTTTTCTATAAAGAATGTAAACGAGCAAGTGGTCACCTGATGTTAAGTGATCGCCACAGCCCATAGACACCCGTAACCCCAACTACGACCACAGATTACTTAATACAGCCTACAACCCTAAGAAGCTTGACACATTTGTTTATAGAATAATAAATAATAAAAATAAATATCATGGAACAATTGACACCAATTGACCTAGTCTATGGGTACAACGGATAGACATACTTATATATATAAATAAATATTTAATTACATATTAAGATATTAGATTTATTGGATTTGTATCCGCGCCGAATAGCAGAATAACTATTAAAAGAGCCGCAAATTCCAAGAAAAAAATTATGAAGAAAAATAATTTTCCCATACATTTTCTATGGAACGGCCTAAGACGGTGATTATTATGTAATTATTTCTGCACTAGTCAAGTTTTAAATCTTTTTCGGAATAAATAAAACATGTAACTCTCTGATATTTAGTAACAAAATAGTTAAATGGCATTTTCAATAAAGCTAGCTAAAAATCCGGGAGCCGGGTCGACACGGCAGCCGGCTGCGGCTGTCCGGCTTAATTGGATTCGTTAACACTTGTTTCCGGCAGATAGTTACGGTTACGGCACCGTTCGACGTCCGCACGACTGCACTTTAATAAAGTATTGAAACGTAAAAGAAAAAACAACTAAGTAATGATACATTTTGTTCCAATGAAAAGTGGCAGTGGGCGGGGCACGTTGGTTGCAGAACTGATGGCCGATGGGGTCAGAAGGCTCTCGAATGGCGTCCGCGGACCGGGAGACGAGCTGTCGGTAGGCCTCCAACAAGATGGAGCGACAACCTGGTAAAGATCGCGGGTAAAGGCCGCTTGTCTCCCGGTCCGTTCACGCCATCCGAGAACCTTCTGACACCATCGCCCATCAGTCAAGACCGTCAGAGTGGAGAGCCGCGGGGGAGGTCTATGTCCAGCAGTTTCGGTCGACGTAATGATGATGATGATGATGATGACATACTTTGATAGTATCTTTTCTGCTGCTTTTGTGCTTATTTTTTTTAATTAACATACACGTATTAGGTAATTTTGTCTTTAGAACTACATTTCCTACATTTATGTCAATTTCAAAGGTGGATTCTCCAAAAAGCAGTGACTGTGCTTACATAATTTAGGTCTTGCCGGAACTTAAATAAGTAATCAAAAGGAACCCTCTATTACGTATTTATTCGAACCCTAGGGGTACGTCGAGGGTCCAAATCAAGTACGTGTTGAAGTGGCACAAGTTCGGATAAACGTGCTCACCCCGCAAGTTGGAGCGAGCGGAGAGTTTTCGTGGTCATTCAGGCCTCTTCGTACGATCGAGATGTCTCAAGTTGTTTTTACCAGTCTAACGGTAGTTTCATAACTCTCAAGTTAAAAATATCGTTTTTTTACATTATAAAAGCGAAAGTAATTCTGTCTCTTTGTATGTCTGTTTGTTACCTCTTCACGATGAAATGGCTGGATAGCATTTGGTTCAAATGGTTGGAATAATAAAAAAGATTACACCGGGACATTACATATTAGGCTATCCTATATATATCCCATAAAATGGCATACTTCCCGCTGTATGTGTGTTCGTCTGTTGCAATTTTTTTTATACGCCAAAGAAGGCAAACGAGCAAGTGGGTCAATTGATGGTAGGCGATCACCACTGCCTATAGACACCCGCAACCTCGGGGGGTTTGCAGATGCGTTGCCAACCTAGAGAGCTAAGATGAAATGCCTCTTGTGCCCGTAATTACACCGGCTGTGTTACTCTCCACACCGAAACACAACAGTGAGCAAGTGAGTAAGGTGGTGGTAGAGATCCGAACGAAGCTCGCACAAGGTCCTGCCACCCGCAAAATTCATGTATACTTTACTTACATCCAGCGATTATATTTATAATTGCTAGGCCAACTAGTACCTCAATATTGACTAATAACGCTCTATTAGTCTAGGAAATGATTTCCCTTAAACAATACGTAAACAATAAGCGAGAAATGTCATTAAGTTCTGTTTCAACAAAACTTCGTATCCTCAAAGTTCCAGTGTATAATTTTGCCTTGGAGCCACAGAGCACGATACACGGGAGTTGCCTTTGGTAGAGTTGATAAAAATCCAGCCTGTTACGTCCCCAACTGGGTCCCCAACAGACCTCATCTCACTACAAGAGGGCTTATTATGAGTTCCCATGCCGGCGCAGTGCGAATTGGGAACTTCACAAACTCTATTGAATTGCTTTTTAGTTGTGGGCAGGATTCCTCATGTTTTTCCTTCACCGAAAGTCTAACGGTAAATTTAAAATGTGATTTTGTATATATATTACGAGAGCCTGAAATCAAACCCACTACTATCTACTCGAGAGGCCGTAGGTCAAATCACAAGCCTGCCACGGCTTACCTTTTCCACTTTTCGACGGGAAAAGGGTTACGCCTACATCATACGTCAACTTAACACACGCCGTATTTGTTTTACATGTTACAAAACTGTCTCACAAATGAGAAACACGCACACAAGTAACGTTTCCCATGACCAATGTGATCATTCATTGCCTGACATACACTCGTATTTGGCAGAGGGAGGGCGCGCGCTGCCGTCTCCTGTCATAAGTACTTTGTTCTCAGAGTTAATCAAACTTGGCAATTTGTAGGAACATTATAATTTGATATTATGAAAGTCATTGAGTCATCGTTTTAAAATATTAATAATGACAGTAGTCATTAGAAAACGGCAACCCACAAACATTCATCAGTTAAGTGAGGTAAATGTTGACCCATACCGGGAGTCAAAACTGGTACTTGCAGCTGCGTAACCAGAGCTTTCAATAATACCACTTCACTAACCGGTTGCCAATTACCAGTATTACTACATACAAGTATCTTACGTCTTACTACTACAACATTTGTATGTTTGAAAGTAACTATGTTATTTAATAACACAAAAACGACCGGACGAACTTAGATTCAATTTGGAATGGACACAGCTTATACCACAAAACTATATCTGCCCGTTGTAACCGAGGATCTCGACGCTTTTTGCCCGAGACCGAGTCCGAGATCTCGGTAGAAATTTTGGTCGAGAGTGGCCGAGACCGAGACCGAGACCGAGATCTCGGTCAGACCTTCATATCGGGATAGAAGGAAAAAGTGTATGTACCTAGCGTGCCGAAGAGAACAGCTGAGGACGTCATTACGCGTTCCAGCTCCCGACCGTTTCCCGCGCGACGTCAGGTTCTAAAAACAAAACACCTTGTTGTTCCACAATTAACTGTTCAAAAATCACCACAAAAGTTGGAGCTGTTAATCAAGGTATTATCCTCACAAAATTACACTCTCACTAATTTAAACTTTCGCGATTTTCACACATTATCATGACACTCGGGACATAATCCCGTAAAAAATATACTTAAATTTTTACGGGATATGAAATACTTTATTTACATAATAAAAGCAATTTACAATGACATTAAATCTAAGCTTAAACTAAACAAACTACAACTTAAAACTAAATTAAATCTAAATAAGGCCCCCGTGGCATAGTGCCCAAAAGGTTGAAAGCGTTACCTCGCTGAATAGCGATGCTGATTCTTTGAGAGAGAAAACTGCCAGCCCTTTGGTCACAAGTTGCATCAACTAAGCGCTTTTGTAACTCAGAAATAAGCTTGTAAGCGCTGGGACCCCATGGATCCAAAGTTTCAAACCCGACAGGAACAAAATTATAATTCGGACCGAGAGATTGATACTTAGAATTTTTTCTATTTTCGGCCGTTTCTGCCGCCGCACCAGCTTTTTGTGTGAAATACGGGATTAGTTCCCGAATATCATGATAAAATTACACTCCTGACGTCAAAATACCAGAGGGTCGAGCACGACTTTACGAATGCTGCGTCAGAAAATCGAATAGTAAACGTTGTCGACTTTGTATGACGTTTGGAACAGCGCCCGCCCGTGAGCGTATTTGGAACTAAAATTTAGTGAGGTTTCTCGATCTGGATACGATAACCGTAACGTTACGCAGATTTCGTAAAGTCGTGCTCGACCTTCTGCGCTAAAAGTTACACGCTCGTTTCCCATACAAATCCAAGAACTCTTTCCTTCTATCCCGATATAGTTCCGTGGCTTATACTATTGATTATAAATTATAACATAGACTAACTTTATCCCGGGACATTGCATAGTTCCCACGAGATACTGGTGACCGAATTCTTAGCAGCCGAAGTCGCGGGCAACAGCTAGTGCGACAACTAGCGATGCCAGTGTGATTAAACTAGCTTTCGTTTGAAAAAAGCCGCATCGGAATCGGTCCATCCGTTTGGGAGCTATGATGACACAGACAGATACACAGATACACATGTCAAACTTATAACACCCCTCTTTTTCGTCGGGGGTTAAACACAGTAAACAACCATGTACCTATAACCGCCCATGACCATGTTATTCTCACCAGGGCGCGCCTCTCATAAAATAACAATCCACTTTATTGCTCCGAGCAAGATAATACAATATGTGTATTAGGTACTGCAAGGCTGTAATAGGATAGATGTCGTCACGCGGTAAGGGTGCCTTTCCACCAGAGATGTGCTATGTTACGTTGCTATGTATGCGCTGATATCCACCAATATCGGTAGAAACGGGAGCAATGAATACGATTGGTGAATATCAAACGCAACGTAGCATAGCACATTCTGGTTGAAAAGCACCCTGAGGCGGGGTGGGGTCTATTGAAGCGGAGCGGGGGCAGTAACGGAACAGCAGGTATATGTATTAGGTTCGGAAGGCCAAGTGTTGGCAGGCCTCCCTCCAGGTGGACCGGATTGCCCTCCTATTGCTATAAAAAGTGAGTCACCTGTTGGTTAGTGATCACCGCTACCCATAGAGATCCGCAAAACCGTTTCTGGATCAGACGATAGCTACTCAGAGATATCCGCGACACAATTTCTGGCTTCACAAGGTGTCAGATAATAAACCGTAAATATTTTAGTAAGTGATTATATATAAGGGTTTCGTTTTTCCTTTTGAGGTACGGAACCCTGAAAAGAGGTAGATATGTCATCAGCACGCCGAAAATGAAGCGCAGAAAGGGCTACAAATTGTAGCCTGTTTGGCCACAATATCTCTCAAATAAGATCCAAACTTGCGCGCAAATATGAAAGTGTTCGGTACATGTTTTTCGACTGTCTTGTGAGTATTATGACTTATCTTTGCTTATAATATCATTGACTTTAACTATACTCGTATTTATCTACATGATCGCGGGTGGTAGGACCTTGTTCGAGGTCGTCCGGATCGCTACCACGATCTTACTCACTAATGAATTTTAGCCAACGTGAGACTGCACCGCAAACAAGCATCGAATATCAAGGATGTGTACTGGATGAAGCGGAAACAGTCGACTTTTTGGAAGTACGTATTGATTAAAGTCTTAACTGGAAAAATCACGTGGAAGTTATTTGCTCAAAATTGGCAACATCAGCATATGCACTTCATAAGCTAAGACAGTAGTGGATGTGGAAATAGTTTTGTCAGCATACCACGCGCAAGTAGGGTCTATTCTTAGATATGGAGTATTTTTTTGGGGAAATTGCACAGATAGAGAACATGTATTTATATCTCAAAAAAGATGTATTAAAGCGATGTTTGGCCTCAAACCCTAGATAGTAGTAGACCATATTATATACAATATAAGTTGCTGACATTTCCTTCAATTTATATCTATGAAGTAGCTGTATTTGCTAAAAATAACCCTGACCGATTTCAGCGTCATAGTGTATTGTGTAGCTATCTCAGACCACGTGATAATGATAGGATAATAAGCCAAATCACCAATACTGCCCTACTAAAGAAAAGTATATTTGGTCTAACGCCTAAAATATACAAAAGATACCATTAAAATATACAATAAGATACCATTAGAAATTAGGAATTGTACTATTGACATGTTTAAGAAAAGGATGATGGAATTATTGCTGGCAAAATGTACATTAATAATTTTTTAAATGACAATAGTTTTTAAGTGTTCAGTGAAATTATTTAATTTTATGTAATTATTAATGGATTTGTACAACATGATTATTTAATTCAATTATTATTCTATTGTATTAGGTATTACTGTTAAGTTGAATTTGTACGCCGAAAGGCAAAACATGACGGACATTATTGTAAAACCTGTGACCATTATGTAAATTTACTCATGTTTCACAAATAAATCTCTCTTATCTCTTAATCCTGTCGCTAAGCAGCAGTGCTTGCACTGTTGTGTTCCGGTGTTGAGAGTAAGACAGCCGGTGTAATCACGGGCACAAGAGGCGTTCCATCTTAGCTCTCTAGGTTGGCAACGCATCTGCATCCTCCAGGGTTGCGGGTGCCTATTAGCAGTGGTGATCACTTACCATCAGGTGTCCCACTTGCTCGTTTTCCTTTCTCATCGTATAAAAAAAATAAAAACTACGTGTGATTGGTTGACGCTCCGCTACAATGGAACCCCGGCCTTAGGCTGTGTTTGTTCACATGCTGCGAGTTAGATAAATTAGCTTTACGGAGTGTAAGATATGTACACGTACCAGGGAATGGAAAATATGAAAGCATTACTAACGATAAAATGCCACCTCGTCAACCGAGGTAGCGAAGCGAGCAAAGTGTCTCCGTGCTTGGACAAAAATAAATAAAATAAAATAATGAAATAAATATCATGGGACAAATTGACACCAATTATTGATTCGTATTCATCATACAAACATCTACCCAGACCGGGATTCGAACCCGGGACCTCAAGCTTCATAGTCGGGGTCGCTAACCACTAGGCTATCCGGTCATCAAATGCTTTCATATACTGTCAGTCGGGATGTTAGTAGGGCTAGCAGGACTGGCCGCGACTTTGCTTGTCGCGCGAGATTATATTACCCGTCCCGTTGCATTCTGAGCGTTCTCGCGCGAAATAGAAGTCGCACTGTAAGCTGTGCTAGACCTGACTCATAAAGTCGCATTGTAGAAACTGGGTAAGTATTTTGAGTATTTTTGTTAAAGAGGAAGGCAAACGAGCAAGCGAGTCATCTGGGCTGTGTTTTACAAGCGGAAGTCTCATTCTATAACTTTTTGTTAGAAAGAGACTTCCGTTTGTGAATTGTACCTTGTAGCTTTATAAAACACTGCCCTGGTGGTAAGCGATCACCGCCACCCATGAGAACCAGCAACCCCAAGAGAGTCAGTAGTCCGTTGCCGGCCTTAAAGAGGAAAGGGGGGGGGGGGATCGGGCCTCCCGCACTCTCACTGACCGACAAAACGCAACAGAGGTGCTGTTGCTTCATGCCGATTTTCTGCGAGAGGGTGGTACTTCCCCGGACGAGCCGGCCCATTCGTACGGCAGCAAATAGCTACAGTATGGCTCTCCCACTAAAGTACTAGACTGAAATCAGAAAATCCATGCTATTTTCCTGTCCTATTTTCTTTCATGTTTTCAATATATTTTTCGGATCGCACAATCCCTTCTATATCGGGAGCGCGTGTAGTGGACTTAAATTTTATGTACCCAATAACACAGAGAAATGATTCAAAGAAAGAGGTCGACTTTAAGTTTGCCAAATTTTTATTTCAATGTTTTTGATTTTGCGGCATTGTTTATTATATTGATTCTTGCAAAAGTTGTTGATGTGACGAAGAACAGTAAAACCAAAATGAATGTCAATGTTTATACAGTATATAAAAGTACAGTACATTACACAGTAGTAGTAGTAGTAGTGTACAGTGTGTGTGTGTGTGTAGTGCGTTTGTTTAAAAAAAATTTTTTTTTATAACACGAATGCATCGATTAAGTCGAACTGAAAACTAAAAAAATAAAATTTAAACTGCTAAGTATCACGTATTCCTAACCCAAGTATCGTACCCAACTGCAATGAACTGAAACGTTACCTAGCCTATGTTACTCGGGCTGACATAAGGAATCTAATAATACCCTAATCATCAAAATCTTCAGTGGAACAACAAAGAAATTCACATAATTACATACCTTACATACTTACATGAACCCTGAAAACAATACACACTTTTCTTTGGGCAGTCGTGTAGTAACAAGCCTGCAGTTGCTAGATTCATTTTAGGTTTTAGGACTCCTAACCCAAAAGACAGAAGCCTAGTACTAAGCTAACTCGGTCTGTCTGTCTGGCTGTCCATCTTAACTTTAAAGGGTACTTAGGTATCTCTAAAACCCGTGAAGTAAAATCTTCTTCTTCTTATAGTGCCACTTCATCACTGAAGGTTGGCAGTCAACTCTTTAAATCTTTCCGTATTCATAGCCAGTCTAAATAGCTGCTCCACTGTCTTGATGCCCGTCCACTCCCTGGCCCCCGTTTCATAAACGTGACAGGTGACAAATGACAACGACAATTCGATCTACACTTCGAAGTTAATATGAAGTCTGGTAATACAAAAACTTTTCAAGTCAGTAACCTACACCAAACTGTCGTTGTCATTTGTCACCTGTCACGTTTATGAAACGGGGGCCTGATGTTACGGAGCCATGACATTTTCCGTCTTCCGACCTTCCTTTTTCCGGATATTTTGCCCATCATAATGGTCTGTAAAAGACGGCACTGTTGGCTTCGGAGGATATGTCCCAATTATATTTTTTATAAACTCACTGAAACATGAATACACAGAAAAAAACCAGAAAAATGCCAACCCCGGCACTAGTCACTGCAAAAAGTGACAAAAACAAGCTAAGATTTGAATACATGGAAAAAATTCAGCCTTTCCTCTATGTCCAGCCGTGGTGTAGGGGAAAGTCACACGACCCGGAGTGTCGAGGATCCGGGTTCGATTCCCGGGGTTGGCATTTTTCTGGTTTTTTTTCTGTGAAAACCGTAAAAATAAAAAATTGGGAGAAAAAATACAAAAAGATACTCCTACTGAGATCATGGATATGTCCCGAGTAAAATAAAGGCTTAATTTGGCAGTGTCCAGCGTGATGGACATAGACAGTACATAGCACAAACGTCATCAATGAATTTTTCTGCTGTTCAAAATTATGTCATAATCTTAAGTCACTAATCACTAGCAATAGAAGTATACTTAAAACATTTTTCTTTTGAACCATCATCAATATCTATAGCAGTCTTTTTGTATTTTTTTTTAACCACACATTTTTAGTAGGTATAAAATCAGAAGAGACTAGAATTCAGGTTTTCACTTTTCAGTTCTGCCAAATTAAGGGTTAATTTGAAATTCGTTAAAAGACTTTCTTGATCTTCGTATTCTGTGGAAACCCAAACCGAAGGGTCCCTAAAGAACCTTTTTAACCAAATTAACTCTTTTCAATGCTAACGTTTCATTATGTTCCCATATTTCTTTGTGTATTACCGAAACGGTTTAACTTCGAAGCGATGCCTAACGAATTTCATTTTATTAGTTTACTTTCGCTTAATTATACGAAAATTATATTAAGTGTCAGTAAAAGTACATAACATAAAAACTAAAAAAAAGTCACGGTAGTGCATAGCGTTTCTGTGACAATTTTGTTTTTAACCCCCGAGCCGAAAAAAGAAGTGTTAGTAAGTTTGATGTGTCTGTGTGAGAGAGGAAGGCAAACGAACAAGTGGATCACCTGATGGTAAGCGATGCCAATAGATACCCGCACCTCCGGGGGGTTTTCAGATGCGTAGGCAAACTAGAGGGCTAAGATGAAATGCCTCTTGTGCCCGTGATTTCCTCGGCTGTCTTACTCTCCACACCGGAACACAACAGTGCAAGCACTGCTGCTTAGCGGCAGGATTAGCGAGTAAGATGGTGGTACCGATCTGGACTGACCTTGCACAAAGTCCTAATACCCGCAAAAAGCTGTATATCATTCACTGTAGGGCCTTAGGGATAAAAATTAATTTGAAAAATCAAACCATTTCACAATTGTGGGTCGAGCACGACTTTTCGAAACCTGCGTCACGTAAAATCGAATAGTAAACTATGTCGAGTTTGTATGACGTTTGGAACACCGCCCGCCCGTGAGCGTATTTGGAACTAAAATTTGGTATGAGGTTTCTCGATCTCGATACGATAACCGTAACGTTACGCAGCATTCGTAAAGTCGTGCTCGACCCTCTGTTGTCTTAAAAATGATCATTACGCATAGCTTAAAGTTGTAAAAGCAAAGAAAATGCATAGATATAGCTCACCACAAATTTTATGATGGCATAAAATTAAGGACAGTCATAATACGACTAATATACTGCTTGTGGGAAGCCGTAAAACATACTATGTATATGAGAGGTATTAGAATATATATTATGGGTAACGAGAGTAGGTATGCTTCTGATGTGCTTCTACGTACTATGACTTTTTTACACAAAAATTTGAATCGCGTTTGCGCAAGTCAAAGATTTTTATTCTAAAATTAATAAGTATTGAAATAGAAGCATAGGAAGTTTTTGAGTTTTGCTGTCTTAGTTTGGGCTTGCGACGCCCTAGGTTTGACCCAGGTCATTCCAATAATAAGTATACAAACACATAAATAGCTTATGGACCGATACTCCGTTTTGTTGTCAATTTTGTGGCACTAATTAGTGCCAGCGATATGTGTCGTGCTCACGTCCTTACGGGCGCCGCCGGCCGCGCGTTCCTATTTCAAAATGTTATTATTAATGACAAAACCATAAACATTCCACAAAAAATGTAAACAAATTCGCCTAAAAAGCAACTACTTAATTCGAAAAACAATTGTAATAGATAACCACAATTACCATTTTACCATTTCACCCGCGAAACCACCAACAAGTATGAAATGTTGGTGTAACAGAATTTTTCCGGGCGCAAATAGTAACTATGCCAAACACGCCTCCGAGTGACACCATTTTATGATGGCGGACATAAAATGGCGGGCAAATGTATTTATTAGCCAATCGCGTTAGAGCTGTGATTGAATTCGGTATAATAATGTAAGATTAGCGTTTTGCGTAATGTTTTCGTAGAATATTTGGAACAACAAGGACTTTCGGATTGATTTGTGGCTGGTTTGTTTGTATTTTATGAGGTGTAAAGAAAACGTGGAAGCCACAGATTTTATCGGGATAGAAAGAGAGAGTGTATGTAAGGTCAAGTGCAAAAATATGTATCAAATTAATTCACCTCAACAACAATACCACAACCTTTAATTCACCTCAACAACAATACCACAACCTTTAATTCACCTCAACAACAATACCACAACCTTTAATTCACCTCAACAACAATACCACAACTTTTAATTCACCTCAACAACAATACCACAACCTTTAATTCGATGACATAAGAGCCATAGCACATATTTTCGAGTAAGTTGTATGCACCCATATTTTTGCACTTTACTTTACCTCGCATGCCGAAACGAAGAGATGAGATGAGAACCTCATTACACGTTAAAGCTCTCCAACGCTTTCCACGTGCGACGTCAGGTTATGAAAACAAAATACCTTGTTGCCCAACAATTAACTTACTTACAATTAATTTAAACACCACCACAGAATTTGGAGCTGCTAATCGACACAGTATAGGAATAAGTTACAGATACCGAAATCCAATATGAAAATACTCGGAAGTGGTCCCAAATATAAATGTATACAAATAACTAATAAAATCCCAGAATCCATTAGACAATAATCCCAATATAATAAATTTAAAAATAATCTGAAGACATTTTTAATCGACAAATGTTATTATTCTATTGACGAGTTCTTAAATGATGAAATTGTAAAGTAACATTAATTAGATAAATTTTCTTAGACATAAGTACATTGACAATTAAATAATGAATAATTATGAATCCCCAAATTTATTTATTTTGACATAATACAGTATAATTATTATTTAAAACATCACATTTTAATAGCTCCAACATAGAATAGTAACAGAATATTTGATAATATCAATGCATGCCAATATTTTAATGTAATTTTATAATCATAATCTCAACAGAATTTAATGATAAACTTAGTTTTAATTATTATTGCGTGCCCTTACAGGGCGTCATGGACTGACTTATTATACCAATGTAACATCTTTATGTATATGTACATGACTTGACCAATAAATAAATAAATAAATAAATGAGGTACTTCCTCATTATATTAAACTCGTGACGTCAAAATACAGTCAAAGAATTTAATTCCTGACCCACAATAGAACATTTTTATAGTAAACGTCATAAGGATTTTCCTTGTCAAGCAATGCGATGTCACTATGACGTTTACTGTGAAAAGGTTCCATGGTGGGTCGGGAATTAATTTCCTCGAATGTACCTTAACAAAGTGTTGCACGCTCTGTGCCCTAAGCACGACTTGTCGAATCCTGCGTCACGTAAAATCGAATAATAATAATAATAATAATAATAATAATAAAGTTTTATTGACAATATAGAACAAAATCAAATTGAAGTCCCTGACTTCTGAGCTAGGAATAAACCTGTGTTACAGAAGTCAGTGTCCTCTCCCAACAATGCGATAGTAAACTATAACGAGTTTGTATGACGTTTGGAACAGCGCCCGCCCGTGAGCGTATTTGGAACTAAAATTTAGTATGAGATTTCTCGATCTCGATACGATAACCGTAACGTAACGCAGGATTCGACAAGTCGTGCTTAGGGCACTGTTCCCATACAAATCGATGAACTCTTCACTTCTATCCCGATATAGTTCTGTGATGGAAGCCATCTTAGTTTAACAGACTTTTTAACTGACTTCAAAAAAAACAAATCAAATATTACATTACACTTCAAACTTAAATGGGCATCTTAAGGTCATAAGTTGCTGTTAAGACTGTGAGAGGCGATCTTCTATCATTTTTTGTATCATTGTGATATCTAGTAACAAATAAAGACTAGTATTAATCTGTTCCATAAGTATATTCCTTTTTTCCTCAAACATTTCCCTTTTCAAAGGCCTTGTAAATACACCTGCTTTCAAAGTTCTCAAAGTTTTAATAACGATCCTCTCGATGTCAAACCAACGCACAAAGCACTTAACTATACGAGGGCAGTCTTTAGCCTTTTTTTCTGCCATTTCTCGAGTGAGGAGAGGCATACACGTACAGCACACGTCTACATTCGTGTACCTATGTCAAAAGTTGACACATTTGTACAAACTCGTAGAGTACTTAGGTGCTACAAGTAATTGAGTGTACGAAATGTGGACCTTATTCTACCAATGCATGAGAAGAGCTCAAAGATTATGAATCTTGCCACCAAATATCCCAAGTACATTTTTGTACGCTCTCTCATATTCATGTTGTATGTATATGTACACATATCTAAACAAATTGAACCAGAATCTTTGTTAAGAAGAGCCGTAATTATTATAATAGTTTGAGCTTTTCTGAAGTAGAATCATAAATAGAATGAGGGCCTCATATTTTGCACACTCACAAACTCACATCGCTCTAGCTGACTCTACAATGCCAAAACAAAATTGGTCGCCACAAATGCAGACAACTAAATGTTTCCCATGTGCATGGGGTCCCGGCGCTTAAAAGCTTATTTCAGAGTTGCAAAAAAGCGTTTGGTCGATGCAACTTGTGACCAAAGGGCTGGCAGTATTCTCTCTCAAAGAATCAGCATCACTATTCAGCGAGGCAACGCTGCCAGCCTTTTGGGCACCATGCCACGGCCTCGGTGGCCTTATTTAGATTTAGTATAGTTTTAAGTTTTAGTTTAATTAAGTAGTTTTAGCCTGGATTTAATGTCGTTGTAAATTGCTTTTATTAAGTAAATATTTCTCATGTCCAATACGAACATTGCCTGTCATGTTTGGTAGAGGGAGGGCGCGCAACGCCATCTGCTGTCATAACTGCTTTGTGACGCGACGTCGCAAAGTTGGAGATTTCCGGTATATTACACCATTATCGTCTTTATGTAAGCACGCGGAAGACAAATACACACAAAAAGAGAGATAGTATAGCTGGAATGTTGAAGGAAATTGAAAGAAAGTATTGTACCTACTCATGGCAAGATTATTTATTTCATGAAACGGAAAATTTACAAATTACAGGGCAGCACATATGTACAATGGCAAACTTATACCTTAAACGGATCTCTTCCAGTACTTTAGTACTACATGTACTGTAGAGATAGGCTGCATATGATGCAGGTCTGGTAGGCAAGACTTATCTATCTCGTTTTGAATTCAGAATGGTTTTTATGGTTTAGATATTTAGCACTCGCCACTTCCTGGGCTACTCTCCAAAGCTTATTGTGTATTTATTGCATAAGTACCTACGTGTAATTAACAGAGATGGTAGGGTACGTTTAAATGAGATCGGACCTATGAAACGGGTGATAAACGGATAGCCTGAGATGTTATTCAGTAAAGTTATTCCCGACTGTTTCAGAGTCGAAGTGAAGTGTTTTTAGAAAGCAGCTAATCTATTTTTACCACTACGCGAAATCCCTTAAATTTGTTGTTTGCACTTCCTAACTAGTGGGTGTAAAGGCTAGAATTGTAATCACCAAAATGCGGCGAATAGCGACACATCCAATTAAAGGTAAGTGGTTACTCTTATTCGAAAATGTTACCAAACGTTAAGCTAACAGGAATGGTAGGGTAACCTTATCGTTTGGGTCGCCATCTAATATGGTTTCACTGTCAATTGGGTTAATCAAACGAAGGGGTTTTCGGTGGCCCTAGTGTAATCAAAAAGTACAAAATACGTCTCGATCGCGTTTGCGTTAAAGTGTCAAATAGTATGAGAACTGTTAAACGCGAACGCGATCGTGACGTATTTCTTGGCCGGGTTGGCGATTACACTAGGCACTCTGGTGCTTCATTTGAACTCTTCGATCATATTTTGAACTCGATTCAAATATTGTCAACAGTACCAGTGGAAGGCAGATAATGAAAATCGTGCTTTAGGTAGTACTAGGGAACATTTTGTGCCCGACGGTAGCTTACACTATAAATAACTATCACACTATACCCGCAGACTTATTGTCTAACTAGCTTGCAATCGCTATCGAGTTCAATTTGACGGTTTTTGTATGAGCTGACAATTGGTATACAAAATTCAGTATTTCAAAAACGGGTAAACCGATTTTAATGAAACCTAGCTAAGAACCATCTCGATTAAACTAGCTTTCGATTAAAAAAAACCGCAT
This sequence comes from Clepsis dumicolana, assembly GCA_963691665.1. Classification (NCBI taxonomy): domain Eukaryota; kingdom Metazoa; phylum Arthropoda; class Insecta; order Lepidoptera; family Tortricidae; genus Clepsis; species Clepsis dumicolana. The sequence goes on from OY829529.1 coordinate 3,832,658, forward strand.
CGAAATCGGTCCATTCGTTTGGGAGCTATGATGCCACAGACAGATACACAGACACACAGATACACAGATACACAGATACACAGATACACAGATACACAGGTCAAACTTATAACAGCCCTCTTTTTTGTCGGGGGTTAAAAACAGCTAGCTGTCAGGCAGTCTTACAAAAACTCTCATTTCAATCTGGTGACGAGTGTCAAAATAGTTACGCATTTACTCTGGTGTTTAATCTAAGGACATCTAAATGGAATTACTTAGTTATAAAAGATGCTAAGTTTTGTTTAATCAATACCAACCAGCCGTAAAGGCTGGAAGAGAACTTTTAAAAGCTGCAATAAAGCATTCTGTCTAAAGCTCCCAGTTACAAAACTGAGTCCCGCTTGAAAGTCGAGAGCAAAAAATCCAGTTGAACTACATTAACCAGAAGTACTTAAGACGAGAGCACTTTTAAAAGAAGTTGAGCTCAACTGTGTTTAATTATTAACTGTATACAGGGTGTCATGTTAATTAATTTCGCGGAGCTGATGAGCGAATTTATAATCGTTTTTAGTGCATGATATTACCGTACATTATGTGACACATTGTACGTGTAGAGAGTCTACAAGCCGATAGGTACAAGTCTTATAGAGGTATGTCGGTGAATGGGAATGAGATCTGAATCTGATGGAGATGAGAATCTGCTTCAGATTTTCTCATTCCTGGTTCTATCACGTAGAGAAACTACGAGCATAGCTCTCTCCAAAGCAATAAGGAAATGGTCATTATTTTTGCCCCCACGTTGACACATTAATTTAGTGATTTGAAGACTGTACTTAGTACAAGCAATATGGCGTAATTTTCATACTGGAAAAATACGTAATTCCTACGGAATAGAGGTATTTTATTCTGGCAATTGTGAACGGCTACGAAGCGATGCTACGGATGTTGCTACGGCGTAGATGCCGTAGGCCCTCTACGAAAGTGATCACAGGAACAGTGCCCTAAGCACGACTTGTCGAATCCTGCGTTACGTTACGGTTATCGTATCGAGATCGAGAAATCTCATACTAAGTTTTAGTTCCAAATACGCTCACGGGCGGGTGCTGTTCCAAACGTCATACAAACTCGTTATAGTTTACTATTCGATTTTACGTGACGCAGGATTCGACAAGTCGTGCTTAGGGCACAGAGGGTCGAGCACGACTTTCGAATCCTGCGTAACGTTACGGTTATCGTATCGAGATCTAGAAACATACTAAATTTTAGTTCCAAATACGCTCACGGGCGGGCGCTGTTCCATACGTCACACAAACTCGACAACGTTTACTATTCGACTTTACGTTACGCAGCATTCGTAAAGTCGTGCTCGACCCTCAGAATAATGTTTATGTGTATGTATGTAAGTACGGTATGTATAATTGCATATGAATGTTTGGGTGAAATCTTGCAACTGAATTTTAAAGCAGTTATCCTCAACCGATTGAGATGAAGTTTGGCATGCTTATGTAAGTTCGGTGACAGTACGATAATCTGGTAGCTAAATCGATCGCAATCGCAGGACGGAGCTTTTCAATGGTTATTGTCATTCAATTGAAATTTGACATGGATATGAGAGTAAGTAAAGTGCCAGTAAAGTAAAGTGTTCTGGTTGTGCTGTTCTAATAATTACTTTTTACACTTGTTTCTAAAATGCGGTTTTTTTTATCTCTCTTAATCTTTTAATGACAGAGTGAGGTTTCTTTGTGTAATTGGTCTGTGGTTACGTATTGTAAGAGCTAATGTAACTTGTTTTTAGAAAAAATGACTTTGTGCCAAGTTTCTTGCGGCGCATTCTTCTTGGCAATCATGGTCTTTCCGAAAGCGCTGGTAGACTCAAAAAAATGACGTGTAAAAGAGCATTCAACTGCCTATTTGCTGAATAAAAATTTTGAATTTTGATTTTTTTTAAATTTTGAGTTGATATCAATATTAGTAGCTACAGTCAACAAAAAGCTATTAATAAAAATGTCTAACTAAATACTACCGTGTGTTTAGACTATACACATTTTCACTCAAAGAAAATGGGGTAAGTAAACTATAGAAACGTTTTTTAACATGGAACTACCGTGAGATTCAACCATAGTGAAATAAAACGGATCACTCACTTACGTACATAAGTCGAGTTTAGCCCGACATGTTAAAAATCAAATAAATAAATAAATTAGTCCGAAACATGTCGGGTTAAACTCGACTTATATTATACGTGTGTGATCGGTTTTATTTCAGTATAATTATAGAAATGTAGCTATTATTTATTGTTTACTCGACCACGTTAAAGGTTACTGACCTAAAACTCCAATTCCTTTTTGCCCCGCTCACCAACAAAACATTTGAAACAATTACTAAAATTAATAGCGACCCCTAACTACTGATAAACTAAACCCATTTATACTAAGCTTCATTCCAGTTATAATCTGGTGATTAAAGTTTCTTGGTCAGGTGCGAGCCGCATACTAAGCGAGTACTTGGGAACTAGTAGATAAAGATACTAGCGACTATTCTTTTTAACACCCGACGAAAAAGGGGGGTGTTATAAGCTTATAAGTTTGACCTGTGTATTTGTGTATCTGTGTCTGTGTATTAATTATATTTTATCTACACACATATCATAAGTCCTCTATAATGCGTTTGGAAACCGTAGAAAATATTGCGGAACGACGTCGACTGCTCACCGCCAGCCCCCGCCAGCCGCCGGAAACAGTAAAGTAAATTTTTCGATATCGAATTCGATGTTTCAAATTTGAAAACCTACGTAATTTGCAATCATAGTGAAATAAAACGGATCACTCACGTATGTATAAGTGGAGTTCAGTCCGACATGTGCAAATGATAATGGGATAATTTACAATAAAAAAAAACAGTTTACGAAACGTCAGCTCGGTATGTTTGTCTATGATTAAAAAAAACAGCCAAATTCGTGACAGGTGACAAATTTGGCTTCTGAACCCATCTTAGAGTACTTATAATATATGTGTGTAGATAAAGTAATGTATGCCACTCCGCATAATTAGGCCTTAAAACACTCGTGTGATCCTATTATGAAACTCAGCTTCGCCTCGTTTAATAAAAACACACTAGTGTTTTAAGGACCCTCATTATGTAGCAGTTGCATAAACTACTATGCTAGCCCTGCCTCGGCACTTTTATGTTCTTTGAAGCGGAATGAGAAAGAATATTGTACTTAATTGCGATCGAACGAAAGAAAAAGCAATTTTTTGTTCTTCTATTTGACTTCTGACCCACATATTATGCGGGTTTTTATCGCAGCTAAGAAACTAATGATGAGGCACCGTTGTTAATATACTGTAATACTTGGAGATAGAATAAAATATGAACAATGGCTACATCGGTGATACTGGCGATCTTGTAGCATTTAGGTAGCACGTAACATTGCGTTACGTTTGTTTTTTTTGTGATCATTGATGGTTAGAAAAATCTGACACAGAGAGAAAAAGAACTCCGTACATTATTTTACTTACAGTAATGTAATATCTTTGTTTTCATTTACGATACAATTGTAGCCTTCACGCAAGTTGTGAGCATTAGACGTATCTTCATTTGTAATGTCATTTACTTACAAACGTAATTTCGCACATGCATTCCGATAAACTCAAAGGTTGAGAGGCCATAGGCCAGTAGGCTATCACAGCTTTTTTTATGAGAATTTAATTTATTTAATTTAATATTTGTATTGTATTAGTCCACGATCTCAATTGGAAAATCTTTTTGTAATCGCATAGGTGGCGCTAGTCACTGCAAGAAGTGATAAAAACGAGCTGAGATTTGAATACATGGGAAAAATTCGGGCCATACCTAAAATGCCAATTCTGGTGTAAGGGTAGGCACGCGACCCGGAGTGTGGAGGTTCCGGGTTCGATTCCCGGGGTTGGTATTTTTCTGTTTTTTTTCTGTGTATTCATGTTTCGGTGAGTTTATCTATCTATCTTCTATAATATAAAAATGAATCGCAAAATGTGTTGGTAAGCTCATACCTCAACAACGCCTGGACCATTTTACCAATTTTTTTTCAAATGTTCGTTGAAGTCCAAGGATGGTTTTTACGGCGAGAAAAATTCGAATAATTTCCGGAAAAACCCTAAAAACAGCCCTTTTCTTTTTCCCATACAAACATTTTCTAACTAAAATGTAGAGTCAATTTGAACTTTATTGCTATTCAATAAAGTTCATATTAAATTACAAGCACTCACTGTTGTCTAAGCAATGTAGGTGTGTTCTTAACGTCAAAGAGTCAATTTGCACTTTATTATCGCTGCACAAAGTTCAAATTCAATCATATCTATCAAAACAGTGTGCGTGTTCGCGTTGGAGGATCTAACATCGGGAACCCGACCAAATTGAATAGTCAAAAAATATAAAAGCTATATAGATAATTAGTACTGATTTTTATTTTGGTTGGCTTCGCGATATTATTTAAGACTTGACTCCAAGTTCTTTACAAATTTGAACAAAAAACTGCCACATTCCAAATCCTTTTGACAGAACGAAGTCTGTCGGGTCTGCTAGTTAAAAATATAATTGTATTGTAGTGTCGCGCACCGATACCAGCGGAGTGCTTTACACTTTACCTCGTCATAGTCGACATAAACGGCACACCCTGATAATGGGCCCGCGTAGGGCAGTTCACACGAGGCGCTAAGTGATATTAAAATTGCAGGTAAGTTAAAGGCTCCTGCAGACTAGGGCAATTCAGTCACTAAGGCCACCCGATATACATGTCCAGTTTTAGCATGAAACTACCGTGAGACTCGATCACAGTGAAACTAAATGAATCACCGACTTTACAATTGTCACTTTTCAATGACAATTCGAGCTATATTTCTTTGACAATACGAAGCGCGCTAAAACAAAAGCTCTTCAAGTCAGCAGTTGACATTGACTGACATAATGTAATGTTGGTGAAATAGGGGCTAGGTCAACTTTGAGAATTAATTGTGTAATGTTGCACGTACGCGCTTTTTTTTAATTTTGAATTTTTTATATTAATCTACTCGGAATCACGAGCACTGTCGATTTTAATTGGTGAAAAAAAAGTGTCCCAAAATTTTCATAAATGTTTTGTACTTTAATTCTCATATAAGTGTATTTGAAAAGGGTAACGGAATGGAAGACAATATCTTGAGTCATTTTTTTACTTATTAAAATCAATAGTACTCGTGATTCTAAGTAGATATAATATAACACAAAATTTCAAAATTCCAGAAAAAAAAGTGTTGTACAACTTTTTTTTTATACGACAAGGAAGAAAAACGAGCAAGTGGGTCACCTGGTGATAAGCTATCACCACTGCCCATGGACACCCGCAACCCCGGGGGGTTTGCAGATGCGTTGCCAACGTAGAGAGCTAAGATGCCTCTTGGATGAACTTTTTTTCAAAATTACCCTATTAGCTCTATCTTTTAAATTTGCTCCTCCGCAGCCGTCTGCACTTCTACGGGAAGCTCAAAGTTTTAGTAACCGAGTGCACGAGAGCCCTAAAGGCCTCTTTACTACGCCGGCGTTATGAAAATATTACGGGTGGTGAGAGAAATAAATACTTACCACATGGATTAGTAATTGTTTAATTATATGCTTCGGGTGACCAGAGGGCTGGCTTTTACTTAGCTCAGAGATTAAGCATTGCTATCCAGCGTGGCAATGCTGCCAGCCTTCTAGGCACCTTACCGTCCGGCAGTGATCTGGGTCAGCTTTTTTATTTATAGATTTAGTTTATATATAGTTTTAGTTTATTATATTTTTAGTTTTAGTACTAGTATTGTATTATTAATATACCTTTATTGACTAAAAAAAAATAAAAAATAAAAAGTTAATGCAATCAAAAGATACAGTAATTTTAAGACATTAACATTAGAGACTATGTTAAAAGATATTCGAAACTATTTAAAAAAGTTTGCGTGGCCGCCAAAGCGGAATATCTTAGTAATAAAGTTAAATCCGCTGATAATAAAGTAAAAGCAGTATGGAACGTAATAAATTCAGAGACAGGTAAATCAAAGCCCCATAATAGCCAATATAAGTTAAAGATAGATGAAAGAATAGTAACTTCAGATTTAGAAGTGGCGAGTGCTTTTGAGGATTTTTTCTCTAATATAGCTATAGATACAACTCGTGACTTAAAGTCATCCACTGCGCTGGCTGGCTCATACTTAAATGTGGTTCAAAAGGATAGTAACTTGAAATTTGATTTTAAACACACAAACTCGGAAGAGATTATAAAAACATTTAAATCTTTGAAAATTAAGAACACAGAGGATCTTTGGGGTATTTCAGTTAAAGTAATGCAATCTGTCATCCATATTGTGGCACCATATCTGGCCGTCGTGTTTAACAACTGCGTCGATGAGTGTGTGTTCCCTGACTTAATGAAGTACAGTAAAGTTATTCCTTTATTCAAAGCTGGCAGCTCATCTGAGCCTGGTAACTTTCGACCGGTTTCCGTGCTTCCTGTACTAAGTAAAGTGTTTGAGAAAATTATGCTAAATCAATTGCTTTATCACTTCAATATTAATGAACTATTTCACAGTCAGCAATTTGGGTTTACGAAGGGCCGCTCGACAACGGATGCGGCTGCAAATCTCATGAAGCACATTTATGACGCATGGGAACAATCGCAAGATGCAATAGGAATATTTGGCGACCTCTCCAAGGCATTTGATTGCGTGGAACACGAGACGCTTATCCGCAAACTTGAACACTACGGACTCACAACTAATGCACTGAACCTTGTTATGTCCTATCTCAGTCAGAGAATCCAGAAAGTAGACATACATAGAGTGCAGTCATGTGGATCACCGGTGAAGCTTGGAGTACCACAGGGCTCTATTTTGGGTCCGTTTCTCTTCTTGGTGTACATAAATGACTTGTCCCAGCTGCTAGAACACAAATGTGACATAGTACTGTTCGCTGATTATACCTCTCTCATTTTTAAAGTCAACAGGCAACAGGAAGATCAAAGTCACATCAATGAGACTCTAAGAGATGTGCTGAAATGGTTTACTGCAAACAATTTACTATTGAATGCAGCTAAAACGAAATGTATAAAATTTTCGTTGCCTAATGTAAGACAGGTTGACACTACTATCAGATTAAATGGAGAGAAGCTGAACCTCGTGGATGAGACTGTTTTTCTCGGGCTTACCTTAGATCGCAATTTGCAATGGAGCCCACACCTATCTGGTCTTGCTGGTAGATTGAGCTCTGCCGCTTATGCTGTACGAAGAATCCGGCAATTCACCAATGTAGAAACGGCGCGGTTAGTTTACTTCAGTTATTTTCACAGCATTATGTCTTATGGCATCCTAATTTGGGGCAAGGCGGCCGACATAGAGACAATCTTTATCCTGCAGAAGAGGGCGGTCCGGTCTATTTACAATCTTGGCTACCGAGATTCACTTAGAGAACGCTTTAAAGAAATCGACATCCTTACAGTAGCTTCTCAGTATATATATGATGTAATATTGTATACACACAAGAACATCAAATCTTTCAAGAAAGTGTCGGATGTGCATGGTTTCAACACTCGGAATAAGCATAAACTTGCCGTCCCTAAATTTCGTCTACGAAAAGTCAGTAAGTCTTTTTTGGGAAATTGCGTGAGGTTCTACAATAAAGTGCCTGTAGATGCATGGGAATTGCCTCACAATTCATTTAAAAGATATATAAAGACCGCTCTCTTGAAAAAAGCATACTACAAAGTGGATGAATACTTATGTGATGGCACCACCTGGCCAAGGCTGAAAACAGAAGATAATTAGGACATCAATGTGACTTGGCTGCGTCCCGAAGATATTCGTGTATGGTGTCCGGCTCTGTTGCCGTTGTCCGCTGCGTACTAATTGTAATACAATTGACAAAAATAATGTTTTATTTATTTGACATGATGACATGAAATGTATATTTCATCAATTTTTGTTATTTGACATTTGGAGACCATATACATCTCCAGTTTATGTATATTTGTTTATGTATAGTTATTATTTTATGTACAGTTTATGTATACTTATTATTTGACCGTGGAGGCGTTTTACACCTCTGCTGATTTTAAATTTAGTTTAAATTGACCCTAGAGACTATACATCTCTAAGCCATTTAGATTAAGTATTATATTATAGTATTAATTCTGGGACCCTATACATCCCTTTGTAATTTAAATTTTCACAGATATTTGACCTGGAGACCCTATACATCTCCTGCTCAATTAAAACGTGCCAGTAAAGTAAAGTGTTCTGGTTTTGCTGTTTTAATAATTACTTTTTACACTTGTTTCTAAAATGCGGTGTTTTTTTTCTCTCTTAATCTTTTAATGACAGAGTGAGGTTTCTCTGTGTGGTTTGTCTGTGGTTGCGTATTGTAAGAGCTAATGTAACTTGTTTTTAGAAAAAATGACTTTGTGCCAAGTTTCTTGCGGCGCATTCTTCTTGGCAATCATGGTCTTTCCGAAAACGCTGGTAGACTCAAAAAAAATGACGTGTAAAAGAGCATTCAACTGCCTATTTGCTGAATAAAATTTTGAATTTTGAATTTTGAATTTTGAATTCAGTAAAAAAAAAAATTATATAAAAATCTTATATTTAGCACACGAAACACATGACGTGACTTGGAACCAACACTGACACCAAAGAGTAAAAAGTACATAGCTTACAAAAAGGTTGTCTGTCGCCAACGCTAGTGCGTGCTATTTTTTAAGTTGCTCTAGCACCTGCGATCAATGATTTACTAACGGCTAGACCATTCTAGTAATTTAGCACGCAATTTTTTTTTTATAATAAGATAACACGAGTGTTTTAAGGGATAATTATGTAGAGTTGCATACATTACTTTATCTGCACGTAATAAAATTACTCTAAGATGGGTTCAGAAGCCGAATTTTCATATTTTGACACATGTTCCTTGGAAAAAGTTGTGCAGTTTCATGAGTACTATCACTGGGTTTCAGATTATACACCCTTTTGTAAACATCCTGTATACGTAACATTTTATATTTCAAGTAAAGGAGAATTTCATTGTATTATATGGATGCTGTTGTTGAATTATATTTTGTAAATAATTGAAAGGTGGGTAAACTTTTGAATAAAGCGTTTTTAAAAACGATGACATTTTTGCAAAAACATGATTTTAGTATGGATTTCACAGTAGTTTTATGTTAAAACTGAGTACCTACCATGCCTCTAATAAAATCAGTGTGGCCCTATTTTTCCACATTACCAGCCTTTGTAACTTTAATAATGAATTGCATAGCTAGTCACAATAAATCCAAGGCAAAAAGGGTCACCATGGAATCCATTAAAATTAAAACATTTTCCGTAACTCTATTTTGGACCTAATCAGTTTTACAAATTCACCAATACCTTTCTTCACCCCACAGAATCGGCCAAGTGCGAGTCGGACTCGCACACCGAAGGCTCCGTCGCGAGCTCGACTTTCGTTTGACAGCTTTTTCTAATTTGCTTTTAAAAAGTTTCTCGTATGGGCACGGCACGGCCGCAAATTCATCTTGGTCCCGCGGGAACTTAACTTTTCCCGGATAAAAAATAACAATATAATAATAATAAGGCATAGCTTTTTATCAGTGAAACCAAATATGAATTGCTTTTGTAGCTCCATAAATTATGTATTATGTAGTCTTTAAAACAAACAAAGAAAATTTTACCTCTTTGTTACACACATACACACATTCTGTCAAATTTTGAACTCGCTAACATTAGTCAGATTAAAATACACTCAAGGTCAAAATTATAGGACATTTTGTATGTGTCTTCCGTTATAACCGTTCCTCTAATTTTGGCTTCAGATTTTAAAAGGTAGAACAAACTGACACGTAGACGTAAATAATATACTAATGCCATTATTCATAAACGCCACTCAAGCCTCCATTAGTTAAAAACAGGTTTTCTCTTCTTCTTACTAACGGAAATGTCAATGTGACAAAAAAGGACAAACGAACTTTAACGGCATTTTAGTTAAAATGGGTTTATAAATAGGGTTAGCGACAGAGTCCGGTAGCGCTTTTTGGGTAAAGAACCCAAACAATAGCGTTCCATTGGCACCTCGGGCACGGAACCCCAAAAAGGGTCTTATTTAATGTGCTGCCGTGCGTCGAATCGCAACAGAATCATCCATTTGTGGCGACTCAATTCAAATTCATCCTGTAAACCCGTAAATGGATCACGCTGTACCTGCGGTGAGAGATTTTCGGCAGGGTAGATACGGAATTGTGAATTCATGATTTTAAAAGCCGTGATAGCCTAGTGGTTTGACCTATGGCCTCTCAAGCAGAGGGTCGTGGGTTCGGGCCCCGACTCGCACCTCTAAGTACCATGTTTTCGGAATTTATGTGCGAATGCACATTTGTAATTTATCACGAGATTTTCTAACTATAGCCCAACCGTTCTGAGAGGAGGCCTGTACTCAGCTGAGGGGCGTAAGAAAAGGCTGATGATTTTTTTTTTATAATTTCCCGTTTACAATCTATTGTTATACATTAAATATTCACCGAAGAAAGAATACTTACACAGAAAACAGAATATATTACTAACCCTGGAAATCGAACCCGGATCCTATACGTTACTGTACCACTGCACCAAAGTTATTGTAGTCGCACTTATAGTACATGGTACTGTCAAGTGCAAAAATATCATCATGTCAGCCGTAAGACGTCCACTGCTGGACGGCGGCCTCCCCCGCGGCTCTCCACTCTGACCGGCCTTGTGCTGTCCGCATCCACCGCGGTCCCGCGATCTTTACTAGATCGTCGCTCCATTTTGTTTGTGCAAAAATATGTATCGAATTAATCCACCACAACAACAATACCACGACTTTATTTTCGTTGAAATTTTTCTTCTAGATGGCAATAAAATCTAGACCGAAATGCCACTGTCATCTGTTCTCTGTTATACGTTGGTGAAATATCAGCCTGAAAGTATCTCAGCATTTGCAAGCAGGCGTTTGTAATTTTCGTTGTTTTTTCTCCATTTTTTTTTCTTTGTACTGTAGTCCTATGCGTCAAATAAATGTTTTTCTTTCTTTCTTTATACCAAATCTATACTTGTAATATTGCTACCGACCGGTCGCTTAGCGGGGCGTACAATTCACTAATAGGGTTCCCATTCAACGGTTTTTACAAAGCCACCCTATTGAAGTTATATTTACAACGGCTCGGGTTCCGTGAATTCAATGACAAATTACATGTTAATTTTTTTTTATTAGCCTGCTCAAGTATCCCGAGCAAAGGCCTCCCCCTCCCCTCGCCACTCGTCTCTATCAACGGCAAGTTCCTTCCAACCCGTTTTAAATGCGCGAAGTTGGGGGAGGCCTATGTCCAGCAGTGGACGTCTTTCGACTGACATGACATGATGATGATGATGATGATGATGATCTGTAACGAAACAGACAGCGGTAGCGAAATCTATTTCTTGGCAGCTGGTATTTGGATAGAAAGAAAGGCGAACCAGTGTATTGTTAACAACATATTATGGACGAAGACGCTCCCCCCATCTGTGGGTCGAGCACGACTTTTCGAAACCTGCGTCACGTAAAATCGAATTAGTAAACGTTGTCGAGAAGTATGACGTTTGGAACAGCGCCCGCCCGTGAGCGTATTTGGAACTAAAATTTAGTTTGAGGTTTCTCGATCTCGATACGATAACCGTAACGTTACGCAGCATTCGTAAAGTCGTGCTCGACCCTCTGGACGTCCTATAGTAAATATACGGCATCAGAGCCTTGCACCTCGGGAGCGAGTAGGGCCTTAGCGCGCAGTGTGCGTTTCGCTGCCGTTGAGTAGTGCGCTCCCGGAGGAAGGACTACGAATTATAGTCCGAAACTAGTAGGGGTAAACTCGACTTGTATGTATACGTGAGTGATCTGTGAATTAACTTATTAGTTTCAGGTTAAAAACGAGTCGGATTGTACCTATACATATATGTATACTCTGTAAAGAATCCGGCATATTTTGAGTGCTTGTGATGGTTGTGGTAAAAATTTTTTTTAACGAAATCGCCTTTAATAACTTTACAAATAACGTTATTTTTAGCTTTCTTCAGATTTCCTGGATACGAAGGACTCCACAACAAATTTTGCTACATTTTCAAGTAAGTATGCTTATCTGAGTATGAAAACGATGGAATCTTACCTTATTGTTTGTCATTCCATTCCTGTCCTTCAGGTAGAAAACGAAAGAGAGGCGACACGAATATTTGTCAATTACGGCCAAGTGAAGTGGCAGCATGAGCTGTGTTCTCTTGACTATCTTTGTAAGAAAAGTAAAGCGTTGCATAAGTACTCCCTTTGAGCCAGTAAACGAAATAGAATGTGTGTCCCTGCGTTGTCCTTGTCCCGAAAAAATAGTAAAATGTTTGTTACGGAACTAACGTCAAATTGCCGAGGGCTACGTCCTGCAATGTTAATGAGCTACCACCTATAAGTACAAAAAAAACTATATTGTAGTCTGTATGCATCAAAATGTAAGTTGTGACATTTGTAATGAATTTAATGATTTCTTTATAGACATGACAAGTACTGACAACTCCGTTCCACAGAATAAGTGTCATGAATTCAACAGTAGTGGTTTAATAAACAGCATGTATCTTGCACCTATCTCAGAAGACGTCACACTGAAGATTATACGAAACTTAAAGAACACTAACTCAACGGGCTATGACGAGATTGGCACTAGTCTCATAAAAACGTGTGCTAAATTTCTAATTTCGCCGTTAACATATATTATAAATTTGTCCATGGAGAAAGGCCAATTTCCTGACAGATTAAAGTTGTCGATAGTTAAGCCGCTATTTAAGAAGGGCTGCTCTCCTTGGATAATTACAGACCCGTTACGTTGATTTCAGTGTTTGCAAAAGTGTTCGAAAAGGTTCTGTACGACAAAATAAATTGCTATTTTTCTAAATTTAACATATTATCAAAAAATCAATATGGGTTCAGGAAAAATAGCTCCACGTCGTTAGCTTGTTTTTCTCTAATAAGAATTATTACTGAAAGTATTAATAATAAGATCCCAATTGCAGTGCTATTCCCAGATATGAGCAAGGCTTTCGATTTTGTTTGCCACAAGAAACTATTAAGGATACTAGATCACTATGGTATAAAGGGTAATGCCAAAGAATGGATTAAAAGTTATCTTGAAAACCGACAACAGTGCACTGAAATAACTACTCTCGTCAAAAATGAAAGAGTGGTGTATAGGTTACATTTCAAATGTAAAACGGTCGGTGTCCCTCAAGGAAGCGTATTAGGACCTTTGCTTTTCTTGGCATATATAAACGAGCTACCTACCTCCATTAATCATCCAAGCATCCTTTTTGCAGATGACACAACTGTTGCTATTCAGGGTCGCAGTATAGAATCTTTTGAGTCCGATATTAATAACGCCCTAGCACAAGTAATACAATGGCTGGAGAGTAATAATTTAAAAATCAATATGAGCAAAACGAATCTTATACAGTTCCAAACAAATAGAACAAAGCCCGTAAACCTCTCTATTAAATATAGGAATGAAGCTATCACTGAGACAGATTCAACAAAATTTCTAGGCTTCACTTTAGATAAGTTCCTCAACTGGAAGAATCACATAGAAAATATAGTCAATAGAATAGACAAATTCGTATTTCCGTTATCTAGAATTAAAAAAGTAGCGTCGATGGATGCAGCACTTTGTGCATATCATGCCTATGTAGCTTCGGTGCTGAGATAGGGTATCCTGATATGGGGTAACTCGGTAGACGTCGATCGCGCATTTAAAGCACAAAAAAAATGCATTCGCATACTTTGTGGAGCAGGGTATCGAGACTCATGTAAAGCAATGTTTAAAAATCTACGTATCTTACCGTTACCCTGCTTATACATAAAAGAAGCCTGTCTGTTTGTGAGACTACACCCTGACTTTTTCCTGACAAAAGCCCAAGCTTTCAACTCCAGATGTCGGGGAAAGGATGGGTTGGCGCTGCCAAAACCAAATCTTAATGTGTTTAAGAAAAATGCGTACTATATGTCTATGAAGCTTTTTAATAAACTACCGGATCAGGTTAAAGTGAAAGAAGACGAATCTTTTGCAATAAATATTGATAAATATCTTATGGAACACTGCTTTGACTCGGTGAATGAATTTCTAAATTCTGATACATAATAATAATTTTACTGTTGACATTATCATCTATTTGTTTTTATATTACTAAGTTTGACATTACATGTACCTAATATTAGGCTATAAGAATAAACCTGTATTGTATATTTGTACGTTGCATGCGCAGCTGAATATGCCTGAACATCAAATTGTATAACATTCATATTATGTAACCATATTCTATGGAAATAAATATATTATCATATCATTATCATATTATCATTATCATTATCAAGTGAGATTGTTGTATATTCTTTTTTAAGTACAATAAAAGTATTCTTAAAACTAAATTAAAGCGCTTAGGTAGTCGATGCAACTTGTGACCAAAGGGCTGGCAGTTTTCTCTCTCAAAGAATCAGCATCGCTATTCAGCGCGACACGCTGCCAGCCTTTTGGGCAGCATGCCACAGGGGCCTTATTTAGATTTAATTTAGTTTTAAGTTTTAATTTAGATTTAATGTCATTGTGAATTTCTTTTATTACGTAAATAAATTATACTGATTGTAATAAAAATAAATAAAAAAAAACAGTGTACCAATCAAAATCAGCTGCTTGACTAACACTAATGGATTTTAAAGTTGGGTAAGGATCTACTCCCATAGCAAAAGTTGTTACAATTTTAACAGCAAATTGATCACGTTCTACATTGCATGAAACGCGGATTCACTAGAAATTATCCACTTTACAACTATTCCAAGAAATACGCCCAAAGTTCTTGATCCCTCGTAATTATGCTTGTCAAGGTTGAGTTGGTATAATCAAGTGAGCAAACTTTACACAAACAGAATAGGTTAACGTGTTAACTGAGTTACGAAACGCATATTAAACCGTCAGGATCACGTGAAGTTTTGGCACGAAAGATCCTTGTCCTCAATCACGACGACTCACGCCTGATGGCAACCGAAGATGTTTACTCTAGCGCGAATTTTCAGTAGAAACTTTATCGTATCGCCATGGAGAAAATTGGTATGACGTTTTGGAACAGCGCCCACCATGGCCGTAGGTATTTGGTACTATAATATGAAATTTAGTTCGGAGGTCCAAGAAAGGAGCACGCTTGCTTAGTAAATGCCCTTTCACCCATTACTTGAAAATTACCAGATTGTAGTGTCCAGGGAACACAGACGCAGGCAGGATATCCTCTACTTAGCTACACGGATAGCGAGAGCAGAGCGAAAATATTTCTAAGAAGAAAGGAAGGAATCTGAAATTTTAATACTAATTAGTACTATTGACATATGTAATTACTGTGTAATTTAAATATTGACGGATATTCTATAAGATTTAATATACTGATTATATTTCCTTATTTTCTGTTACATTAACTTTCACATGCCTGGGCCGGGTTTTATAAAGCTACAAGTTACAATTTACAAGCGGAAGTCTCTTTCTAACGAAAGGTGATAGAATGTGACTTCCACTTGTAAATTGTAAATTACACGACAAAATTAAAGAATACGCAAATATTATTAGTCTAATAAACTTCGAGAAACGGGGCCCAGGTGGCCGAACATATCATGGATAACTAATAATTGTTACAATTTTATGTAGCCATTCCATTTGTATCATGTGTTCTGTGAATAAACGATTAATTCAGTCATTCATTCTAGGTTCTAGGAACTCTAAAATACGTATAACGTATACATGTCGTGTATATACGCAAAACCACTGTAAAAAAACGTAACCTGTGTGACCATGCATGTCGTACTACTAACACATACGAACAGCAAAGCGAAGGTCAAACAACTCAAACTGGTAACTTAAACCTGAACTTCATTTGAACAGACTCCACGAATTTCTACAATAGGTAACTTACCTCAGGTATTGCTCCAGTTGGATGCAATGAATACATAATCGTATGTAAATTAGTGCATTATCATTTATGATATACTATGCAGTTTGCTGGGGAGCCAGTGTCTGCCTTTGTCACGAGAACACGAACAGAGGAACGTGAATTGTAAGTCCTTTACGATCGGAATAAATGTTTATTTTTGAGATACTGTATCTTTAAGTGGTTTTTAAGTTATATTTTTTATAAACTCACTGAAACATGAATACACAGAAAAAAACCAGAAAAATGCCAACCCTGCCAAAAATAAAAAATTGGGAGAAAAAATACAAAAAGATACTCCTACTGAGATCATGGGTTTTTAAGTTACCAATCGATTCTATATGTTGTATAATTTACTCGATGCTGTGGTTCTTTCTGAGCCCCGGGGCCAATGAAAATGGCATTTGAACCTCGACACTTACAGTAATTCAGGTAATCTCACAGTGAAGATTGCGGGCTTTTTGACGCTGGACAAAAGCCGACGAAAACCTATAAAAAATATACTTAAATAAACATAGATTGGAATAGAGCCTCAAACCGCGAAGAATATGGGAAATATTGTAGGTTAACTGTAGAACAGTTTTGCAGACAGACAGACAGACGGACAACAAAGTGATCCTATACGGGTTCCGTTTTTCTTTTAGAGGTGCGGAACCCTAAAAAGACAAGTAAGAGAGCTTTTAAGCGCCCATTTGCAGAAAAAAAACGGTTTTTTTTGGCAAGTGTGCGCCGCAAAATTGCGCTTTGATGCGCAATCATTATAGTCATCATAACGAGCCTATTTACGTCCCCAGCTGGGCACAGACCTCCTCTCAGTACGAGAAGGCTTAAGAAAGGAAAAACGCAAGCCTATTCTAACATATAAAAAAACCAGACTTTTTTTCACGCAACACCGTCCAGAGAAGATACTCTCCTTTAACAAGTTACATGAACACAGAAAATACATAATTACCCCGCAAGCAATCTATCTTCTATTGCCTATACAACTGATCAAAGTTAGAGGACCAATAGTGAACTTTGATAGCCGACAGCGCTAGATGAGCAAAGTTGGACTCGCGGTGAACTTGCAAACTTGACCTTTGCTTGATGAGGAAAAGGAACCGTAAACTATAAGTGTATTCAATCATAGTTGAAAGCCTGGGGTGATGTGAAGGGAGCCGGTCCAGGCAATGGGCGAACACTCCATACTGATGATTATTACTGTGGCTCTGTGAGCTGTAGACCTCGCGAGATCATTTTGGAACTTTTTTTTTCAAACACCGAACCCACGACGGAATGTAATTATTGAACCTTCTCACAACATTTCTCAAGAATCGGTTGAATGCGACCTGTAGAGAAACAGTCGGACATCCGCAATGACACACGAAAAGCATTTTTGTCAAAGCTGAAACGGACGCTTCGCTCGCTCGGTCAATTACTCTGAATCGCACCCATTCACGAGACTAATAGTGTTCCGGATCTTTGGGAGGCGTGCGCGACCAACGCGTAGAGGCCAAAGCAAAAGCAGAGGGATGTCACTCCGCAGTTTAGGTACGTTCAGCCGGCGTACCTCTCGGGCGGACGTGTCGTAGAGGTTGCCGCGTCGCTCGTAATCTAAGCACCTTTTCTGACATTTTTACAAGCGTTTATTTAACTTGCAAATGTTTATATGTTATGTATGTATAATGTAGCAAGAGAAGTGGTAGCCTAGTGGTTTGACCTATGGCCTTTCAAGCAAAAAGTCACAGGTTCGAGCCTCGGCTCGCACCTTTAAGTTTTTCAGAATTTATAAACGAAATTAAAATCATAAAAAAAAAATCTTTCGGTTTGTCGTCAAAAAAGTCAGTAACCGCAGCCTTCATTTCGTCATTGGTCATAAACCTTCGTCCCCTGAGGTCTTTCTTGAGAAGTCTAAACAGAAAATAGTCACAGGGGGCTAAATCTGGACTATAAGGGGGGTGGTCTCGAAGCCATTGTCTTTAATTGCTAACTTCGTTGTGCGGGCGGTATGCACTGGTGCGTTATCGTGCAAAATCAGAATTCCTTTGCTTAGTTTACCTCGCCGTTTTTCTTTTATTGTCTCTCTTAGTTGATATAGTAAGTTTGAGTAATAATCAGCATTCATTGTAGTTTTCTTCGGTAAATAATCTATGAGCAAAATCCCAAGAGAGTGTCCCAAAAGATTGTAGCCATAAGTTTACCTGCCGATGGACAGACCTTGAATTTCCGAGGCGGCTTCTCATCCTTAAATTTCCACTGTAACGACTCTTGCTTACTTTCGGAGTCCTATTGTCGAATCCAAGTCTCATCACATCTTACAATTCTAGAAATTATTTCTTCCTCTTTCCCTCGACTCTTGTCCAAAAACTCTTCGCAACATTTGACACGCCTCTCCATGTCAAATGCAGTCAACATTCTGGGGACCCAACGTGCACTAACCTTGGACATGTTCAAATGCTCATGAATTATTTCATTGACTCGCTCTTTACTGACGCCCACATTTCTAGCTATCTCCCACTGCTTCCTATCTTCCACGTCGGTCCTCTAATATAATTTTTTTCACCCTGGCTACATTTTCATCGGTGACGGCCGAAACTTGTCTTCAGCTACGAGGATCATCTTCCAGGCTCTCACGACCTAACTTAAACTGCTTTGACCAAAACTTTATAACAAATTCGGAAGAACACGAACTGCCAAACACACGTAACATACGCTGTCTGATCTCCGAAGGCGTATTCCCTTCTTTAGTCAAAAACTTAATCACCGCACGCTGCTCGATTTTATCTATTTTCACTTTTTCTACCGACATGTTTGAAACAATTGTAGGAGACAAATAAACGTGATGCAATAAACAAATGAATGTAATACATTTTGAAAATAGAATAACAAACGAATATAAATCCATACCAGCCAGCATTATTTTTGTACATATTTCTGACCAAGGAGATTACTTATCAGCCGCCCCTCGTATTTTCGGGTCAAAGTATAATTTCGCACACAAATTCCGAAAATCACAGAGATGCGAGAGTTGCTCTCGAACCCTCGACCCGCTGCTTGAGAGGCCATAGGTCAAACCACTATAAGCTACGGTTTACTACTTCTAGATACGAGTACTTAATAATTTCACAACTTTTCTGTAAAGGTCTACTAAGGTTATTTCGCCTAATATTATTACCTGCTAACAGCAATTTTACTACCAATCAAATCACATTATTCCATTTGACGTCTCTAATGTTCTAACAATAATATTAATAATCAGTGACCTAATCTGACATCACACTCGGCTATTAAGAAATATCATTATTCGAATATCGTTATATTGGAATGGCCCATTAGGCGATCATTCACTAGCGGAGTAATGTATCAACCATTACCATTAGCCAGCGAAGCGTTAGATTACGGAATGACGTCGGTAAAGAAACATTATACAGGCGTTTAATATTGTCTATGTTTTATGTCTTAAGTGCAATCGAGTATTACGTCACTAGACCCCTTTTTCTGTTGCGGTCGAAGGCTTAGAGCAGGAAAGGAATGGAGACGTTAACGCGCGATTTCCCCTCTGCCAAAACTTTAACATTAAGTCTGACCAAAATAAGAATAGGAATAAGAAATCTTTATTTCGCAACAACAATATAATAATATACAGTTAACTTAAAATTAAATTAAATATAAGTAGTTGCGAAAAAGAAATCCACTCAGCATTCGTCGGGTCACTAAAGGTAAAATAATCAGGGTCTGTTGATTGTCTGCGTGTTTTTGGCATTTGCGTGACAGTTTTGTTTTAGTGTGAGTTTGTAGAAACGTATAAAATTTTGACATGAGCACAGACAAGCCAAAGGCGCCTTCCGTCTGTCTGCTTTCTATAAAGCAGACAGACGGAAGGCGCCTTTGGCTTGACGACTATGTCGAGGGTTAAAAAAACAGGTGAGGCATAAGCGGTTTTATCGCTTACTAGCTTATGCCCCGCGGCTTTGCCCCCGTGAAATATTTCAAAATGGGCTAGTTCCCTATCCCGTGGGAATTTCGAAAAATCCCTCCTTAGTGCACCTCTAGGATACTCAAGGCGTATGTTTGCCAAATTTCAAGTCCCTAGGTACAGTGGTTTAGGCTGTGCGTTGTCTGTCAGTCAGTCAGTCAGTTAGTCACGGTACTGTTTTATAGGTATAGACTAATGGATAAACCGGTTTGAAATAATGAATTTTTATTTCTTTTTTAAAAGCGATCTCTTCCAGACAACCATAATGGAATCCCAGAATTGTGTGATAGAAATGAATCCTTTTGTCTTTATGAGTATGTCCACTTGTTAAGGAGTTTTAGACTCCTTATATTACGGAATCTCAACCTGCCATCGTAAGCCCATTGAGCCTAATTTTTAGGGTTCCGTAGCCAAAACGTAGGCAAAAACGGAACCCTTATAATTCATGTCCGTCTGTCTGTCTGTCCTTGGTTTAGCTCAGTGATATTGGTACCAGAAAGCTGTAATTTTGGATTAATGGCCAAGCCACATTATTTTGACTAAGCTGTAGAGTTTGTAAAGTCAGGGCTTGTCGAGTTAGGGCATGTAGAGCAAGAAGCTGGGCTCTACGTTTTTTATTTATTTATTATTCAATACATTTACAAAGATACAGATTAATGTGTGAACAGCGGGCGAAAACCACGAGCGGTTTATCTCTCACATGTTATGAGATCTGATATTTTAACAATGTGAGCCATATCGTCTCGTCTTGGCAACATTTTACATGAAAATGTCCCTGATGGCATTTATGACCCCACACTGCGTACAGTTTGCTTATTAGTAGGGCTTTGCTAACACTGGACAACTTTAAACACTTGGGAAAAGCGGGAAAAATCTTCGAGACTCGATTCCCGTGATAGACTATTTATAGACTAGAAAAACCTTTCCCACGGGCCAGGCAAAAATCAATCTTATGATAATGTCATAGTCATAACATAAACATTTCGTTAGACAAGATTTTTCCAGGCACTTTTAGTTCAGAGACTTAAGTACAAATTAAATATATTTGTATAAGTACTTATTTACAATGTCAGGTAACGGGCATTTACATGGAAATACATCAGCAACAGGCCTCGTCAACTAGCTTAACCTAAATTACAGAACATCATCAGCAACATGCTGCGTCAAAAAACCCTAACCTAAAACCCCCCACCCCGCATCGTACCCGGCTCAAAGGTCCCCATAATAACAGCAGCATTACCCCGCTGAATGGCAATGGAGACCTGTTGCACCAAATACGACCCAGAGCGAGGGTCACAGCCCTTGTCTCGCAATCGACGGCCTAGCTCCCTGAACAACTCGCGAGCCTCAGTGCCCCAGGACCCAGCCGTCTCGACCGCGACCGGCACAAAATCATACGCCGATTCCAAAGCGGAGTATTTAGTGTGCTTCAACTTCGCAGCATTCTCCGCCGCGGAACCCGCACGCCTCACGGTCTGACCCAAGTGGGACGCAGCAAACGTGCTGACACAAGTCGCATCCCACAAGAGACAACGGCACCTCCGCCATGGAATCAGCGTAAGACCGTCCGGCCTTTTACCGTCTGTACGGCTCAAACCCGGGGGCTCCAAAACGCACGGCACATGAACCGATACCATTGCTCGACGAACAATCTCATTGATAGAATGATGTCTCGGAAACCGCCCAGCACATCTCTGGCAACTGAGCCCGTGGTGCCCATTTTCCTCCACCATAGCTCCACACACACAACGGTGCACCTCGCACACCTTCGCACCCAGCCTAAGCGCAGCCGCTATCCTCAGAGAGTCGTTTTCCAGCAACGTACCCAGCTGAGGCGATGGCAATGCGTGCAACCAAGCACCCGACTCCGGCTGTGCCAGGGCCTTTAAGCGCGCCAGATCAGCCCCCGCGGCACCCTCCAACAATAAAGCGAACGCTTTTCTGCACCATAGGTCGTCCCACTGACTCTGCGCAAAAGGATTTCCAGGTCGCTCGTTGCCCGGGAACAGAGTTGACCACCTCGCAAGCGCCTCCGACACAAATGGAACAGAGATATTGCCACCATCAACTGGAAAAATGCGAGTGACAAGATCGGCCGTTCCATGAGATGATGCAAGGAAAGCGGCAACCCCAACATCCTGTACCCGGCGTATTCCTAATCCACCGAAACGGACAGGAAGAGCTGCCTGAACCCACTGAGTCTCGTTTAACTCAACGTTAAGAACGAACTCCAACGTTCCCTTTAACACGTCGTCCACCTCTTTGCACTCATTAGCAAATAACCAAGTAGGAGACGTTCTAAGCAAGTACGTCATCCGAGGCATGGCAAAACAGTGTCGCAATAACGTCAAAGAGACGTGGGACGACAGTTGGAGCAAATGGTCGCGCGCTGAAAGAAGCGCATCCCTTTTAACATAAAGGGCCGCGCTAATCCCTTCCGGGAAAATGGGAGCTCCCAATAAGGCAAAGGATGACTTATCCACCGATTCGATACCAGGCAACAAGGACCTAAGAGCTGTCACGGACGGCCCCGTTGCAGAGCCACAAGAAAAGAGCTCACATTTACTTGGGTTGATCTCCAACCCGACTTCCTTCAAAGCCGGTACGAGCCTTCCCAAATCCTCGACAACGCTATCCACGCTCCCCCTAATAGGACCGTCATCAAGATACCACACATTAAGAGGGCTATTCACCGTGACTATAACCGTTAGGGAACAGCTTTAACTGTATGTATTATACATACTTATAAATTTGTAAGGAACCCTCTGTGAGCGAGTCCGACTCGCACTTGGCCGGTTTTTGTTAATAAAACTGTGAACTTTTCTTTTGCAAATGTTGACAAATATCCCCTCGGTGGGAGCGAGAGTGATACATGCCTTATCTGTCCCGGCTGAGTCGTTCGGCGCTACGTAAAGTTATGACAACTTCCACTTATTGAGATTTATATGTTTTGCAACTTTTCGAGGAATAACTCGGGTTTACATTTTTGGGATAGTCTTTTTTTTTATACAACGAGGAAGGCAAGCGAGCAAGTGGGTCACCTGATGGTAAGTGATCACCACTGCCCATAGACACCCGCAACTCCGGAGGGTTTGCAGATGCGTTGCCAACCTAAAGGGCTAAGATGAAATGCCTCTTGTTCCCGTAATTACACCGGCTTGAAATGGGAAAAGGAACGTCTGTTTGGTATGCGTTTGTTACTTCCGCTTCCGTGTGGGCAAGTTTTAGAAAATGGATGATTGAAACATTGTCGTGTTTCATTGTAAATGCAGTCACTTTTTGAATAAATAAACTTTTGGCTTTGACTTTGCTCCTCTCTACCGCTCAAAGGTTGACTGCTAGAGATCTCTTAAGTCCGCCTTTGTTCTTGTATCGCCTTTGTGTTTGTAACTTGTATTTATTTCTGTATTTTCTGTACAATAAACCGTTTACTTAATTACATACTTTGAAGAGTTTTTAACCCCCGACGCAAAAAGAGGGATGTCCATGTGTCTCTGTGTCTGTCTGTGGCACCATTGCTCTTAAACGGTTGAACCGGTTTGAATGAATTTTTTTATTTGAAAACAGGTTTTTTAGCGATGGTTCTTAGACATGTTTATCAAAATCGGTTTTGCCGTTTTTGAGATGTTACATATTGAAATGAAAATATTTTTGGATGTTGTCAAGTTCAAGTTCAGCAGCGCCACTAGTGGCACGTATCGACAACAAACAATTCTCCTACAAGCTAAAACTAATTAATCTAAAACTTAAAACTAAATTAAATCTAAATAAGGCCCCCGTTGCATGGTGCCCAAAAGGCTGGCAGCGTTGCCTCGCTGAATAGCGATGCTGATTCTTTGAGAGAGAAAACTGCCAGCCCTTTGATCACAAATGGGCGTTATTTGGTCGCTTTTGCAACTACTACTAAACAAGATAATTATGATATTATTAGGCTGGCACTTCACAGCCGTATTTGCCAAATATTTGTCATTCCATCTCTGTTATTCAGGTAAAAAACCGGCCAAGTGCGAGTCGGACTCGCGCACGAGGGTTCCGTAGAAAGATTTTAACGCTTTTCCCCGGTGTTTTAAGAAGTCCAGTGTTAGCAGAGCCCTGCTCCTAAGCAAAATGTACGCAGTGTGGGGTCAGCTTATATTGGTCTGCGAAATCTACAGACAGACATATAAATTTAAGATTTTGAGACTTTTTGGAGTGGTTGCGCTATAAGAGCTACCTTCATACCAAATTTCAAGTTTCTAGGACAACTGGAAGTACCCTTTAGGTTTTCTCAGTACGGCGATTTGTATGGAAACCACCTTTTTAATGACTGTATCTTTTGATTGCGTTCACTTGGAAGGTTGATTTTTTCACAGCTTCAAGAGACCGCAGGGTTGAGTATTTGATGTCAATTTCAGCATGCTACCTCCACGCGTTCCAGAGAAAAAGGTTCTTGACAGACAGACAGACAGACAGACAGACGGGCGGACAACAAAGTGATCCTATAAGGGTTCCGTTTTTTCCTTTTGAGGTACGGAGCCCTAAGAGAACGAAAGAGAGGCGACACGAACATTTCTCAAGTGCGGTCAGCCTTAGATAACAACAGCGCTGTATCGGCAAAATGTTCAAAACTCTAACGGAACCCAACACATCAACACGTTTATCAACTAAGAGATCGCGAAGCTTAAGACAAGCGCCTTGAACGTTTCGCAAACGAGATTCTGATAAAAATCCGCAGCGAAAATAGTGGCAGTAACGTGATAGCGTCGGGTTCACTCGCGGGAGCAGCCGCTAGACGGCACATTGTTTAGAAAAACGTAGGACTTCTTAATATTCATCATCATCATGTCAGCCGAAAGACGTCCACTGCTGGACGGCGGCCTCCCCCGCGGCTCTCCACTCAGACCGGTCTTGTGCTTTCCGCATCCACCGCGGTCCCGCGATCTTTACCAGGTCGTCGCTCCATCTTGTTGGAGGCCTACCGACAGCTCGTCGTTCTTAATATTCATCATCATCATGTCAGCCGAAAGACGTCCACTGCTGGCCGGCGGCCTCCCCCGTGGCTCTCCACTCAGACCGGTCTTGTGCTGTCCGCATCCACCGCGGTCCCGCGATCTTTACCAGGTCGTCGCTCCATCTTGTTGGAGGCCTACCGACATCTCGTCGTTCTTAATATTCATCATCATCATGTCAGCCGAAAGACGTCCACTGCTGGCCGTCGGCCTCCCCCGCGGCTCTCCACTCAGACCGGTCTTGTGCTGTCCGCATCCACCGCGGTCCCGCGATCTTTACCAGGTCGTCGCTCCATCTTGTTGGAGGCCTACCGACATCTCGTCGTTCTTAATATTGCTATACTTTTTTTATGCTATCCGTCCGGTTCGAGTTGGCACTCGTAGACCGCTACATTATGACTAATATGACGCCACAGCTGCGACATTCATTATTTACAAAAACTGTTTTCTTATTGTAGGTATATTTTTAATTTCTAACATAGCCTATATTGAATAAAAACAAACTTAAACCTTTCCAAAACTAAAGTATCATTCAAAGCCCTGTCTAAAGACAGTCATTATTCTAATAACATACCGCTACCAGTGTTAGACAACGTTCCCGAAATGCTGGCGGCATTGCCACGCTGACTGGCATGCTAAGCCTTTGAGACATTTCGGTCACGTGTTTCCTTGATCAGACGCCCAGAAAGATCTTTATATGTGCAATGGGCTCCCGGTCCCCACGATCCCAGTGTTTAGTTAGTGTTTTAATTGTATTTTAAATAGTTTGTGTTTTGTATCTTGACACGTTTTAGTGTATTTCACACTGACGATGAACAATAATTGTAATAAAATCAATAATGACGCGAATGGCAACAACACCTATGCCGCTCGCAAGTTCCCTTATGTATATTTTCGACTAATATCATTGGTCAAATTACAAACTGAAACGTAAATAAACAGAAAGACCAGAAGAATAGATTCGAACCCAGGACCTTTACTATACGGTGGTGGCACGTTACCAACTGTACTAACTTACTGAGTTTGGTCTTTCTGTATAATTAAGTTTCAATTTAATAATTGAGAAATTATTCCTAACGGGATGGCTGAAAAAAATTACAAAAAGTTGTTTTAATATGATTGGCCTTTTCATCTGTGAAAGATGGTTTCAGCGCCCACAATGGCAGACGCACGTGCAAGGCCAAAGCTACGATCACATAGTTGACAAAAAATGTTTTAGTACGTTTAAATAAAACCTATGCTCCAGTGTCTATTATTTAAATAAAACAAATAAATATCTTGGGACAATTGACACAGTAAATTGATCTAGTCCCAACAAAGGCAAAGCCTGTAATAATGGGTACGTACTAGACACGTTAATACATATTATTATTTAATATTCAAGAGTAGAGAATAAAGTTAAAAACATTAGTATTCGTCATATTAGTATGACATCAAGGCACAGTCTCGCAACAAATAATTGCTACCTCTTTTTTATTAAATATATTTATTTTACAAATACACATAAACCATGGACACTCTAGTCAGGATTATCTCTTCAATAAGGTAGGCGTTATGTCAGCATTGAATCTTCCCTACCTACCTACATACCCACGTACTCTATCAACACAGGATGTTCTCAAATCCACCTTAATCCTATGATAGGATTTACGGCACATGGCAGATTTTCTTGCCATTGAGGAAAATAATCATCAAATAAAAAAAAAAAATCGCCTTTCATTTATTTAGTTCTATTTTATTTTTGAACCCGCGACCAGCGTGTAGGATAGCTACGTCTAAGCGACAAATCCATGTTTTCATGTATCACTTCCACCTCACGGATCACGAGTCACATAGACCCAACTGTCACCACCACTTACACTATATGCTGACGCGTTTTGAGCTCTCTACGAGCCCATTTCCTAAACGCTGGTGATTATGATGATGATGATTTAGGTTGAGAAATGCGACCCGTAGAGAACAGCCGGACAGACGGCGGCCAGACAGACGTACTAAAGCATTTTTGCCCAAACTGAAACGAAGACGCTACGCTCACTTCGTTCTCTCGGTCAATAGTGTACTAAACGCTCGTACATAAGAATAAATAATACCTAACATAGTAGAACGGAAACTCCCGCTCCGGACGGGCTCAAGGTCACGATATTAGAGTACTCGTTAGACGAGCTACTCAATCAGACTGTCACGGCCGGCGTCGCCGCACGCGCGTTTGTTTGTTTATAATTTGGCTGTAATAGTTTTACGTGAGCCTGTTTGTATTTTATTTTATATTTGTAGGTAAGTAATATTTCTTACTTAAATCACCTTAAATGGCTTCGTTTGGTATGGCACTTATAATAACTTCTTATTTAGAAGTGTCTATAACATGTAGGTACGTAATGGTTTATAAATTTCATATTTTGTAAAACTAGAATAAAATAATGATTTCAAAGTAAAGAAAAACTTGTATTTTAGCGATATTATCTTTAGATGTAAGTATAATAATATTTAACAGCAAGCAACCCTAGCAACACGCCTGGACGACAGAGGGGTGTAACGACGTGAAGGGGGAAGTAGGCATATAAATGGCGGCGTTTTGGACTCTGTCACCAGAGATTCCGTTCTACCCTTTTACTATTTATTCTTATGGCCCATAAATTTTAGCGGCTTTCCGAAGCAACCTGTATGTGTCGATAGTTGATAGAATTTGGTTGATAAAGTTACTTAGTTGAATAGCCGTCGAGAATAGAGACGCTTGATCAAGGGCGTCATAACTATATGTATGGATCTATAGCACAGTTGACACCTATAATTATGTCTGTAGATTCAGTAGGCCGGGCACGAAGCATACGAATCCTGCGTAACGTTACGTTATCGTATCGAAATCGAGAAACCTCATACTAAATTTTTAAATTTTATTTTAATTTTTTAGTTCCAACCGACCGTAGTCACGGGCGGGCGCTATTCCAAACGTCATACAAACTTCTCGACAACGTTTGCTACTCGATTACATTACGCAGGTTTCGAATGTTCGTACTCGGGCCTCTGATAAGTAATTGCTAGAGCAACCATGAGATATAGAGCCTTTTCTGTAATGGGAAGAATGAACAAACATTAAACGTTTTTACTTGCGTGAAAATCAACATAATGATATACATAATAATGGAATTTTTTTCATAGAGTTAAATGAAATATGTACCTACAATAAAAACTAGAATTAAAAACTAAACTACTTAACAAAATCTAAATTATATCTAAAAACGGAACGGAAGTACCCCTTGGCATGGTAAAAATAAGAAGAATAAGAAAGAAAATAGTTTATTGTTCAAACTGTGTACATTTGTGGTAGCTAGCATTTATGATTTAAATCGTCTCAACACTTTGCTCATTTCATCATCATCATCAGCCTATTGGCGTCCCACTGGCGACTGGCGGCACAGGCCTCCTCTCAGGATGAGAGGGCTTGGGCTATAGTTCCCACGCGGGCCCAGTGCGGATTGGGAACTTCACACACACCATTGAATTACTTCGCAGGAGTGTGCAGGATTCCTCACGATGTTTTCCTTCACCGAAAAGCTCATGATAAATTACAAATGTAATTTCGCACATAAGTTCCGAAAA
Organism: Clepsis dumicolana; assembly: GCA_963691665.1. Taxonomy (NCBI): domain Eukaryota; kingdom Metazoa; phylum Arthropoda; class Insecta; order Lepidoptera; family Tortricidae; genus Clepsis; species Clepsis dumicolana. Next base: position 3,861,199 of record OY829529.1, read on the forward strand.
ACTCAGAGGTGCGAGCAGGGGGTTTGAACCCACGAACCTCTGCTTGAGAGGCGATAGGTCAAACCACTAGGCTATCACGGCACCGGACGCACAATATTATCAACTTAATTTAAAAAAACAATTTTTAATATTATTATGTTTTACAGCCTAGCGTGGGACACTTCATCAGGCTTACAATAAAAATAATAAAATGTTTTACAGAAGTATTCAAAGATGCTGGCATTATGGCAATTATATATAATTAATAGGTTTTTAGAAGTTTATTTACTGAACACTTTATTGATAGGTACCAAATTTAAAATTGCTCTAATTTACGATTCAGGATTCTTCGCCTGCTAGTATTTACTGACCTCCAACTTCATTCCATACAATTTCGTATTTTTTTAAGTCTACACTCAAATTAAGGTGGTGTTGGAAGTCTTAAATATTTTTTAACAACATGTGAAAAGTACGAAAAAGTGACACAAACAAAATATTGATAGACAAATCAAGAGATGCTATGAGTTTATTTATAACTGTCTCTCAAGCGGTCTTTGGAGCTTATTCCCTCTGGAGGCTATAAATTATTTTACTGCACAAAGGCAGAAAAATGAACGTTTCTGACAGTTATTTTCCGTCATTTCTTTCCCCCAAGGCATGAGGACACGTGTATGACATATTTAACTGCTTTGCAGTATTAAGTGTTTATTTGGTATGAAAGTAGAATAAGAATCTTTGTTAGTTTTAGGGTAAATAAAACTAACAAAGATTTAAGAGGTCGTTTTAATGGCAACGTCCATTAAATATCGTTCTAACTTCATTTTACACTGTGTTATCACAAATAACGCGTCTTTTCGCAAAAAAAAATCGTTCAGAATTCTCACCGAATACGTAAATCACTTTTTTTTTTATATTATAAATAACAGCCAGTGCTCATCAGTTGGACGTATTTACGTCCCACGGGCACAGGCCTATTATCTATTTAGGCTGATGATGATGATGATTATAAAAAAGGTATGATAATAATATTAAACATGGAACTTCTAACCTATTAAATTCTCTATGTTTACATTGGTGTATGTCACAAGTCAAAGTGAATTATGCTTATGATGTAGTGACAGAATTATAATTGCGACTTGAATATTCGGGCATTTTCAGAAAACTGTGTACCCTTAACTTTTTTTGAATTGCCTAACAAATTTTTGATTATTTCTGCTCAGAATCACGAGGACTATCTATTTAAATAATAAAAAAAAGTGTCCCTAGTTTTTTGTCAGTTTTGTGACGCGTTTTTACATACATTCTATATGGACCGTCACAAAACTGACTAATAATTTTTCTATGGAAAAATGTAGGACATTTTTGGAAAAAAGGGTACACAGTTTTTTGAAAATGCCCATTTACGACTTGTTTGTGATGCAGATATCTTAAGTATTAAATACGAAAAAAAAATTATAAAACGTGAAAAAACGAGTTGAGATATTAATATATAATTAATGTATTTTCATATTTTGTTTTTATTGTTTAAATAATGTAGTACAGTGTGGCTCTAAAAAGTTGAAAATGCAGCCTTTTTAGCGTCTGCCCCAGGGGAGCGCCTTAACGATGTTGATACTCCACCAGCTACACCGGTTCAACAATATAAAAAAACCGGGCAAGTACGAGTCGGACTCGCGCTCGACGGTTCCGTAGAAATATTTTAACGCTTTTCCCCAGTGTTTTAAGAAGTCCAGTGTTAGCAGAGCCCTGCTTTTAAGCAAAATGTACGCAGTGTGGGGTCAACTTATATTGGTCTGTGAAATCTACAGACAGACATAAAAATTTAAGATTTTGAGACTTTTCGGAGTGGTTGTGCTATAAGAGCTACCTTCATACCAAATTTCAAGTTTCTAGGACATCGGGAAGTACCCTTTAGGTTTTTGGAAATCGGCAATTTGTATGGAAATGGCCTTTTTAATGACTGTATCTTTTGATTGCGTTGACTTAGAAGGTTGATTTTTTCACAGCTTCAAGGGACCGCAGGCTTGAGTATTTGATATTAATTTCAGCATGCTACCTCCACGCGTTCCAGAGAAAAAGGGTCTTGACAGACAGACAGACAGGCAGACAGACAGACGGACAACAAAGTTATTCTATAATAAGAGTTCCGTTTTTTTCCTTTTGAGGTACGGAACCCTAAAAAATATAAAAATGTAAAAAAAAACAAATATACGTATCCTTTTCTTTCTTTCAATATGGCACCAGTATCAACAGTATCGCCCTCACAGTCTGCTGTGCGCGTGACGAAGGTGGAATGTGTGCGTTTCATTCCAGCTAGAGACGTGACAGAGTATCCGACCAAAACATGTACAACATATAATGATACGTAAAGGCCTGACCTTGTGAGGTGCGGCCATGTTATGCAATTTCTATGGAACTCGTTTGAATTGTCAAACGTTAATAAAAGAAAATAATAATTAATCCTCACTTTTGTTCACTAATGTTATACCGACAAACGTTTCACAACTGAATCGTTTCGCAAAATAATCATTCTGTAACCCGCATTTTTTTTCTGAAACTATAAATATTTCTGGATTTTTATAAGACAAACAAAACCTATTAACCTATAGGATTCTACAAGATACAATGATAATTGTAAGTTTGGAAATAAAAATCGGACAAGTGCGTGTCGGACTAGCGCACGAGGGTTCCGTAGAAAGGTTTTAACGGTTTTCCCCAATGTTTTAAGTAGTTCAGTGTTAGCAGAGCCCTCCTCCTAAGCAAAATGTACGCAGTGTGGGGTCATCTTATATTGGTCTACGAAATCTACAGACAGACATAAAAAAAATAGATTTTGAGAATTTTCTGACTGGTTGTGCTATAAGAGTTACCTTCATACCAAATTTCAAGTTTCTAGTACAACTGGAAGTACCCTTTAGGTTATCATGATACTCGGGACTTAATCGCGTAAAAAACTTTTATATTTAAATTTGAATACCCTTACCCTTTAGGTTTTCGGGGTACGGCAATATGTATGGAAACAACTTTATTAAGGACTGTATCTTTTGATTGCGTTGACTTAGAAGTTTGAATTTTTCACAGCTTCAAGGGAAGCCTAAAAATAAACAAAAAAGATGATCTTGAAAGCGAATTGTGAAATAATCATTTTGCAAAACGAATCAGTTGTGAAATGTTTTTCGGTACAATGATCGGATACCGGTGCCAACTATTGAAGCAGTGTCGGCCAACATTTACCTTAGTTATTATAGAAGTCATTATTACTTCAGGCAAACTGACAATTTTTCCTTAAGTTCAAAACAAAAGTTAACCGACAAAATTGCCGAAATCGACAGCAAAAGTGACATTTATTATCCCTTCCCTCCCCCTCCCTGACATCCCTTCATTCACCGACAAACACTCCATAAACCACATTGGCCCCTCATGTAGACCGAATCTCGTTAGCGTAAGGCGTATAATGGCGTAACCGAGGGATCATGGATCCTTGTCGTGGCTGAATCTTCGGAGCTAATGAAAATGGACTTCTTGTGTACCAATTGACAGGGTTTCGGAAATCAGGGAGTAAGATGCTGAACTGATTATTAATGTCTGGTTAAGGCAAAACAAGGTCGCAGAATATACATTAAAAAATCTTTATACCAGGCGAAAGACGTCCATTGATGGACCTTGATTACCTTTCTCAAGGATCTCCGTGACGGTCTTGTGATACCCGTAGCCAATCGCTTCCCGCAATCTTTGCCAGATCGTCCGTCCACCTTACGACTTTACGTAGTTTGCACCAAATAAATACACGTAATTTTGGGTACGGGGGGAGGGGGGCTAGTCTAAACTTCATCACGAATCACCAGGGGAAGAAGAGCTTAAAAAGTGGGCTAAAAACATCTGTTTTATGTTTTAACCCCCATATTTAGTACCTAGACACAATCTGTGAAATTTTCAAGTGTTTATGTATTAGGTTAGGTACGATTCAAAAGATACAGCTCCTGAAGTACTTTAGGTACGGAACCTCAAACAGTAATCGAGGCATTCGTATGGAAAAACACAATAGCAATTTGCGACGGCCATGACACAAATTCAACGGATCTTTGCCGACGCCAAACAGGGGCTGTGGAAACAACAGCCATTGCTATCGAAGTGTTGTTGTAAACAGTCGTTCCAGGTCTAACCCCGCATTTACACTGTTAAGAAAATTACGCAAGTTACATTACATTGCTTGGCCGTGAAGCGAGCAAGTTAAAATTGGTTGATCGAGGGCAGCTATGTAAATTCCGAACCGCACTGTTGCATCTTGGGGAGCAGCGCCCCACCACCATCTTGGGGCGCAATGAAGGACCACATCCCGGGGCGGCCAGTGGGCGTCGCGGTAGCAACCTTAGGGGCATCCCGTGGCGTCTATCAATGGCCAATAGGGGACGCGTGTGATTTTTAATGGGTATGCCCACACTCTGTGTGGGAGAGCCCCATAGACCCCGTTTCCCAGAACACGGCACATGCATAGGGCCGCTATATAATAAGGTCTTGGTCACGGATACTGGACGTCCGTGGCTCACAAGTGTGGGTCCGTCGAGAAGAATGGCGTGCCAAGTGTTCCTGGTACGCCATCGCTGGGCTGAGGGGATCCCGGGTCCCCCAGCAGAAGAATCTGACACCGGATAGCAGACTCTTGACAGGGTCGTTGTATAACGCAACGCAAGGTGGCGAGTAAGAGACATCAAGGGGGTTTTAGCGGGTAAGATCCCCACATAATCCCCTGTTGCGTTTCGTTCGGTCAGTGAGAGTGCCGGAGGCCCGATCCCCCGCCCCTTTCCTCTATCCCTTTGCCTCCTTAAAGGCTGGCAACGGACTAGCAACTCTCTTGGGGTTGCTGGCTCTTTCAATGAAAATAAAATACCCCATCGCCACGGGGAGGCGATGCGGTATCTGGTAGCAGATATCCCCCAAAAATAAGGGCCGCAATGTAATGCAACTCACGCAGTTTTTCTTACTACGAGTACTCTACTGTATTAGCGGGTAGCAGGCTAATTTTAGCTGTTCCCAGGTTTTTGCGGTGAAGGTGTACTTGTAACTTCGAATGTCCAGAACTTGTTCACCGATAGTCATTTACGATCTGGGTAGTGAATAGATCGAGGAACAAAAGTTGTCTAGACTTAGGGTGAAATCTGATTAGATTTGCTAGAAGTGCCCTAAAATTTTGTCGTTATCTGTTGGAATTATCTTTTTTTTTTTTTTGGCAAATAAGTGTTATCTTATCTTATCGTCTTATGCTGTCTTATCTTTTTAACCCCCGTCGAAAAAGAGGGGTGTTATAAGTTTGACCTGTGTATCTGTGTGTCTGTGTATCTGTGTATCTGTCATCATAGCTCCCAAACGGATGGACCGATTTCGACGCGGTTTGTTATAGTCGAAAGCTAGTTTAATCGAGATGGTTCTTAGCTAAATTTCATTAAAATTGGTACACCCGTTTTTGAAATATTGCACTTTGAAATGACAATGTCGGGGGTTTTTCAACTTTTCTAAGTTGGTTAGATTATCTCACCTTCGGGTGTCGTTCGCGTACCTTGTGAAACAGGCCTCCTCTCCCAACCATTGTTTATAGTTCGCAACGCGGGCCCAGTATGGATAGGAAACTTCACGGACACCATTGAATTGCTTCGCAGGAGTGGGCAGGTTTCCTCACGACGTTTTCCTTCACCGAAAAGCTCATGATAAATTACAAATGTAATTCCGCACGTAAATTCCGAAAAACTCAAGAGGTGCGAGCAGGGGTATGAACCCACGACCCTCTGCTTCACAGGCCATAGGTCAAACCACTAGGCTATCACGGCTTTTCTAACGTTAGCGTAACGTAGCTATCATCATTTTATTAGTTCTGTGCCTCGAAAGTGGCAGAGAAAATTGCTCCTATTTTTCACCTCTAAGGATTTGGTAGACAGCTGTGTCTTCGTTGCCGCCGTATAATAAACATTACATCGTATAACAACATTACATCGTATAACAACATTACATCGTATAACAACATTACATCGTGTAACAACATTACATCGTATAACAACATTACATCGTATATCAACATTACATCGTATAACAACATTACATCGTATAACAACATTACATCGTATAACAACATTACATCGTATAACAGCATTCCATCGTATAACAACATTACATCGTATAACAACATTACATCGTATAACAACATTACATCGTATAACAACATTACATCGTATAACAACATTACATCGTATAACAACATTACATCGTATAACAACATTACATCGTATAACAACATTACATCGTATATCAACATTACATCGTATAACAACATTACATCGTATAACAACATTACATCGTATAACAACATTACATCGTATAACAGCATTCCATCGTATAACAACATTACATCGTATAACAACATTACATCGTATAACAACATTACATCGTATAACAACATTACATCGTATAACAACATTACATCGTATAACAACATTACATCGTATAACAACATTACATCGTGTAACAACATTACATCGTATAACAACATTACATCGTATATCAACATTACATCGTATAACAACATTACATCGTATAACAACATTACATCGTATAACAACATTACATCGTGTAACAACATTACATCGTATAACAACATTACATCGTATATCAACATTACATCGTATAACAACATTACATCGTATAACAACATTACATCGTATAACAACATTACATCGTATAACAACATTACATCGTATAACAACATTACATCGTATATCAACATTACATCGTATAACAACATTACATCGTATAACAACATTACATCGTATAACAACATTACATCGTATAACAACATTACATCGTATAACAACATTACATCGTATAACAACATTACATCGTATAACAGCATTCCATCGTATAACAACATTACATCGTATAACAACATTACATCGTATAACAACATTACATCGTGTAACAACATTACATCGTATAACAACATTACATCGTATATCAACATTACATCGTATAACAACATTACATCGTATAACAACATTACATCGTATAACAACATTACATCGTATAACAGCATTCCATCGTATAACAACATTACATCGTATAACAACATTACATCGTATAACAATATTACATCGTATAACAACATTACATCGTATAACAACATTACATCGTATAACAACATTCCATCGTATAACAACATTACATCGTATAACAACATTCCATCGTATAACAACATTACATCGTATAACAACATTACATCGTATAACAACATTACATCGTATAACAACATTACATCGTATAACAACGTTACATCGTATAACAACATTACATCGTATAACAACATTACATCGTATAACAACATTCCATCGTATAACAACATTACATCGTATAACAACATTACATCGTATAACAACATTACATCGTATAACAACATTACATCGTATAACAACATTACATCGTATAACAACATTACATCGTATAACAACATTACATCGTATAACAACATTACATCGTATAACAACATTACATCGTATAACAACATTACATCGTATAACAACATTACATCGTATAACAACATTACATCGTATAACAACATTACATCGTATAACAACATTACATCGTATAACAACATTACATCGTATAACAACATTACATCGTATAACAACATTACATCGTATAACAACATTACATCGTATAACAACATTACATCGTATAACAACATTACATCGTATAACAACATTACATCGTATAACAACATTACATCGTATAACAACATTACATCGTATAACAACATTACATCGTATAACAACATTACATCGTATAACAACATTACATCGTATAACAACATTACATCGTATAACAACATTACATCGTATAACAACATTACATCGTATAACAACATTACATCGTATAACAACATTACATCGTATTTGACTACACAGGCACACGACGGGATCGTGCTAAACCAGTGATGATTCTCGGGAATATTGCTAGAAACCGTTACCCATTCCGTTGAGTATTTTATTCATTTCATCATTTTGCATTGATGGGACTTCGGAAATAAATAGAGTTTTCGCGGAATAGTAAAATGAATTCATTTAGTTATTAACACATTTATGTACGTAGCGTGTATGTACCTAACCCATAATGTATAGGTATGTTTTTATAAATAAGAACAATAAGGTTGTTGACTGGTGTCAAAATAAAATTATTTACAGTTTCACTTATCAAGCTTCCGTAAATAGTCATAAAAAACCGATGCCTCACTCGTTACTGCAATTAAAATTATTTTTAATTTAACAAAAACTAACAAGAGGAGGCAGTTTGATCACTGAACATTATGACGTCATACTTCTGTAATTCAATACAAACTTCATACTAACGGATCCAATCAACTCGTTTTGACATTTAAAAAAAAGTTGGTGATTTGACCAAGAGGCAACAACTCTATTCGACCAAACTTTTTCTTCTGCCTATCTAAGCTTTGTTTTGCTAACTGTACTTATTGATGTCTACAGTCTTGTATTGTACTCAACTTATTAATATAACAATACCATATTTCAAGTCAATCTGACCTGGAAGTGGATCAAATAAAATTTACAAGATTTAATTACACACAGACAGGCACCGGGACAGATGAAACTAAAAGATTTTTTTTTATCAGTTTCGCTCACAGTCCGTAGAATTAAATGAAGTTCTTTATTCCGTAGGTTTGTTGCACCCAAAAGTCGCAATATCGTCTGTTACAAAATACGACACAATTTAGTGCAGCATTCATGTTTGTTTATTTCGTCTTCTTTATTTTTAACCCAAGACGCAAAAAGAGGGTGTTAAAAGTTCGATCGCTATGTGTGTCTGTCGGTGGCACAGTAGCTTTTAAAGTTTTTTTTTAATTAAAAGCAGGTTTTATAGCGATGGTTAGACACGGTTTATCAACATCGGTTCAACCGTTTTTTTTTTAGTTATTTGTTAAATGTTTTTTTTTGTACCGTGATTACAATGTAAAACCTGTTTTTTTAAGGCACATCACTGGCCCGGCCATCTTTAACATTGTTAGCTAAACGAACTCTTGTTTGACTGCTGACATTTTACAAATTGACATTAACAAAGGGGAATAACCGGTATTCTGTAAAAACTAGAATATACAGAACGTTATAAATTTGCCTGAATTTTCTACATCGCCGGGCTATCGTTTTAGGGTTCCGTACCCAAAGAATAAAACGGGACCCTATTACTAAGACTCCGCTGTTCGTCCGTCTGTCTGTCTGTCTGTCTGTCCATCCGTCTATCACCTCACCAGGCTGTATCTCATGAACCGTGATAGTTAGACAGTTGAAATTTTCACAGATGATGTATTTCTGTTGCCGCTATAACAACAAATACTGAAAATAGAATAAAATAAATATTTAAGCGGGGCTCCCACACAACAGACATGATTTTTTAGACATTGACATCTGTGGACGAGTAGTGTAACTAGGCACCCATCTCATTACCTCCGCTACTCGCCACTAGATGGCGCTGTTGATAACTTTGCTATGTTTTTTTACAGTACCACCTGTCAATCACTTTGCTTTGTTTTTAGGGTTCCGTACCTCAAAAGGAAAAAGCGAAACCCTTATAGGATCACTTTGTTATCCGTCTGTCTGCCAAGACCCTTGTAGCCGATGTGCCTTACACCACCTCATTGACGCTGCATTGAAACAGAAGTCGTTCTGATAAGAACGTTAGTAATTAACGTCTGCCAAGGAACGAGAACATTTAGCGTGCGCTCGCGTCGGGAGCTCGGGACGACTGCGGCGCGAGCCGATCTGCGCAACAGTTTTGTTCCGATACTACGGAAGGACTACGGCGGACTGAGGAAACATTGGCGCTACCCGTATTTATATGCGAGCGAGGAGGCCACGCCCCATCACGCCACTTTTCGTGTATCTCTTTTAATTATATAGATTTTAAGTGAAACAGCATTTTGTATCCTCGCGAGTACACTCACTAGGTTTAAGGTAAATTATTGTTATATAAGGAATCATTTTATAAATATACATTCATTCCATTTAGAAGACTTGTACAACTTAATTAGGAGTTTTATTCCACGGCAACCACTCTCCTAAACCCTTTTTCTCTGGAACGCGTGAAGGTAGGATGCTGAAATTAATATCAAATACTCAAACCTGCGGTACTTTGAAGCTGTGAAAAAATCAACCTTCTAAATCAACGCAATCAAAAGATACAGTCATTAAAAAGGTCGTTTCCCTACAAATTGCCGTACTGTGAAAACCTAAAGGGTACTTCCAGTTGTCCTAGAAACTTGAAATTTGATATGAAGATAGCTCTTATAGCACAACGACTCAGAAAAGTCTCAAAATCTTAATTTTTTATGCCTGTCTGTAGATTTCGCAGACCAATATAAGCTGATCCCACACTGCGTACATTTTGCTTAGGAGCAGGGCTCTGCTAACACTGGAGTTCTTAAAACACAGGGGAAAAGCGTTAAAATCTTTCTACGGAACCCTCGTGCGCGAGTCCGACTCGCACTTGCCCGGTTTTTTATAGATAATGGTACGGAACTCTTCGTTCGCGAGTCCGACTCACACTTGGCCGGTTTTTTCTGTCCTTTCCTTTTTGTATTTTTAACGTCGCAATATTCTTTGCCGAATTGTCTTTGAACCTTAATAACGACGGTAGCTAAATTGTCGTGTTTGATATTCTACAAATTACATTTCTTTTCGGGTAAATTTCTGATATACATATAACGCTTGAAGGCGTGGAAGACATAAGCGAAGAAATTGACGTTAAGTATCTTGATTTTTGTACTTTTTGTGGAATGATGTTTTGATGATAAAATATTTATAGGTTAATCTCTTCGGCATTTCGCCATCTTATTCTGTCAAACGGTACAAGATAGCGCGGGAAAGAGATGCGTATGCCATTTATTAAAAAAAAATCTAAATGTTAATATTTTCAAAATTGCTTTCTTGATTTTAGAAATTGTCACAGGCCGTTTACTTAAGGGAAACAGTCTGTTCTTGGTAGCGTATCTAGGGTTTTTATGAAGGAAACAAATTACGTTTATTTTCACAAAAAAAAGATAGGCTAACAAGTAAGGAAAAATAGAGAATCTCAGGGGATTGAGTACGAAGACACTTTTGAAAGTTACTAGGTTCGATTACACGCTAACGTGGCCTACACTTCCCTCGGGTGTCTGGATCCTCCGGCGACGGCGAAAATAGGACGCAGGCGTCGTAGAACAACCAGGAGTGACCAGGGGGCTCGTGTGATGTCGTGGTGTAGAGATGGTGTGAAGGGGACCGTAGCGTGCCAACGGCTAGCATCTGATCAGGCTGCGAGAGGTCGGCAGGGGTCCGTTAGGAACCAGTAGTGGGTGGAGAGATTTTCCACGGGTAGCCTAGTTGCCCTGTAAATAACTTCGTGTGAGCCAAACGTCCATAGTATGCTCGCAGTGCCATGTTCCGCTCTCCAGTCCGACCATTCACGAGGGAGTGGGAACCAGATTAGCAGTACATGACAATACGGAGGGTCATACGGATTTACAATTTAGCTAGAGTCAGAGAGTAAGCTTTTACAGGTTTCAAGTGAGAGTGTATAACAGATTTAGACAAAGTGACCGTTGGAACTTTAAATTCCAACCGTTCTAGGAAGCCGTTAGGTTTTAAGATAAGCGCTACGTCTATAACCGTAGAACAGTGAAATAGGGACGGATTAAATTATAATTAAATGGCCGGAGCGCTATTAAGGTACAGTAATGCTTCGGACATAGTGGAAACCAATAGAATTAAAATGAATTACAATAAAAGACACAAGTAGTGTAACACAATGATAAAGTACAGAAACGATCAGTATTCTTACCAAGTTCTGGGCTGGCTGGTTCCACTCAGGTGTAGAGAAATGTACGGTCTCCCGGCCGTACAGGCGGTTTTATGGTTGCATGGAACCGGATACGGATAACCAAATGATTTTGAATTGGGCGACGCCCATGGGCGTGTCTGAGTTTCTCATTTTGAATACCAACGTATTATTTCTGTGTAGTGTGTAATGTAGTTTTTTATGTGTTTTGTGTTGGCTAAGTGCAAGTAGTGGTTGTTAATTAATTAATTTACAACCGATGCAGTTTTTAATTAGATTTAAAATAATATTATTTGCCTAAGTGCAGAAAAGCGCCATCTAGCAGATTGTGGCGTAACTTTTAATGTCCAAGAGCTAGCGTATTTTGACAAAATGAAGATAATACGTATCATTTGAGGTATATTTTACGTGAAATAATTTAACCGTATCGTATCAACAGGAGCCCAAACTTGGTATGTTTCGAAAATTATTTTCGTTGTAATTTAAAACGAGTGGCTGAAATGTATTGATGTGGTATATTTTTATAATCGTCTCCAAAAGCCCTTTCATTTGATACCACACACGATTGGTTTCGATACAAAAAAAAATATTTTTCTTTGATTGAAAAAAAACTGTTTTGACCTCAAGTATACGTCTACCAAACGGCCATCCCGTACATCGCTTTGTGGTTTTTCTACGAATTTGGGGTCGTACAACTTCCACTGGGTACAGTTAATGACGGAGACTTTAAATACACTAACTCATTTGTAAAGATTAGCCTTGTTTAATTTTTGCTTATTTTCAAACAATAAAAGAAATAAAAATCTCGAAGTATGGTCACCGTACAACCGTACATTCAATAATTGAGTGTCGGGGTACTTGTCAAGTTTACAAATAAGAATAAGAATATGTTTATTTTCCATTCAAGTTTACAGTACACAATACATTTTTAATACGTACAAAGATAGTAAGTCACATAGAGGACAACATATTATGTAAATGTGACATATCCAGCGGCTCTCGCACTAGACTCTGGGTCTGTATCGCGAGTGCCCTGGCCCTGCCCTGAGTACAAAATTAAGTAATTAGAGTTAAGGTTAAAGTTAAGAGAAGATGAAGTTATAATCATAAAATGAAACAATTCTGTGCATGTGTGTATGTGATAGTGTATGTGTGTGTGTGTGTGTGTGTGTGTTATCACTTATCACTGGTATCAGATACCAATCTTTTTTTTATACGACAAAGAAGGCAAACGAGCAAGTGGGTCACTTGATGGTAAGATCACCACTGACGTGGCTTTTAAAACGTGCACAAGCCGTGCATTTCCTCAGTGACTTGTAGGTATGCCCGCCGTTTTCCGGGTCATCATCATCATGTCAGCCGAAAGGCGTCCACTGCTGGCCGGCGGCCTCCCCCAAGGCTCTCCACTCAGACCGGTCTTGTGCTGTCCGCATCCACCGCGGTCCCGCGATATTTACCAGGTCGTCGCTCCATCTTGTTGGAGGCCTACCGACAACTCGTCTCCCGGTCCGGGGACGCCATTCGAGAACCTTCTGACCCCATCGGCCGTCAGTCCTGCGAGCAATGTGCCCCGCCCACTGCCACTTAAGTTTTGCAATTCTTCGCAATTTTTCCGGGTGTGAAGGAATAATGTTAAAGCGGCGCTTCTCTCAGGGTAGTACTATTTCAGTACAATACCATTCAAAGGACTGAGTCCCTGACTAAGCACTAAAAGTTGGATGGATCCTTCAAGATAATTTATAACGATTTGTCGATTATACAGACCGGTCATTTTTCACATGACGGATGGTTTTTGCACGTGGTGTAATGCTTGGTCATTGAGATAAGGAAAGTGCCCGGGAATCCAGTGTTGTACGAGAATCTGACGTTTTTTGGAGTCAATGGTTTTAATTTTTTTATTGGTTTTGGTCCGAGTCGGACTTGAAGGGTACCTCCTATAGTTAAAATGGAAAACGTGAGGGTGATTTTAGGAATCAACGCTCGAAATTGGTGAAAATTTGTGTTGGTATTTTTTTACAAAATTCAGTTCGACACTGTAACTTCTACTAGTATTTCAAGTACGTAAGCTGTATAGCATTGATTTCGAGTGCAAATTATATTCGTAGCTATATTTAATACATTTTAGAATAATCACCAACATCTTGTTAATATTGTATGCCTTGGGAAAAAATAAGTCAATGTTCTTTAATTTGTCTAAACCATCAATCATTAGAATATTAAAAATGTCAAATAAGTAACTACCTATTTCCGTTAAAACTGGTAAGAAAATTACCTAGAACCGAATTATTGACAATAGATTATCAGCATTTTAATTTTGAATTTTAGGGCCCACTTAGCGAAGTGTGAAGGGCGATATAAGCAAAGTGCAGCCAAAAGTTGACATTGAGTTCATAAAGTATGAAAATTTGAACAAAGATAAACATGAGAGTGGACTGTAGCACTCTGAACATCGCCAAGTTTTTTTTATACGACAAGGAAGGAAAATGAGCAAGGGGTCACCAGAGGCCCGAGCACGAAGTTTTCGAATCCTGCGTAACGTAACGTATCGAAATCGAGAAACCTCGTACTAAATTTTCGTTCCAAATACGCTCACGGGCGGGCGCTGTTCCAAACGGCATCCAAATTTCTCGATAACGTTTACTACTCGATTACGTTACGCCGGTTTCGAATGTTCGTACTCGGGCCTCTGATGGTAAGTGATCACCACGCATAGACACGCGCAATCCCGGGGGGTTTGCAGATGCGTTGCCAACCTAGAGAGCTAAGATGAAATGCCTCTTGTGCCCGTAATTACACCGGCTGTCGTCTCCACACCGGAACACAACAGTGCAAGCACTGCTGCTTAGCGGCAGGATTAGCGAGTAAGATGGTGGTAGCGATCCGACCGGACATTGCTCATTTATTAATTTATCTGTTTGCATGCAATATGACGGTTATTACCATAGCGTTACGATACTTAAAATTATTAACATAAGTAGGTACATGACTGATTAAAAACAAAATGACACGCAACTCTCACTCATCCTGGGGCATCACTACAACATTCGACAATCGAAGTTCGTATCGTGTTGGACCGCTCACTCTCGTATTTAACAATATTAGCGTGAGCTGGACGGCACGACATAGTTCGAATATTGCACTTCGTAGTATAGGGGCTGCATCTAGCTGCCTCCTCCATTCCATCTCCAGTCGCGCTATCTTGGTCACAAACAAATCAAATCGCCATCTAGGAGCTTTTTCAATGATTTCATAGATGGCGCTGTTGTATTAAGCAGAGATCTAAAGTGCTATGCTTGACGTTTGGCAATCTCAACTCTCAATGTAGCCCGAGACCTCTCGGGATCTCTCGGGGTCTCACGTATTTTACCTTGAAAAGGAATGAAAATGTAATATTCAGTATAAGCGTAAGTCAACCGCGCTTGGTGAGGGTTAAGTACCTTTTATCTTAAACGGTCTAGTATATTCGAATTAGGTATTCATGTTTTTGAAATGAATAAGTTTTGTAACTTGTGTGGCATGATATCTACAGGTGCGGTATTTAAAAAACACTCCCCTCCTCCACCTTTTATGAATAATAATATTCTTACTTTCCCCTGTATGTACATTTATGAAATTTGTGTTTTCGTACATAAATACAAATACCTATTCGTGGAATTGAGGACCATGGGTTCTCGTGAGACTAAATTGCAATATAAATACACTTTACATAAGCCCTCTGTGAGACAGGCACTTTCTTCGAAAAATTCATATGTGATGTGTATTCTAGTTTATAATAAACTACCTAACCTTTTAAGAGCAAGACTTTAAATGTATTCAAATCACAGATCCATAAATGGCTTGTACAAAAATGTTTTTATAGCGTTAATGAGTTCCTGAATGATATATGACTGTTTGTAAATTGTTTGATTTGTAAATTTTATTTAATTTGATTTCGTCTATTAATTATTTGACGATACGATAATAATGAATATATTCTTTTTTATTTTATAATAATTTATAATAAATAATAAGAATTTTGACACCATATGATGATAATTGTATTTAAACTGACATTTATTAGATTAAATTACTGTCTGTACACCTCCAAAAGTAGAGTTATGGTGAATCCAATTGTGAAATTGTTTAATATGTACCAGCGATGTAACCCATTTGTCACAAATGTGTCACCTCTTACGGGTTTTTTAATTTTTTTAGGAAAACTATAATACCTAGATACAAAAAAAGTGTCAAAGGACAAAGGAAAAAAATATGCTCATTAAATTCTAACATGCCAGTCTTATATCCTATTTAGGTAGGATTGTCGGTTTTCAAGCTATTAGCTCCACTACGTCGTCAAAAAAATCGTACCTCCGCGAAAATAAATTTCAAACATTGACTGCAAATCATAGACGGCACAGGGAGTCGACTTTTGAATCTCACTTTGTGAATAAATCATAGACGGCACAGGGAGTCGACTTTTGAATCTCACTTTGTGAATAAATCATAGACGGCACAGGGAGTCGACTTTTGAATCTCACTTTGTGAATAAATCATAGACGGCACAGGGAGTCGACTTTTGAATCTCACTTTGTGAATAAATCATAGACGGCACAGGGAGTCGACTTTTGAATCTCACTTTGTGAATAAATCATAGACGGCACAGGGAGTCGACTTTTGAATCTCACTTTGTGAATAAATCATAGACGGCACAGGGAGTCGACTTTTGAATCTCACTTTGTGAATAAATCATAGACGGCACAGGGAGTCGACTTTTGAATCTCACTTTGTGAATAAATCATAGACGGCACAGGGAGTCGACTTTTGAATCTCACTTTGTGAATAAATCATAGACGGCACAGGGAGTCGACTTTTGAATCTCACTTTGTGAATAAATCATAGACGGCACAGGGAGTCGACTTTTGAATCTCACTTTGTGAATAAATCATAGACGGCACAGGGAGTCGACTTTTGAATCTCACTTTGTGAATAAATTCTCATGCATGACATTGACATCACCATTTGCCAAAATCCTTATTCTTGAATGTCATTCCCGTCTACTAACATGCATTTCTGTCCTAGACAAGCATGTCAACGTAGTAGATTCAGGTCAGCTGTCACTGCCAGTGGTCAAGAAGTCACTCAGTGATCTCGTTTACGAGTGGGTAGGGGCATGAGAATTTTAGTCAAAGAGATTCAAAAATACGAACTTTTTAGAAATCAGTGAATTTAGTAATCGTGTGAGATTCAAAAATCGATCCCTGATCTGTGACAAACGGATGGACAGACAGACACGTGAAGATCAATAAGGGTTTCGTTTTTTCCTTTGAGGTACGGGAACCTCAACGGAACGGAACAGGTAAGATGAACTTCCCAATGTCCGACACAGTAATTTCAATAATTGGCACCCTGTTTGTTGGTGGCCTGTTTTAGGGTTCCGTACCTCAAAAGGAAAAAACGGAACCCTTATTGATCTTCACTTCATACAGGATCACTTTGTTGTCCGTCTGTCTGTCTGTCTGTCTGTCAAGACCCTTTTTCTCTGGAACGCGTAGAGGTAGCATGCTAAAATTAATATCGAATACTCAAGCTCGCAGTCTCTTGAAGCTGTGAAAAAATCAAACTACTAAGTCAACGCAATCAAAATATAAGTACAGTCATTAAAAAGGTTGTTTCCATACAAATTGCCGTATCCCGAAAACCTAAAGAAGTTGTCCTAGAAACTTGAAATTTGGTATGAAGGAAGCTCTTATAGCACAACCACTCCAAAAAGTCTCAAAATTTCAAAATTTTATGTCTGTCTGTAGATTTGACAGACCAATATAAGTTGACCCCACACTGCGTACATTTTGCTTAGGAGCAGGGCTCTACTAACACTGGACGTCTTAAAACACTGGAGAAAATCGTCAAAATCTTTCTACGGAACCCTCGTGCGCGAGTTCGACTCGCACTTGGCCGGTTTTTTATAACAATGAATGATTAGAAATTAGGTGAATTAAAATATTTAGGTCCTTACGGTCTTTTTAAAAATATTGAAACTTAAAAGTGTCTACTGCAGATGTATAAGCATAAATAATATTCAGTGATAAATTTGTATTCTTTGAAATCTTTACTACGCACAAAAAAATATCCAGAAATTTGTCCTGTACTTAACGATTCTTGGCCTATACCTATATTTTAACCCTACCTGTAGCTGTACATAAGTTTGTGTTGCCAGCTCAAACCTGTCGAGATTACCGAGCGTAAACTTAAATGATTGCCAAAGTTTCCTCGCACAGACTAACAAAGACTGACGGTTCAATGCACCTAGACAGATTTTTAATACCTTATAGTATTCACAATGTAAATGCGAAAATCATGTGTTTCAGTTAGCGGCTGTGTACGTATTGTGCGCAAGTATCTGTCTACTAAACTAGCGATAGAAAAATAAAAAGATGTCGAATGGAATGGAAAACGACAGGTGATTGAGCATAACGAATTTTCATGGTTAATAGGGTTTGCTTTGCACAAACCAAATGGCTTCGAAGCGTTTGCCATTGTCTGGACCTGCTGTAAATTATTGCTGCCAACAGCCACAAGTGACAGCAAATAAAATCCCTATCTGTTGGAAACACTTTCTGATAGCCTATGTTTTTTCTACATCTTTTAATTTTGACACCATCTATGTATTGATTTAAACTTTCGCGATTTTCACACATTATCATGATACTCGGGACTTAATCGCGTAAAAAACTTTTATATTTAAATTTGAATTTAAATACCTCGACGTTTCGGACGCGACGTTGCGTCCATGGTCTCGAAAGGACTGAAGAGGCGGGTATCAACATCTCCTAGCTGCACGGGTTCCTCGAACTACCCGCACTTACGCGACGCGATTAAGTCCCGAGTATCATGATAATGTTTGACACCGTCTGTTTGACTTACTTGTGAAAACAAAACTGGACTTCGAGCAAGCCTAAATATAGTTTTATTTACAAGTGGCGACCGTGAAAGGTTTGGGTAATTTTGTATTTAAAACATCGTTATAAACTAGAGACCTAGTGGAAGACCACGTTTGGACGTTAGGATGTTAGTACGTACATCCCAGCAGTGCAGTGTGCTTGTGGTTTTGTGTCTTTCGCCCCAAAGCGAGAGGATGTTGGAAACTCTTTTTGACAGCCTATGTTTTTTCTACATCTTTTAATTTTGACACCGTCTGTTTGACTTACTTGTGAAAAAAAACTGGACTTCGAGCAAGCCTAAATATAGTTTTATTTTACAACACCTATCCAATACCACTTCGCTCATGAAGCAAGCATGAAGCAAATTTCTGACCCACCGTGGAACGTTTTCACAGTAAACGGCATACCTAGTGACATCGCATTGCTTGACAAGGAAAATCAATGATGTTTTACTGTGAAAACTTTATATGGTGGGTTAAGTATTAACTTGTTCGACATGTTAAATATACATGCCAAATAAAGGGTTTCTAAATAAAAATCGATTATTTTCATTTATTCAGAAAATAGTTCCATCTCTTGCCACTAATGCGTAACTGTAGAAGTTCCGTAGTGGGTGAGCCGCTTGATTAAGCTACTTATAGATGGCGCTGAGGAGAGATCTTCCAAATAAAAATATGACACAAGGCACTGAAAAATTCGTTAGGTACACCAACGTTAAGTATAGCTTAATTGGTGGAGCGTGGTACGGATTACCGAGATTGCTGGTTCATGTCCAGATGCTTAACGGATTTTTCTTCGCATTGTCATTGTATGTTGAAAGGATTTCTACTTCCAAGAGTCTATGAGCTAAGCCGCGGACAAACAGACAGACGGACGGACGTGACGAAATCTATAAGGGTTCCTGTTGACTCGGAACCGGAACTCAGAAATAGTAAGGTATGTAAATGTACGTAAATACTTTATTGCACATAATAATACAAAATAATTCCCTACAATAAATGTACAAAAAACAGAAAGTGTAAAATGTAATGTAGTAAGACTATTTTTCAAATAAGTACTGCTGTACCGTCAGTTAGTTTCCTGTCCGAATTCACAGTTCGATATCCATCGAAACTTGAGAGTAAGTTGCCAGCTTGTTCCGGCCCGTTTTTCCCATAAGGGCAACCTTATTAGGCCGCCATATTTGAGCGCGTGTAGGTCCTTTTGAAGCCTTGAGAAGACTTTTGAGGTCGTTTGGGGTCATTACGAAGACGTGTAAAGATTTTTAATGTAAAATTACATGAAATTTGCCATGACCGAGCACGACTTTTCGAAACCTGCGTCACGTAAAATCGAATAGTAAACGTTGTCGAGTTTGTATGACGTTTGGAACAGCGCCCGCCCGTGAGCGCATTTGAACTAAAATTTAATATGAGGTTTCTCGATCTCGATACGATAACCGTAACGTTACGCAGCATTCGTAAAGTCGTGCTCGACCCTCTGTAGTACTTCAACAGTAACGGCAACAGAGCCTGAAGACCGAACACGGATTCATCTGGGGCACAGCCGAATCACACTGATGCCCTAAAATACCTACCTACCTTCTAAAGGTACTTTGATCAATTAATAAAGAAATAATATAATATCGACGATTTAGTTATCGATATAAATTTCTAATAAAAAAATCTAAGGTAATTAATAGATAATTGGAAAATTTAAGTCAAGATAGCTCAAGTGCGTGTCATTTCCAGAGAATATTTATAGATAAATAGAATATGAAAAACAGTGCTCACAGTCATGCTCGTTACAGACCTCGCAAAATATTTCTTTGCGTTCTTGCTTTATTTAGGTTTCTACCTACCCGTTTCTACTGTTTCCTGTCGGCTCTGGCTATGTGTGTACAAATACAAACAATCGTGTAGTTTTCCGAATAAGTATTTGAAAAATGGCGACCCTTTCAGCAATTTGTTAAACCCAGACGTAGTACTATTAATTATTCTGTGCCCTGACGCAAAAAGAGAGGTGCTGTAAGTTAGAGCTGTGTATCTGTCGTTTCATTGTACCTCCTAAACGGAGGAACGTATTTGGACGCAACCACGCGGCTTTTTTTATCGAAAGCTAGTTCAATCCAGATGGTTCTTAACTAAGTTTCATAAAAATCGGTTCAATCGTTCCTGAGATATTGAACTTTGAAATGAAAATGTTATTGGTTTGTCAACTTTTCTAAGTTTTCTAAGATTATTATCAAAGAATGAGGCCTGCCCCCTGTCTCACAAAAGAATGAGGCCTGCCCCCTGTCTCACAAAAGAATGAGGCCTGCCCCCTGTCTCACAAAAGGTACAAGTTCTACCATTTGACATATTTGTCACATTTTAGTACGAAAAACTTTACAAATATGTAAAATTGTAGCATTTGTAATTTTTGTGGTATAGGGGCCTGGACGTGGAAGTGAGTTGACTGTTTTACTGTACTGTCTCAATAGGTTATGGGCCCATTGCCGGCAGTAAACCCACATCGGGGGTTGTAAACTTAAATAACGTTTTATTCGTTTCCAATGTAGGTTAGTTCATCACGTAGATAAGGTTTATGACGATTTAATAGAAAGTAGGAAAGGTAATGTTATACTTAATATACGTTTTCTTACTAAATACCACAGAATACTTAGTAGGTACAAATACCGACTGACGCGGGAGTTTTTCGTAAGCATTTCCGAAATCATGATTTTTTACAATACCGAACCATATAATCATCCGGAAATGAGAAAAATTGCGTACTTACCCACTTAATTAATAATTTCGAGGTATCCTACTCATCTTAACTAACAATCGGTTCCGTCGGATATTCAAGAAATTAAATCCTTTTTCAGAACACTGCCATCTGTTTCTGAATTCTTGAACTTGCTAATAAGCTGCATTCATAGCGTAACCAAACAGCAGTTTATACAATACCACCGTATTGTAGGAGTGTGTCAGTTCACGACTACTCCGTTAGATAGCGCTAAAATGAAATGGGCTAATATCACACACATATGCAGGCAAATAAAAGGTATGATTGAATGAGAGCTTAGGCTATAGTTCCCACGCGCGTCCGGTGCGGATTGGGGACTTTACACACACAAATCACAAATGTAATTTCGCATATAAATTCCGAAATACTCAGACATATGAGCCGGGGCTCGAACCCACGACCCTCTGCTTGAGAGGCCATAGGTCAAGTAAGTTAAAAACCACAATATTGGGTCATTTCATTAATTTCTAGCAATGATGTATAAAATACCACTAATTTGTGAGTTTGGTTTCAGGCGTAAACTGCTGAACCAATTTTGATGAATTGATCAGACCTTGGAGAATGATATAGGCTAGGCCATTAAAAACTGGTCAAACATGTCATACATTATGCTGTTCTCAGGAGTCATTGGCAGTAATGGTTACTAACCAAAAGCGACCAGTTGCCATAAACAAAAAAGTTGAAGTTGATATTGGCTACTTTTTCACTTTTTTATCCTGAAAAATGACAGTTCCCGCAGCATATTAATGGAATAAAAAGCAGTATATAAAATCTATTGATTTATTACTATGTCAAAGTGTCTTCGGAGCGTATGTACTCCCCGATGTCTGCTTGATGGAAGGCGATGGTAGCAAGTGGATCAGCATGCCGGCATTCCATAGTTGTACGTGAAGCCACTCCGAAGCCCAGGGGCATGTCAGACATGGAGTATATCACCACGCCTTGGTGTTTTGGCGTGTTCTCAGTTATTCTGCCGAGACCTGAAAGGGGAGACAGTTCATGTACCTTTGTGTGGTAATATTTAATGTACTGTAATGAGCATACAATGACAATGCAAAGAAAAATTCGTTAAGCAGCTGCTTAAAGAATTTTTCTTTGCATTGTCATTGTATGTTGAATTTCATTCTATGAATGTTTCATAAAAATAAAAACAAAAATAATCAATAAATTGATTATTTTCATTTACTGTAATGAGGCCAAAAATCTTATCTCTGGTTATGAATTAAACAGTCTATTGCTCTTATTCATAAACATCACTCAAGCCTCCGTTAGCTAAAATAGGTTTTGTCTCCTTACTAAAAGAAATGTCAATGTGACAAAAAAGGACAAACAAACTTTAACGGCACTTTAGTTAATAGGTTTATGAATAATAATAGACCAAAAATAAATATAAATTCACACAACTCACCACTTTTTATAACATGATGCCCATACAAAAACTGTTGTTCTGCTGAAGGTTTGACCCAAATCTTGTATGGTGCATAAGGCGCTATGTATGTCAAGGCAGTTATATGCAATCTGAATTTGTTGGTCTTTGTGAACTTGCCGAAACACATGCCAGCAGATATGAGAAAATCTGGCTTCACAGTTTGAGCTAGTTGAAGGAGTCTTTCTGATATGTAAAAGACTCGGTCTTTCTTCTCTCTGAAGCAGTAAGTGCCATCTGGTCTATCTATGAGGAGCTTCACGTTCACGCCGATACTGGAAATAAGGTAAATGACACGTTATTTAGAGGAAAACTTACACCCGAGTGCATAAATATTACGATGTTTATGTACCACACCTTGCGTGGGTTTCTTCATGAAAATGCAGTGGTACTTACTATTTGGTCAGCTTTTCGAACACAATCCGCATTCTGTCTTCGGATAAAACCTTCATTTTGATATTTTTATACAATTTTAAACAGTACAGATCGGAATAAACACCACACGTGTTTCGAGACACACCGCTCACACCGCTGAGCGAATTTCAACGTGAATGTGACAGTGACAGTGACACTGACGTTTAATTGTCGTTCTGAAATTAAGAAAAATGACGGAATCATAATAAAAAAAAACATTACGATACAGTGTAATTTAAAGATCAGAAAACTTTCGAACTTCAGAAAATAAATCCAATTTAATAAAAAGAATACGCTGTCAAATGAAATTACGTATTTTTCTATTACAAAAGTTTTTTTTTTACATTAGCAGTTCAAGAGAACAGAATAACTAACAGTATCAAGAGTTGTGATTTTAGTGAAGATTTTTTATCCATTCTTATTATAGTTTATGTCATTAGGCAAACCATATTTACATTTATTTGTAAATTTAAGTAAATATAAAGAAAAATCTGTTCTATAATTGATTACTGAACGACACTACTTCTCAGTCATTTCTCGATACTAACTTCACGTCAATGAAATGAGTGAACGAGAGGGCAAGAAAAGATCAGATAAAATCAAATCAGTTCCATTCACCCTTTGAGGAATCAGCTGTAGTGAGAGAAAGTGGTAAGTAGTTTTTGCAAACTTTTTCGCTAGTGGTGGTCTTTAGTCATTAATGTGACATAAACTCTGTTCCAAGTTCCAAGTATTTACATAACTATTGCTTGTGAATCATACAAATGAACATTTATATTTGTCAAGTGCACATCTGTTTTGTTTGAGTACATAACACGATAAACAAGTGAACTGATACCACGTGACGATCACTGCTTATTTTTAATAACCGGTTAGGTACTGCTGTCTGAAAACGAGGTTGGTTGCAATGTAATGTAATGCATCTTTAAACCAATTTTAGGAACTTGAGCTTGTCAATGTTTTGTCGATTATTCAGGTATCTTTCTTGTCGACTGATAAACCTGACTAGTTACGTATGTACACAAAAGTGGTCGCATTAGATTAATGCATTTTTATCGTTAGTAAACTTTAGTGGATCTGTACCAATAACTTATAATTACATTAAGGTGTAAATAAAACTATAAGGGTTCCGTTTTTGCCATTTTGGCTACGGAACCCTAAAAAAAGCCAAGTCCCAAAAAGTCGTTGGTGATGTTAAATAATAAAATAGAATAAGTCTATTATTAATAAAAACATTAGGTTCATAGGTTTATAAATATAAAATAAGTTCTAGGTGTTGGTAGGCAATAAAATAAAATAGCAACCAAGTAATGCTTACTGACCTTATCTCGACTGTCCACCGTGATTATTTATTTAGGTAGCCTCTGTTTACGGCATGTTTGGCTTTAATTGTGCTGAAGGTCATGTGACCGCCGCGATACTTACAACTTTTTGGTACAATGGTTGATCAAAATAAGCCTTACGCGGCTTGAATTACGTCATAACGATCCTTTAGGTTTTTGTAACATGCAAACAGGATTTAAGACTGATTGAAGATAAAGTCTGATTGAAGCGGAAAATAGGTGGATGCTATTAATTAGTAATGCCACTTAGGTGCATTACAGTGGTTATTACTCGTTTAATGATTGTAACGATTTTATGGCCAGCTCTAATTTCGGTCCAGTTGAACTGTGACTCACTATTGTGATCAAAGAAACCAAAATTTGCATATTTTATTAGGTTTCTATGGTTAATGTTTTCGCTCGACTACTTTAGTTACTCCCACATATTGTGATTTTCCCATCAAAAAGTTATGAGTATTTTCCTCATTTAAAGTTCTTCTTAAATACAACGACAACTTTAAAAAATATTAAGTCGTTTTTGTAATTCGCGCTTGGTAATACGTCTAAAGATTATTAAGTACAGTTTAAAAAATATCGTAAGCTGTAAGTTGACAACTAATAAGTAGAAAATTTAAGACGGATAATTACTAAAATAGTGTCGTTACTAATTACCACAGCTAAGCACTCCCATATAGTGAACTCAAATGCTAAAGTTAATTAAGCCAACTACCTACCTATACCGGTCGAGGTCACTTGACGACACTGTACACACCCCAGGGAGTGCCCAAATTGCGTGCCTATACTATATGTGTGCTTAAGTCGTAAAGTGTAATTGGAGCTATAGTATGGATGGTAATTCTGTATGCAGATTTTTTTTTTATGTCCCACTGCTGGACAAATACACTCTTGACCTCCACAACTCCCGGTCTGGCGCGATATCAGGAAAGTGCCTTGCATCCTACCATCTTCTTCTTGGTCTGTTTCGTCGTCTCCGGTTGTTCTCCAACACCCACAAAGTTGCTGTGTGAGCCCAACTGCGGGTGCATTCCACAGTGCATCCCATTTCAGCCTAACAGTCTTTTCCTCTACATCGGCCACACGTGTTTTTGAGCAAATAGTGGTGTTCATTCTATCCATCCTTGTTATACTTAATATGCTAGGCTCTATCGTTCTTTAGCAAACCTTAAGCATGTACGTTTTCGGTCAGAAACCATGTTTGTGCACCGTAGTTTAGGATGGGTGGGATACACATGCCCGTTCTGTCTAGAAAGCTAAACTGAAAACAACGTTCAAGTAGGCTAAAAGTAATAAGTGCTCTACATATTAAGGCATTACGATACGGTTTTGGAATTCTTAGCCGAGAGTATCATTGCCGACGTGCGATTGAAATTCCAGTAATTTATTCGCACCTGAGCTATGTATAAACACATTGCAATTGCACACCTAATTACAATATTACTCACTCTGAACGCACTATCAGCGAGGATTTGCATAGCGTCATGGCGTGTCACAAATGCCCATCCAAGATAATGGCTCACCAACCTAGCTGACCCCGTGGCTAAAACTAGAACTAAGCTAACCACATACAACTATTGCCTCCACTGTTCGATAGCAGCGTAGTGGTTACCTGCTGATACAAGTTTGTAATCGTTTAAAATATCCCAAGGCCAATGCTTTAACTTTACAGTTAGTTAATTCGTAATTATTTGTTGACAAAGGAATGACTAATGGCACAGTTCAGTACGATCACCTTAGCTTTGAAACACTTTTCCTATATTTGGTTGCGCGAATTTAACAGCCTCTTTGTGTAAAATTACAACGTTAATTTGTTACTGGAAGACTGGAACTCATGACGCATTTTAAAACACCGATTTACAAGAGTATTACCTTCTTTTCATTTTATATTCCTTTAATGAAATAAATCTTTTTGTTCGCAGCATTGAAACATAAATAAACAGACGCCATCGACTCCATTCGTCGTCCGCGCTTCTTACTGAACGGGTTTATTTTGAGAGGAACATTAACTGAAAATACATCTGGTGAACATAAGGTGTAAATATCGACGGGAGTGAAGTGAAAATGTCTTTGATTACGTACTATCCGAAGAATCTCCGGGCCAACGGTTGGGGTTGGCATAGAGGCACCAGTGCAGCTTCAGCTGTTAGAGGATTCCTGAAAGAGGCAAGAGGTGGCTCGCCTGGTGAAGGCAGCACTGAGCACCTGATTCGGAACGGGGGTCTGTACCCTAAGCTACCTGTTGAAGATGAGACGCTGTACAATCTCGGAGGGTCCAAGCTGTACCCCAGCTTACCAGCTGAGGAATATGAGAGCGGAGCTGTTCCGGAAGTTGTCGAAGAAGCATGTGCTTCTGTTAACGTGGAAATGGTGGTAAGTGATAAACTTTGCTACAATGTATAAATTTAATCTTGTTTTATAATAAAATTTGTAACAGTATTGGAGAATGATGAGGTAATATTCAAATCCTCAATCCTCAAGATCCTCAGGAGAATACACAAGGTGAATTTTAATGAACTGTCGAGAATTCAGCCAGAGGTTGAGTAAATGTAAGCGAGCACCTCTGTAAAGTTTTTTTAACAAATAATTAATAAAAATCATTCTCCCAAAGATATCGTCAACCATCAGAGGCAATTAATGTATGGAAAAATGTTTTATTTTATTACGATTTTCCAAATAAAAACTTTACCGGGGTTTTCACTTAGACTTACTCAACCCCTGGCCGAATTCTCGACGGTTCGTTAAAACGAACCCTGTGTAAAAGAAAGCATGTATTTGAAACCAAAGCCAGACATAGACAGACGTTAGAAGAATAGGTTTGTTTAGAGGCCGGCTTGAAGATCGGTCAGTGACTCCGTCTCAGACAGGCAGACAAGACGATGGATGTTTTCTTAGAAATAAGAAGCATAAAACAAACATCAAAAACTTCTATTACTCAATATTCGTACCCTAATCACTCACTACTTCACTACATAAAAAGTTATACAGAAATTATTAAAAAACGTAATCTGTAGGTATCTTATTTTACTATAAATAACACAATGTCTTTGTTGTCTTTTTCGGTGCATTAGCGCTACCACGCCATTAACATTTGATTTGTGTTGGCTGAAAATTTACATTTTAGTGCTTCCGAACTAAAGCTTGATGGAAATTCCGCCATAAATTGCTTAGTTAAGTACTTGGCATCAAATCCAGCCACTGTTTGCTAGATTCATTTTACTGCAGGATTCCTAAAATCTATACTGCTTTCAAGGTTTGATAACTAAACAGCAATTAACTAAAAATTAATGAATTTTCGTAAGTACATAAACAAATCGTTAACTCATTGAACACCAATTTTCGTATTACGGTTTTTTGTCGCAATCCGATCCGGATCTTTAGTAAACATACAAACCTTTTAGATATATTTTATTATATGGAAAATTGTTGTCTTTATTTTAAGTGCATCAATATTAACATTAACATTCAAGCAGCGTTATGACAAGGTATTATTTTCTAGTCTAGTGCAATTTCTCACAAACACTAATTGAAATTATCTGAACTAAGTACTGGACACCGTACCACCGTACAACCGTATTATTGCAAATAAATTAATTTGAATTTGAATTTGGAAAAGCAATCATGCAATTAAAATTTAAACTTATAATTTTACTCATTCAACAATATTTCTTGTGAAAGTTTGTAAGTATTTTCATATTAGGTACCTACTTCTACTTTGATGTGCGTTCATAATCTTGCGGATGGAATGGACGTTTACAGTTTACATAGTTTACTTACTCACATGTTTATATGATTCAGGCGCATAAACCCAACATTAAACTGAGTCATGTTGTGACGTACTGATCAGTGGATCACTAGTGAGTGACCAAAGAGTTTTAAGTGGCTGTAGCGTAGCGTTAACTTCTTGCTTATAACAAAATTAAATTCTTGCCTGCTATTATAGAATTAGCAAAATACTTAGGTGCAGTCGTTCTGAAATGATGCTCTTACATACATTCGGCTATTACTTAATTATTATTTACTTACATAGATACCCAGATAGATGAAATCCTAAATCTAAATGTTGAACATGGACGACGTAAGGCGTTGATTAGACTGTAGAATTTTAAAAGTACAGTATTAGATATTCTTTAATTAAATACTAATTAAAATCAAATCATTAAGAAGAAATCCATTAACTTGACATAATACAGCTATTAAAAGTAACTGATGACACGCATTCATAAAACAATCCATTTTATTTCTTAAATGTTTACGTTATAAATCTAATGAGACGGAATTAAAGGGAAGTTGACATCATGGTGGCAGAATGCGCGATGTTCGTGGCAAAGGGAGACAAGCATGGTTATATTTTTAACTTTTTCTCGTAAATTTGCGGGAGACGACGAATTAATAATAGAATGGATGGAAAGAGTGGAATGTTTGATTTAACTTGAAACTTTAATACGAACGGCTTGAACTTGTGTGGACATAAATATTAAACGCATCGCTCCATAGGGTTAGGGTAAGGAACAACATTTTCTGTACCTACGACATCATGAACGGAATATTTTTTAGACCCGTAGGACTTCACTGCGTTTATAGTCTATTACTGATTTAAAACTTCTTTAACTCTTATCCCATCGCATCAATTTATCACAAAATACTATTGAGACGTAGCAAAAGTAAAACCTAAGAGGAAACTGGTTGATACAAATCACCCCGACATAATAATATTAAAAACTGGCCTTGAGCCGATTGTCAATAATTTCGATACCAGTTCGTAAGTTTTATCTCATAAAATAAATTAACTACCTTGCCACAAAATGGACTTAATTAACATTAAGATCTCCTTTTAATTACCGTTTCGTAAAGTGCTTTCAGTTGTATTATTCGTATTTTAAGTTGAACCTTGAAATACTAGGTAGGTATAGCAACATAAAGTCAATTTAAATACAAAAGATATTTTGACAATCTTGTGACATGTAAACTAAACAAACACTAAGCCGGAGGTACCTAGTTTCTTTTGTTCATTAATCATTGTTTTTAACATGTTTTGTTTCATTATTTGTAACATTCGCGGACAGCTATTTCAATAATTCTCAAACCGCAATTAAATAATTTTTGAACTTACTCGGTTGTCTAGTTTCCCCATTAAAGTAATTGCCGCCAATTTTCAAGGTCATTCTCTCAATATTTTCATTAATTCAATTCTTTGTTGTGGTCAATCCATGGTTAAACCAAACTGACCAGTGAAAACACACTTTTGCCTCTTGTTCTTTTAGCATAGGGTGCCATAGGTGATAATATTTGGACTTTATTTAAATTAATGAGACAAGATCATTTTAATTAAAACTGGTCGTCTAAAATAAAACACAAACATTTTAATGACACCGTGAACTTCCCAACCCGGTAGGTTACGTCATTCTTGGTACTGGCAAGAATTACTCGGATAACCCAACTAAACAAAGATGACCATAAAACCCGCTGAACCGTGCCAACTTCACATAGCTTCTAAATTTAACCGGGTACCCTGCTGTCATGTCATTTCCCACGGAGATTTTTCGGTGCGTGCTGTAATTGTGTCGTTTTAAACAAAACTGCGATATTTCTGCGTATATTAAAATAGTTCACCTGTATACAATAATACTAAAAGTTGGGGAATTTCCCTGTTGTGCTTGTGTTACCGTGCGTGCTGTGTATATATTAAACTGGGTGTTCTGTGCAGCATTCCTTCCTCTAATTTTGTTTGCCGCTTGTATTTTGCACATTTAATTGATGACCTCACTGAGTATAATCTAATAGTGCAGAAGCAGCGAAGGCTTTATCTAGATGTAGAATATCAAGGATACAGTTATCCGTCTTAATGAGACGTGTGATACTGCAGAATGTACTATTGACCTAGTTAAAAGCATACTCGTTAATTTTCATGGTTTTTCGTGTCGTGCTCTCCACCCATGCATGCCTCAATGCTCTTGTATCTATTTACGACGCTGAAATAGTTAATCTTCCATGATCCACTGAAAGAAAAATTGTAGGGAGCAAAACAGAAAATTTCTTTACAATAAAACCTTATTTCTAAAGTTTTTTTTTTCTGAATTACTGTGCATGCTGCTTACAGACTTATAATATAAGTTATAATTAGTGTTTCATTGTTGTACAGTCAGCGTCATATATATGGTGACATCCAAAGTGATCAAATAGTTCGGCACACCATACAAATCGTATGGTGCGCCGAAGTGCTCAAATACTTCGGCGCACCATACGATTTGTATGGTGTGCCGAACTATTTGATCACTTTGGATGTCACCATATATATGACGCTGACTGTACAAAGCTAAATGTCTATTTAAAATTAGCTCTAATAATTTTGTAAGTAATTAACCTAACGGTCAGCAACCAACTTATATGACTTTGACATGCTAACAAAAAAAGATAAGGCATCCAATTTTCATAAAAAGCCACACCCAGCTTTTATTAATGCTGTTGAACCTGTAATATCATTAATAAACTGTAATATAGTGTCTAGACATTTCTTAAAAAACCTTGTTGCTGTTTATTGTTGTTCCATTTTGTACCACTTTAACTCACAAAATGAACATTTCTGCTAAACTGTCTTGTCAACAAGGTTAGAGAAGATTGATGGACACTTGTATTGACAGACAGCAAGCCACTAGCCTAGTGGGCTTGCATTTATTTTATCTTATCTAAAATATTATCACTATCACTTTAAAAGCTAAATTCTACTGTAATGAGGTGTATTTAAAAATGAAACCTTGTTCAAAATTTTTCAGGCAGTGAAATATGAACTCAATGGATCCCAACTGTATTTCGTCTCTGAACAATATACATTTTACAAACAATTTACTTAAATTCAACAGAGAACACAAGTATTTCCTTGGTACCTACCAAACTTCTAAAAATTATAGAAAACCATATAACAATTTGCACCAACTCAATTAGCACACCTTCAATGCATGATGTCATAATTCCAAAGTACCTATACATCACGGCCAAGTTTCTCACAGACTCACAGTACTCGACACATCTAAATAAAGTGATTGTGTTGGTTAACAATGATTAACATTAAGTACTTTAATTTGTTTATTTATTTCGAAACAAACTGCTTGAATTTAATACATAAAATATAGAAA
This sequence comes from Clepsis dumicolana, assembly GCA_963691665.1. Taxonomy (NCBI): domain Eukaryota; kingdom Metazoa; phylum Arthropoda; class Insecta; order Lepidoptera; family Tortricidae; genus Clepsis; species Clepsis dumicolana. The sequence continues at coordinate 3,893,036 of OY829529.1, forward strand.
ATTACAGTTAGCAAGCAAACAAGCACAATAGGAAAATTAAAAAAATGATAATTTTAAATTGAAATTGTCGAATCCAACAGCAAAAATGTACTAGCAAAAACAAAACGTTATTAAAGTGAAGTGCGTCTTTATAAAGACCTCGCCATGGCGATGCAAAATGGCGGCGGTGATTTTGGCGCGCTTTTGCAAGGCGCGGGAAGACAGCTTTTCAACCAAGGGGGGCAGGCTTTGCTCCAATATGGGGCTCAAGCTATTGGGAATATCATCAATGAGGTGTTTCAAAAGAAGGAAGTTGAACAAAAGAGATTTTTGCCGAGTATCAAGAATTACAAAGTGGTATGTAATTGTGTTTATTATATTTGTTTAAAAGTTAAAGAAGTTTACTCATTACCACATCACAGTGGCGAGTTTCTGACTGCTTGAGTAATTATACAATCTATTTACTAGCAAGAAGAAAGAATTAATAAATTTTCAGATCATTTATTTGTTTATTACACAATAAGTACATAAAATTAACTTATGTTAATCTGGGTACTATTATATTATGTAAGTACCTACCCATTACTTGCTAGCTAGTTTTACTTGTGAAAACAGGGATCAAATTAGCTATAAGTAATAATTCTTGCTTTTCCTTTGCTATGTAAATCATAATTCATAATAAATTAATAACTACTTACTGGTAGTTAAGTACCTATTAGATAAGTATGGAAACTTCTACAAACTTGCATTTTAATTTATGTTTATGAATTATGGGATCTCAGAACCCAACCCAATAATCAGGTAAGTATACCTACCTATTTAGTGGGTGGTTAGTAATTTAATTATGCAATCAAACACATTGAATAAGGAGGTACTTAATGCCTTTGACCTTAGTTTCGGTACAAGTCTTCCCACACAGTTTAATGACCATATTTCTTATTGACTGCCTTGGCCAAAGAAAAATACCTGGTAAGTTAAACCAAAAATACTAGGTACAGTAACATGAAAATAAAATTCTAATTCAATTACTTCAAGACACGCTATTTAAATGGCCTTTCAACTTACGACGTACCTTCAAGATCGTGTCCTTAAAACTCGGATAAGAACAAAGCACGCGTCAATTCACGTTGTGGCGTCAAAGATCATTAAACAAGCCGCCGATGGCTTGTCGAAAACAATGAGACCGAATGTACGAAACATTATTTGATTAATTATATAAAAAGTTAAAACATTTTGGCCGTTTGGGAACGTGAGTTAGGTACCTATGACCACGGAATTAACAAAAAGATTATAGAAATGCTATCGTTTGTATTCCCTTCCAACAATGTCGTCACTTTTGCCCTCCACTTGCTATTAATGTATTCACGAAAAAGCACAACGCAACTTCGCAAACAATTACTATAATTACACACAGTGGATGAACTTGTGTCTTACGCATTACAAGCGCGGCGACAAGTTCATGCGACCATGCCACTTCTATCCTCTTTTTATTGGTTCTGCGGTTATGACGCCTAAGACCCTATGTTAGTTGCTTGCTACGAAAAAGGGGTTGATCTGTTTCGGAATGATGGCACTAAAGTATACATATGTATTATACATATTACTAGCTGTTGAAGTGTTGACGTGGTTTGTCGCCTAGAATTCGTTTATCGCTATCCCGTGGGAACCATTAATTTACCTGCATAAAAAATGCCTAATAATATTATTTTTATGCTTCGACTAGGTACATACTGTGAAGTTTCGATTCGTATATTTGCTAGAAAGAGTATCCAACAAATATCCTAAAATTCAAACTGTCTCATTTGAAATATTAATAGGATAGCCTTATAGGATTCATGCCTTATGGCTGAGAAAAGGCATTCCACCATGTTCGGCATTCTTCCGATCTTTATGCTTTCGCCAGCGGTAAACCATACACAATAGAATTTCTAATGTTACCAGTGTAACGGCTATAGCCGCATACCGCCGGCGAACGTGATAAAGCGCGCGATTGTTTTATGCGATAAACGCTACGTTAAACGCGATGCGTTTGACGCATATCATTTTACATCACATGATCTAATAAAATAATAAAGAGAATTAAGTGAAAAGTGGGAATATTTCGGCCACTACGAATTTTCCTCAAAATCGAGCCTAAGAATGTTTATCGTCACTGTCTAATTGCGAGTGGCAACGCAGCCCACGTAAAGATACCAATACTAGGCAGACAATACTAAGTATGTAATTAATTAACTTTTACAAACGTTGGTTTTTCCAATACGCATTTCAATGTTTTCCTCTGCCAAGTTCCAGATTACAGTCGGCTCGCATTTCGAAATAGAACTAAAATATATTATTGCTTTCGCTACCTCGATATACACATTCGCACATTGACGAATAACACACGCACGTCATTGCGCTCATGTAGTAGTAACGTAGTATAGATTGTCCCACCCATTGATATTAAAAGTTCGACCACACCAGGTGCTCAAAATCCGCTAACGCACCGTAAACGCAGTGGCATGACTCATCAAATTTTTAACGCATACCTTACCATCAACACCGGTGCTTAATGCAGCGTAGACGCAATAACGTGGCTTATACGTCACGTTTTTTATAAGATCGTCGCTGCGTTTACGATGCGTCAGCGTCGGTATGTGTTATAAAAACGTGACATATTCGTGACGTCACTGCGTTTACGGCCGTCAGCGTATTTTGAGCACCGTTGTGGTCGAACCTTAAGTCATTCTGAGTATGACAGCAGCAAGTATAACGAACGCCACCACGGACTTTATTTGTTGAACAATTGATCTTATATGGAATCTTGTATCAGTAAGATAATTGCTTGTGTTTAGCACAAACGCGTTGCTATCAATTGTTTATAAATATGTATGACATCGCCTCATTCTCTTAGAAACGTCATGTACATAATAATATTGAACACCTTGATTTTTTTCTTTATAGGATTTAGATTAACTTGAACAGAAAAGTTTACATTTAAAGACTACCCCGGAGGAGACAGATTGTACTAGCCTTTAGCTCATTTTTGCCCAAGATTTCTTGCCACTTTTCGAGGGGGACAAGGTTGACAGCACACGTCTAACCTCATCTCAGAATTTGTTACGTTCCTACAAACGAATACCTAAACAAAACTCGCACAAATGTCGAACACGCACACAGTCAACGTTACCCTGATCAAAAATGGTGTGTTATACAACAGGTTGTCAGAACCTGATCAGTGTGTTATAAAAAAATTGCCGAAACTATTATGTATTCTGTGCCGAAGGAGAAAGCGCGCGTTAAGGTTTTGTTAATGCTCGGTGAACTTTACAAATCCCGCCGTTACGAAATATTTTCAGGTGTCGTGGTCACGGTGGTCACGGGAATCTTTCATCATACCACTAAGTAATATTTCTGAAGATCTTATGCTCTGGCCATATGTTTTTTCCTTCGTTTAAAACAGCTGGTCATTGTATTATACAGGGTGTACCAGTGACCAACGATAAAACTCAGCAGAGGACTGATAGTGCTGTATACTTATATGTCATTGTTTGTAACTTGTCTTCATTTCTGTTTTTTCTGTACAATGAAGCGTTTACTTACTTACTTAGAGCACGTCTAGGTGAACACATCTGTAAAGTTTTTTCTGGAAAACAAATGTGTAAAAAAACAACTCAACTAGTATTTAATTTCTGTATACTACGACAGATAATCTCCTTTGGTGTTCTAGTCACGTATGATGCCTTACGCGTTCAGTCATAGGGGTCAAATGATACTCGTAAACGCGTTATTTTCCGCTTTCAAGGAGATCTATCTCGATTACGAGATTCGATTAAACTAAATTCCGTTTTTACAGGTTCAACACTTAAGCACGTCGTTTTCTTGCTTAAAACTTTATTTCATACTGGGTCGGCTAACAAACGAAAAAACGGGTTACGAGCTATTGCCTCAGATAAATTGGGCATTTTGATGTAATTTGTCTTTCCTTTAATCAAATCACCAACTGATATTTCACTCTTTCTCTTCAATTGTCTTTTATATCTTTCAATTGTTTAATTGTTCTTATTGATACTGACTGATGCATCAAATTGGACTGTCATATGTACATACAATCAGTTCACTTTTGGACAGTGTCCTGGTTTCAAGTGTTAACGTTTCTAAAACGATTGTGTGAAGAACTGTTGTTATGTGACTTATGTGTTCTGTTTCGTCTCATCTAATTGTTTATTTATTTTTAACCTTATCATGTCTGAGTATGTCTAGGTTAATTAAGCAGCTTTCTTTGCCATTATTTAAACTGAATCTTATGTGCGTGTTGTTGAGTTTGTAAAACCAAACAAATTTTGACACGAGCGTAGACGTGTGCTGTACATTGGACCTCGTCTCTCTCAAAAAGTGGTAGAAATAATGTAGTTCACAGATAGGCTGTTCTCCCGTATGTCTCATCTAAGGCCAAAAGAGTATAGCTTTACAGGTCTAGTCTAATTGTTGCAGAGATCACAACTCAACAAACGTAAATTAATGCCAAAAGCTGGCAAAGAGCGTTTCCACATGCCGGATATGGTTTTCCAAATTTAATTTGAATACGTGATTTTTTAACTTATGTCATTTCTATAAGTTGGTTAAATAGTCGACTATTACTCGTTAACCTGTAAGGTCCTCTTAGCTGTGATAGTTTTCCTATCAAATTCACTATGCATGATTTTTTTAACATTTCCAAATATGTACGTACAACATTATCGCTGGTAGATGGGAATGGGAGGACACTTTTGTTATTATTTTATTTAAAATAACACGGGAGCGAAATAAAAACAACGTGCTCGTTATTGACAGAACGGAAGAGGGTTTTATTTCTTAAGACCCACAGATAAAACATGTTTATATTAAGAATTACAGATGGCGCTACTATGCTAAGTTATAGGGATGTTTTGGTAGTTTTGAGTACAATTATAACAACTTTACTCTAACAAAAATGAGCACTTTCAAGCTAAGTAAATATTTCGCAAACGGTTCCCGGTCTCGTGCCAAATTACAACTTTCTACCACCAAGAGTCTCTCAGGAGTTGCCGCGGACAGACGGACAGACAGACAGACGGACGGACGGACATGATGAAACTATAAAGGTTCCTTGTCGACTATGGAGCCCTAACAAGAGTTGTCAGATCACTAAATTAATCAACATGGCTGACATTCCATTTTAAAATCAATATTAGTCAATATTACTTCATCGTTATTTATGTTAAACAATCAGCCTACAATATACGTGTACGTGTATAGAACATTAACGTAAGCGTACAAAGCCCTAATTTAACGTGATTCATAATGGTTTTGCTTCATCACGCAGAAATTAGCATAACCAATAGTAGCGATTAGAAACATTAAGACATCTTGTCGTTGAGATTTTATTGTTGATGCAGAAATTGTAAGGTACACTGTTCGTAGTACAATAAAATCATACTTAAAATTAACTTTTTTGACTGTGTGTAGGTTAAAGTAGTACGGTTTAATAGCTGCTAGCCTAGTAGCTCGTGGTTTAGTAGCTGCCGTTCCAGTGGCTCATTCATTTGTCCCGACGAACTCTACAGACTTCATTTGTAGAATTTCAGTCGCTAATAGGTACATCTCATTGAACGTCTGCCTCGTCGAATGGTTGCCTTGCTTGTAACTAGGTTCACAAAGGAGTTTGAACACAAAAATAGGTAGAACAATACACCGTTCACATACTAATCTAATTATGTAACTAAGATTACATGAATAAATATCTTATTTTACTTATGTTTTGTATAGCACAACTTCTACTGTACGTATTTGTGTAAAACAGTGATTTTCAACCTGTGGTCCACAAGCCTATTCTGGGGGTTCCGCGGACAGCGTAAAAATATGTGACGTTAATGACGAAAAGCGTAGTGTGGTTTTTCTTGAAGGTGGTTCTCAGCAACCACAGTCAGGTGTCACAAGAGTCCACCGTGGACAAAAAGGTTGGGAAAGGCTAGTGTAAAAGAACGATCAAAAGTGACCGCTGCCTTTATGACATGCATCTTGATATTAGCATATTTTTTTCTTGGAACTTAGTCATGAGCCGTCTCACGTCCTGACCTTGCAATGTAATCCGCCGGTCGCTCAATTGCCATTTGAGCCTAAACGGTTGGTAACAAGCACAGGCGGGCATAAGTGCCAAATGCATGCAGGCAGGACACAATAATAAGCTATCTAAGTAGGTACATATTTCGTTTTATCCAGACACCGAAACGTCAAATGTATGTTTCCACTGCTGCACGAATCAACTCATCTTGTCACACATACCCAACTATCAACACCACCATACTACACTTGTACGCTTACACTGACACATTAATGCTTTCGCCGGCGGTAAACCAGACAATAGAATTTCTATTATTATAACGGCTATAGCCGTTTACCGCCGGCGAACGTGTTAATTGTTTATAGTTAATGAATATCGAGCTCCGCAAAGTAAAGGTTGATTCTATCAAATTACACCGCATTATTCATTATTACTATCAAATTATGTATTACCGCTGGCCGTGCTTTGGAGAAAGAATATCCTAACATTGTCATAATACGATCTTCATCGTTTATAAATAACGAGTTCTAAATATTAATAAAATCTAAGATCGCGGGATAAATTTACGTATTATGAATTAATTAATTTTAAACTTTAAGAATAAATAAACGATCTTTGTTAGTTGTCCAGACTTTATTGTTATGCCTAACACTCATTAAGAGCGCTTCTAAATATACGTTGTCACTCGGCCAACTCCAAGTAAATAAATCGAGAACCCAGTGGATTCAGGTGAATTTTTTAAGGCTCATCCAGACTAGAGAAAGAATGTAAACAATAACTCTGCAACTATAGGTGCTGGGTTTGTATGTAGGTAACTTTGCATATATGAAACACTTAAATCCACGTACACCTAGATAGTAATGTGTCGTGAAATCGTGTCCTATTTGTGGTTAATCCGTTGCATGTAAAATATGTAAATAAATGTCATGGGACAATTGACACCAAATTGGCCTAGTCCCAAACTAGGCAAAGCCTGTACTATGGGTACTAGACAACGGATAAACATGCTTATATAATCAAATAGATACTTAAATACATATTAAACATCCAAGACCCGAGAACAAACATTCGTATTCATCATACAAACACCTGCCCCGACCGGGGATCGAACCCGGGACCTCAAGCTTCATAGTCAGGGTCTCTACTAACCACTAGGCTATCCGGTCGTCTCTGAAGGGAGGCCCAACGGTATGTTTTTTGCCACTTACAAGCAAATTCCATTTGCCCGAACCGAATTGAAGCGTCTTCCACCACCGCGGAAACAATTAGTTACCAGTTGCTTTTGCAAACTGTCGCTAAGATCCAGTCATTAGAATGGTTTTTTAACCGACTTCAAAAAAGGAGGACGTTATATTCAAAAGGGTATAGGTACCTACTCTCGAGGTGGTCCCATTGTCACCAAGTCAAGATCTGATGATGGGGTCCCAGGAATATCGAAGGCAACCTTAAAGTTTTATAGGCACACATGATGTGTTTCATATATTTTTAAGGCTATTCAAGTATTTGCGTCTGGTAGTCACGTTTTATAGAACAGTTCCTGATGACTTATGCCAGAGGAAATTTGGCGCAAATAGTCTTGTAACTTAGAAAGAAAACTGCAATAGGACGCTTTTCGGTCCTCCCATGTGCCCTCCTTAACATATACCGCCCGGGGCGGTGCGCCCCCCTAGAACGATACCCCTGCCCCCACGCCCCGCCACTGGTTTATGCCATGTTTGCGCATATTGAAACTGTTGCTGAGCTGTTGATTCATATTAAATTTAAATACCAAATACGCTCACGGAGGGCGCTGTTCCAAACGTCATACAAATTTTCTCGATAACGTTACTAACAAGCACTGAAAGTTTGAACGCGGTTTAGTGAAAAACTATAAGGGCCAACGATATAGAATAGATGATAGATGCGTGGGCGCGGATAGAGCTGCTTATATTATTTTCATTTCAATTGAGCGGACGTACGCTCCGTGCTCCCTATCCTCCTGTGTCACACGGCAAATTTTAACAGTGAAATTTGAAACTTGTTCAAATTCACTTTTGACATAATGTCGTATAGAATGTTGGATCTCACGAGGCTATAGCGTCGTTAGCCCTAACAACTAAATCAAATGACAGTATATTCTTATTAGTAAACACTACCTACTTATAACGATGCGCCAGGAAAACAGCATTGTTGTCATTGTTTACCAGCAACAATATTATTGACACAAAAATAATATGTCATCATTATCATAGTTATATTTATTTAGCTTGATGACATTTTATTTTGTCATTACCAGACTATGTACCTAGTTTGGCACGAAACAGTAATTTGTGGAACATGCAAATCTTGAACCTTGACATCGGCGTACTCCAAAACCCATTGTTACCTGGCTCCCTGGCACTAGCCAAACAATTGACAGTATTACAGTCTGGTACAATAAAATATTAGACTCAATTGGAGACAATTGACAGCCGAACTTGCGTTTTAGCAGGATCTTTAAAATTAGTACATGGTAAGGTTAGGTAGACATGATTAGCCGAACACAGTGAGCAAGGGGCTTGTCAGTTTATTGCCAGCTAACAGGTTTTCTTAAACCCCGAAGCAAAAAGAGTGTGTCGGTCTTTAGCGTCGTAGCTCCTAAACTGATATGTTACTTAGATGTGGTTGGTTTTAATGGAAAGCTAGTTTAATCGAGATGATTCTTGGCTGAGTTTCATCGAAACCGCTTTTGCTGTTTTTGAGATACCTATTGCACTTAGAAATGAAAATTTCGGGGGTTTTCCAACTTTTCTAAGTCGTAATTATTTCTTTATAGCGGCCCCTGTTAGGCATAAAGTATCCCCTTCTTTCCGCCACGAGGGTCCAGGGCATATTCCTGCCAAATTATCCCGTCGTCTTTTCGGTCTGCCTCTTAATAAGAAATACCAAGAGATAGTTTGCTTTCCGCTACATAAATATGTACAATGTGTATAGAAAAACCGCATATTTTATCGTACAAAATAACATAGGTAAACATCGTACGGTTGGACATTAATGTGCCGCGTATCGCGATTCAACGTAAGTTATTTCGGTCCGTGTTGTTTAGATTTACTAGCGATTCTGCTTCGTAGTTTCTTTACACCTCATTACATGATTAGAGGATATTTTCCATACAGACGGACCTAATCACACTATAAGTTCGTAACCCTAAAACGATCTAGCCCAACCTTTATTTAATTAATTAACATAACATACTATAGCTGTGTTTTGAATAGACAACTAACCGTGGGCCTCAGGCATAACTTTAATGTAAGATGCGCCGGTGCGGTGAGCCAAGCAGACAGAACTTAAACGCGCGTCTCGAAGAATCGAAACTGTCGGGACTAATGACTAATTAATAACTGATATAATTATATTGATATGATGAGTAATCCGGTATCTTCCATTAGTTATACTATAGCTTTGTTTCTTTTATTTATATGCTCATTTTTCGGTCAATCTGCACTTAGACAAAAGCCTAGTAATAATTATTTGGCCCATAATGTAATAATAATAATAATAATAATAAATCATTTATTGCGAACACATGTCCATAGATGGTTAGTAATTTTACCTTATATAACTATGTTAGTAAATTTAAATAATAAACTAATTTATAATAATAATAATAAACGTGGTGTGGCATTTAATTTAATCTTTTGGTATTATTTAAATTAATGAGTATGGGTATGAATATGACGTTAATTTTAATATCGACTGCATAGTTATCTTTCATCTTACTATGCGATGAAAAATCCGAGCCCTGTTGATGATACTCGCCAGTAAAATAAAGCTTCACTCGCTCCGTAGGATGTAAATGAGCTTCTGCCTTTTAATTACGCTTGCCAACGTATATTTACGTTTCCTGCGTACGTGTACGTCCACCATCTGGTGTTCTGTACGAATATCAGTAAGCCACTTATAATGTAACTTGAAATTTAATACTGTTTCATGGTTTATTTCACTAAAGCCCACACTCGTTTCAGCAAAGTCAATGGCGACAATAAATATGGATTCCAGGGTTATTACACGAGTTCTGCATTATGTCGAAGTCGATAAAATTTGGCAGACTTATTTTAGTTTACGAGATGAAAAGTTATCTGTCCGAAGCTCGCAATCGCAACAGATAAAACTGGCAAAGTAGCCAACCATAAGCGTCTAGCGTTTACATACAGACATACATACATAGGTACATGCTTTAAAAGGTTTTCTCTATTTGTACGAACTGCGAAGACTAATTAGTTATTCCATCCACCTCTATGCCATTACTGGTCGGTATCAATCAAATGCAAAAGCTTGGAAAAAATGTACAATAATCCTCTAAAGACATCTGTTTTATGGCATAACACAAATAAGCAGTTGGTACTCTGTACGGTGCATTCGGAATATTTTGAATAAATCTTTTATGGTAGGCCATAAAACTGAATGTCTTTAGAGCAATATTTTATGTTTTTTCAAGCGGTTTTATATTTTTGTTCAAAGTTTTTTTAGTCCTAAAACATACAGATAAATTGAGAACGTCTTCTTTGTTTGAAGTCTGTTAATTACTAATCGCTAAAGCTCCTGGCTTGAACTCTCCGTATTTCATGGCGAAAGCGTATCAGTTGGCACGATTGGCACTGACACAATGTATTTGCGATTGCGACTGACGTTAATGTATTCAATAACTCTTGTGAACCGTTCTATTGACAATTCATGTGACAAATACTATGAGACCTGTCACGATCTTGTAAAGATACGTGATACGTCTGATGATGGGGTCTACACCACGCTTTTCGCTTTATAAATTTCACAATTCCACTGGTTTGACCTCGAGACTTTTCTCGTCACTTTTCGGTACTAATTGAGAACCGATTTGACACTTGAACAGTAATTCCCCCTATTCGAAGCATACAATATGTATATCTTCATTCTTCAGAATTAGTCGAATTTTGATCTTTCGTCCACTATCTGATTTGTATCAGACAATAGAATCTATAGAAATCTCTTTTTTTGTTTTTTTGGTTTGGTATAGAGCTTTCAGAGAAAATGTAATAATGAAAAATGTAGATAAAAAAAAAGATATAGCGAAAACCTTTTTCCACAGGCCAAGCAACGGTAAATTTTATGTTCATGGTATAAATCTTAGAGCAGGAAAGGAATGGAGATGTTAACGCGCGATTTCCCCTCTGCGAAATCTCTAACATTAAGTCTGACCAAAATGATCAGGGTCAGTTGATTGTGTGCGTGTTTTTGGCATTTATCTGACAGTTTTGTTTTAGTGTGCGTTTGTAGGAACGTAACAAATTTTGACAGGAGCGTAGACGTGTGCTGTACGTATGTGTTCCTCGTCCCCCTCAAAAAGTGGCAGAAAAATTGAAGTGCATAGATAAGCCAAAAGCGCCTCCCGTGTGTCTGCTTTATGGCATAAATGCATGGGAAAACATTTTTTCACTTTAACTGTAAACTGTAAGTCCGTATAAACAGGATTACGGACAAAGTCTTTATCCGAAAGCACTTGTCTACCTTTTTCACGCAACCGAACAGAGAGTTCTATAGGTACTCCATTTGTCTAAGTAAAATAAATATACTGTTTAAAATTGTCTTGTAAGTCTTATTAAAAGTTTTTTTTTCCGTCTATCTTCGAATTGCCTATTGTGTTAGTTTGATTATTTATTCAAATCTTAAAATGAACGGAGTATAAAACGCATCGCTATAAAAAGGCTTTCCCCAAAACTAGTCCAGACAATATCAGCACCTGGTCCCCGTCTAGACGCCAGACGGGATATGACCTCGGCGTCTTGAGCTGAGGGAAAATCAATGTAAACAGGAGGGTATCCTTTCATTTGGCCAAAAAACCTTTGCCAAACAGATTCATTTCCCAAAATGTTAATATTTCAGTATTTATTTCAGGGATATCTCGTAGAACCGCATAGGTTAGGTTAGGCTTGTTTTCTAAAAATCCTGAAATATTTACAGTTTCGGAAAAAAAGCATTCTGGGAAATGAATCAGGTTAGCAAAAGATTTTGGCAAACATTAGTAAACAAAATTAGAGATTTTTGGTGCTTATTTTGTTAGTTGGTAATAATGATATTACATATAATATATACTTGTAATATCATTGGTTGGTAACCAACGTTCTTCGTGAGGCGAGGCTAGAGATAAATTTGCATTTGTCTTGTCTCGATAAAAACAAAATAAAGACGTTTATTACGATTAATGTGATGTGATGTTGAACTCAAATTTGTGAGAGCTTTTTTTTTTCGTGATAAAGGTAATTTTCATCCATTCGTCGGTAGTATTGGTAATGTTGTTATTTTTTATGTTATTGTGTTAATACACTCGTGTGTTCAGCAGGCTAAACTCTTTCGATGTCTGTGTAAAAAGCATTACGTTTATCATTATATTAGGTAACCTTGGGAATCCCTAATATATTTGACCGTGACCATTACATGTTATCAGCGCCTTGCCAATATGCATTATTGATAATTATCTTATCATTATCAAAGTAAACAGAGCCTTTCCAAAAACTTTAATAGTTAACTTGAGCCTTTACATTTACATTACATTAGGTATATACACGTGATTATTTATGCATTAGAAAACTTTTTACAGCGATCTGCATTTGCCTGAATATTTTTATGAGCAAGGAGACTTCAATAAACACCCAACACTTACGCGCACATAAAACTGAAAACTCATTTCTTCAATTAAATTAGCTTAAAAGCTTCTGTCGAAGGCCCGGGTGGTAATTATGTCATCGATGTATAATGGCAGTCGCGCCCCGTGACTAACGTCTAGGACCCATGGGACATGGGTATTATGACCTCCACTGGAAGCTATGCAATACACTACAGCGGTGCTTCATTGAACACCACGTAATAACCAAAAGACACTACTCAGAAAAGCTTAAAACTCCCATAAAAAAAACGTAGCTCAAGAACGGGTTAACTGATTTTATTTAAACTTAGCTACTAATTATCTCTAACTAGCTTTCGATTACTTAAAACGCGTCCAAATCGGTCTACCCGTTAAGGAGCTACTGTGTCACAGACATACACGTACACACGTCTATTCCTTGTGTCGAGAGTACAGAGGAAAGTACAGAGAAAATGACGAGGTTAGTATTAGGCGGCTTTATCTCTTCAGAGCAATATTTTCCAGGCAACCTTTACAACCACCGTATTACAATAATGTTACTATTTGCAACGAAATAGTTCGGGGCTATGAATTGTTATTATTTACAACTAGACTAAAACTTTTCATTGTGAATATTTTATCAGGTCGCGTCGGAAGACGAGAGGATGCCTAAACTGTCATTAACTAAATTGTGTCAATAATCAATAACAATACTACATACATGTTCTCGTTAAAAAAACACAGGCCAGTAGCCTTTGTTTTAGTCAAAATGGGCCATTTAGAGATCGTTCTGAAGCATTAAGGCCACCTTATACTAGAGCTAAATTTTATTGATTTATATTGTGCAAGTCACAAATAATCCTTCATTTCATATTCCTTCATAATAATTGAAAATAATGAAGTAATTAAGGTAAAACATGTATTTCTCGCGAGCTTCCTCTGTGCAACAGCCTTATCAATATGTCCCATGAGTTTCCTTCACACATACATCCGCTGCGTATATGACACCACATTTAATAACAGACTTATCAAGTTAACAGGCAGTCAATATTTTCAGTTAACTGTGAATGGTCAACTGCAACATACATGTTTCGTTTCTGTCCGAAGTTTGTAGTAAATTACTTTTATTTTACGAACTATTTCTACGAAAGAACGCGTGTGAAGTGTCCTTGGGAACTCATATGGAGACAAAACTGTACCAGACTACCAGTGTGGTTTTAGACTAACAATGAAAATATCGTGCCATGAAAAACTAGATTTCGTATTTAATTCTGTTCATGTAAAGTGAACGCTATTAATATACCTACCAAATCGATCGATAGTGATTTGCTACCGCGAAGGACAACAATTTTCTAAATATAATTAGTGTTCTTTGATTTTACTGCCGGTTTGTGCCTTTTTCTGCCAAATAGATATCCAAAAAGGTTCAAAGCCTTATCTACTTAGACCGTTTCCGTGATATAGTCATTGCATGTGCCTTAATCATCAGTCCTTGACCAGAATAAGGGAGGTCTAATGATTCTCATCACATTAACAAAAGCAGTAGTTTTAAACATTTGTAACTAAATCGACGTTAAAATGAATGCGGAGATACAAGAGACGGATTTCGTGAAATTCGACAGACAGGAAATTGGACAGCTGAAGACCTTTTACACCAACGCTGCCGTATCTAATGTAGCGGGCATTTGGAAACAGAAGTCTGTGTCCATAAAGTCCCCTAAATCGGGAAGGATCTGGGGGAAAAGAGCTCAAAAAGAGAGAACAGAGAAAAATAACAATACAGGCTTCTTTTCGAGGATCTTTGACGATTTCAAGAAGGTTAAAGTGTCCGATTTTACTTACCAGCAGTCTAATGTCAGAAGGAATAGTTCTTACAAACCGTTTTGGGCGACTAAGGTCCAGCCTGAGGAAAATAAGAAAACAATTGAAGATCAAGTCATTCAAACTACTACGGTAGTCGTTGAGGCTGGTAACGTAGTCAGGAATAAGAATTTGGTGTTTGAAAAGGCAGTTCTAGGCTCACCTAAAGTTATTCTAACCAAAGAGCCAGAGAAGGTTAAGCAGAGTCCGTTAGTGAAAAAGTTGTCGACTGTTGAAACGAGTAAACATAATGCGTTGAGGATGCCCCCGTCTTATAATGGGAGTCAAATGCGTATGCCTACGGGAGAGCAGTTGTTTTGGGTTTGTGATTTCAATTTACCTTTTAATTTTTTACATAGCTGTATAAGTACCCACATAAAAAAAATCCTTCAATTTTTTCATGACGTGTCTCCATTACACGTGATATTCGAATATTAATGATTTATACGCGTTATCCAATTTAATGATATTGCCATTCTCGTTTAAAAATTTAGATAACAAAAAATGTTTTACCATGTTTCGTTATAGCACATTAGTAGTTTAATGTTACGATAACTCTGTGAAAACAATGAATAATTTCAGTAATAAATAATGTTTTAGCCTTAATGTCAGTCCGTTTAAATTGGATTTAAAAGTTGTGACGTTTACCTACTATATCGAACTATTTATTTACGTTTGATTATTTGTTTTTTTTTTTACGATCTCAACAAAAAATTTAATGTTAAGTAAATAATCTCGTTAATGTTGAGTAAATAAATTAATCTAAGTAATCTAATCTAATCTTTGTGTAACTGCTTGTAAATCGACCATTTACATATCATCAATCTATGATCAATGTTTTAAATTGGATAGTAAACACAAACATCAAATATTTTAAAACAGTAGATATATAATCAACTCCTTTAGGAAAATCAGATATAATCACTTAGGTACATTCTGCAATTATTTAAGGTTCTTTTAACATTAAACTACCGTGAAACATGTCGGGCAAAACTCGACTTATATGCGTGAGTGATCCGTTCATTTCACTATATTTAAGCTTCCGCTGTAAATCTCTAGGCTACCTCAGATCCAAGACCTCCCCTGTTTTTAATCGCTCTGCCAAACTCTTGTGTTTTTGGGCAAAACCCCAATAAACGTAGCTGGCGTGGGGTTGTTTTGTATGGAACCTGCATAGAGTGACGCAGCGGGGTTCCGCTCTTGTATGTGGTAGCTTTGACCACTCACGCAGCTTGTTTATCATATTACTCCGATACACGCATTTGCACCGATTCTAGGTAGGTACCTGCGTTTATCGGATACGGCGCATTCTTTAGTACACGCCTTGTTATAGGATATTTGCTACAAAAACTGTCTGGCCAGGCACCCTGGCACGATTACCAAAGAAAGTTGAACGATAAAGTCGCCTTTCGTTTTCTACTCTATGTATTAGCGGTTTCACTCCGCCACCGAAAACCCAATGTACCTCCTAATAAACATTAGGTATATTTAAAATTAACATCAACTGCGCTATATTAGTTTGATATACCATGGGTATACCTAATTTTAACATTTATTGTTACGGTTTGAACAGGGAAAAACGTTCAGTCATTCTACCAAATTATCGGTTTAAGTTATGGTACATACTTACCTTGTTATTCATAAAACTATTTTAACTAAAAATGCCGTTAAAGTTCGTTTGTCCTTTTTTGTCATATTGACATTTCCGTTAGTAAGAAGAAGACAAAACCAATGGAGGCTTGAGTGACGTTTATGAATAAGGCCATTAATATTTAACACAAGGCAGGTATTTTATATACATATTATATGTAATGTAATTACATAACATACCTTCTCGAACAGAACATTAAATTTGTTTACCCTGTTTTTAATTCTTTCGCCGGCGGTAGACCAGACACAATAGAATTTAATTTTTTATTACGTTTACCGTCACCGAACGTAGATCTGTAATCGGTTGCGTATTTTAAACGAGGTGAGAGGGATGAGGGTGAACCTGTGACATACGGACAGACGGACGTGACGAAACTGTAAAGTTCCATTTTGCCATTATGGCAACGGAACCAGAAAAAGAAGCCCACCAATATTAGTCGATCATGGAATCCCCTTTTCTATGTTGGTTTTAAAAATATATTTTTTCGTTCCTCAGCTCGGCGAGACGCGGCCATCTTCCTTCGGCCCAGCGACGTATCAGGACTTCAAGGATATCCGCTCGCGCTGCCTCTCCGAGGGCAGGCTCTTTGAGGACCCAGAGTTTCCGGCCGTTGACCGCAGCTTGTACTACAAGGAGAGCTTGGATAGACCCATCACTTGGTTGAGGCCTGGAGTAAGTTCTGAAAAAATCCTCATCACCAGACTTTTTTATGTCGCATTGCTGGGCACTGGCCTCCGTTCAGAATAACTCCTAAGTGTAGTTCCTTCGCATTTGGGATTAAATATTTTATACGAGCAAATTCGCAATGACCGCTCTATACATCATCATGTCAGCCGAAAGACGTCCACTGATGGACGGCGGCCTCCCCCGCGGCCCTCCACTCAGACCGGTCTTGTGCTGTCCGCATCCACCGCGGTCCCGCGATATTTACTAGGTCGTCGCTCCATCTTGTTGGATGCCTGCAGACAGCTCGTCTCCCGGTCCGTGGACCATCGGCCATCAGTTCTGCGAGCAATGTGCCCCGCCCACTGCCAATTAAGATGGTTTAAGTTAAACGTGTGTTTTGCAGGAAATATGCGACAACCCCCAGCTGTTTGTGGAGGGGTACAGCCGCTTCGACGTGCAGCAAGGCGAGCTCGGGGACTGCTGGCTGCTGGCTGCCGTGGCCAATCTTACGTTGCACAGGAAGTAAGTGGAATTCATACGCATACATAGCGTATGGACGGGCCCTTCTTTACTTCGTTTTTAGGGTTTCCGTACCTCAAAAGGAAAAAACGGAACCCTTATAGGATCACTTTGTTGTCCGTCTGTCTGTCTGTCTGTCAAGACCCTTTTTCTCTGGAACGCATGGAGGTAGGATGCTGAAATTAATATCAAATACTCAAACCTGCGGTCCCTTGAAGCTGTGAAAAAATCAAGCACCTAAGTGAATGCACTCAAAAGATTTTTGAAAACCTAAAGGGTACTTCCCGTTATCCTAGAAACTTGAAATTTGGTATGAAGGTAGCTCTTATAGTACAACCACTCAGAAAAGTCTCAAAATCTTAATTTTTTATGTATGTCTCTAGATTTCGAGGACCAATATAAGTTGACCCCACACTGCGTACATTTTGCTTAGGAGCAGGGCTCTGCTTACACTGAACTTCTTAAAACACTGGGGAAAAGCGTTAAAATCTTTCTACGAAACCCTCGTGCGCGAGTCTGACTCGCACTTGGCCGGTTTTTTTGTATTCAATTCAGTGAGATTACAAAGTAGTCTCAGTGATATAAACCGCGAGCACGTCCGCACGGGCGCCGCCGGCCGCGCCGCTCTCGCCGGCGGGCTCGGCAACACCGTTCCTATAACAAAATGTTCCAAAAGGCACTTCTAGCTGCACTTATCGGCAACAAACTATTCTCATAGTATTTGGCACTTTAAAGCAAACGAGTTCGAGGCATATTTTTTTTATTTTAAATTTCACGTCGCAACAACGTTTTCATTGCATTCGCATCAACGTCTCAAATACTATTATTACCTATTTTGCCAATACGTGCCGCTAGAGGCGCTGCCGATTTGCCCATAGTACGAGGGGCGGCTGAAAAGTAATCTACCTAACAATGAAACAAAAGACTGTCGTGGCTAATTTTTTTTTATTTTTCTATATAGTCCCCTGCTAGTAAAATGCACTTATTAAATTTTTCAAATATTGAATTTAAACCATTAAAAAAAAAAAACTTTCGGTTTGTCGTCAAAAAAGTCAGTAACCGCAGCCTTCATTTCGTCATCGGTCATAAACCTTCGTCCCCTGAGGTCTTTCTTGAGAAGTCTAAACATAAAATAGTCACAGGGGGCTAAATCTGGACTATAAGGGGGGTGGTCAATGGTTTCGAAGCCATTGTCTTTAATTGCTAGCTTCGTTGTGCGGGCGGTATGCACTGGTGCGTTATCGTGCAAAATCAGAATTCCTTTGCTTAGTTTACCTCGCCGTTTTTCTTTTATTGTCTCTCTTAGTTGATATAGTAAGTTTGAGTGAGAGTTTGGGTAATCAGCATTCATTGTAGTTTTCTTCGGTAAATAATCTATGAGCAAAATCCCTTCTGTGTCCCAAAAGATTGTAGCCATAAGTTTACCTGCCGATGGACAGACCTTGAATTTCCGAGGCGGCTTCTCATCCTTAAATTTCCACTGTAACGACTCTTGCTTACTTTCCGGGTCCCATTGTCGAATCCAAGTCTCATCACATGTTACTATTCTACAAATTATTTCTTCCTCTTTCCCTCGACTCATGTCCAAAAACTCTTCGCAACATTTGACACGCCTCTCCATGTCAAATGCAGTCAACATTCTGGGGACCCAACGTGCACTAACCTTGGACATGTTCAAATGCTCATGAATTATTTCATTGACTCGCTCTTTACTGACGCCCACATTTCTAGCTATCTCCCACTGCTTCCTATCTTCCACGTCGGTCCTCTAATATATTTTTTTTCACCCTGGCTACATTTTCATCGGTGACGGCCGAAACTTGTCTTCCGCTACGAGGATCATCTTCCAGGCTCTCACGACCTAACTTAAACTGCTTTGACCAAAACTTTATAACAAATTCGGAAGAACACGAACTGCCAAACACACGTAACATACGCTGTCTGATCTCCGAAGGCGTATTCCCTTCTTTAGTCAAAAACTTAATCACCGCACGCTGCTCGATTTTATCCATTTTCACTTTTTCTACCGACATGTTTGAAACAATTGTAGGAGACAAATAAACGTGATGCAATAAACAAATGAATGTAATACATTTTGAAAATAGAATAACAAACGAATATAAATCCATACCAGCCAGCATTATTGTGTATATATTTCTGACCAAGGAGATTACTTATCAGCAGCCCCTCGTAATTCATATGAGATGTTAACATTAAGGGCCTGTAAGAGTACATTTTTAATGCTGTCAACGTTAAATAATATCTATGACTATCTATTATATAAAGTCGAAAAACCAGAACGGGATAAAAGAAACGAGACAGAGCGAGATGACGCTCTACAACACAATTTTGACACGTTTCTCCCAAACAACGCATTATTTCTCTGGATTTTTAAAGCAATTCGATTCTTTGATCTTGGGAATCGCGAAAAACTTGAGAAAATATGATATTGGGTGTGTAAATTTTGTATATAAGTCAAAATTAAATCGCAAATTCGAATTGCGAGCCAAAAGCGAGCGATCTATTATCTATGCCAGTTTTGCCGTTCAGGGATAAAGAAATGTAAGGATTTTTTTAGTGTTATCTATGTAAATTTTTATTGATAAGTATCATAAATAGCAAAAAACAGTGTCCAATATTTTTTTTCGATAATCTATATGACGGACTAATTACAAATATTACTTTTTTACCCAGAGGACACATAGCTATAGAGATTCTTTACGTTTATATAAATTCCACGCGGGCGGAGCCGCGGGTGCTCTCTAGTTTACTTATGTTTTTTTATTA
This sequence comes from Clepsis dumicolana, assembly GCA_963691665.1. NCBI lineage: Eukaryota > Metazoa > Arthropoda > Insecta > Lepidoptera > Tortricidae > Clepsis > Clepsis dumicolana. The sequence goes on from OY829529.1 coordinate 3,913,175, forward strand.
TTATTTCCAGATTGTTCTTCCAAGTGGTGCCGGATGACCAGAGCTTCGATGAGGAGTACGCGGGTGTCTTCCATTTCCGGTAAATAGTCCTTGTGCTAGACTTGTGAGCGGAGCGAAGTATTCAAGTATTCAATCATTTATTGCGTTAAAGAATTCCATGCAATACATTATAGTTCAGAGATACTAATATAATACTACTATTTTGATTTGTACTATTTTGTGGTTTTCAATAAAGAATATTTGTATTGTATTGTATTGTATAATAATGCTATATTACAGGTATAATAAGTGTAATTTCCCATTGTTAAATTTTTCATAAAATAATAACAATGTCAAAGAAGATGCAATTATAATTTAAGATAACTTTGGCTTAACAGAAATACAATAGTTTAAATTAGATATATAAGACTTAGTGAGATTTAATATTACACGCATAAATACGTAGACGAAGCGACAATTTAGCATGAATCAGTCAAATATCCCAGCAAAACATTCGTTAAGGCTATAAAATGGTCTCAATTTTAAATAAGATTTCAACTTATTGGAGAATTCTCTCAGATTTTGTGAAGTGCCGAAGTATACGCGAATATTCTTCCTTCTCCTTTGACGACCAAATAGCCTAGTGGTTAGAGACCCTGACTATAAAGCTGGAGGTCCCGGGTTCGATCCCCGGTCGGGCAGATGTTTGTATGATGAATACGAATATTTGTTCTCGGGTATTGGATGTTTAATATGTATATAAGTATGTATTTATCCATATAAATATGTCCATAGTACAGGCTTTTGTTTGGGACTAGTTCAATTGGTGTCAAATTGTCTCATGATATTTATTATTTATATTCGGCCACACACATCGCGACAAAGCGAATGTTCGCGTTATCGCGATGTGTGTGGCCGTAGTATCAGGTTAATACAGTGCTACACTTGGTGTGGTGTCTGCGCGCAGGTTCTGGCAGTACGGGCGCTGGGTGGACGTGGTGATAGACGACCGGCTGCCCACGTACCGCGGCAAGCTCGTGTTCCTGCACTCCTCCGAGACCAACGAGTTCTGGAGCGCGCTGCTCGAGAAGGCTTATGCCAAGTGAGACATTTTAACCCCCGACTCAAAAAGTGAGGTGTAATCATAGACATACAGGGTAATCAATCCAAATAGGTCAGTAGGGAGCGTTTCCGCCTCCTTGCGCGCTATAGTTTTTATAATTGTCTATTGCTACTGTTGTCAGATAGAGAAACAAAACCTCTCAAAATATACGTCAATGTATTAAGCAAAGGAATTTTTAACTACTGTTCTTAATATTCGGCAAATGTGTTTCAAACGACTAGTGGGCAGGGAGAAGTTAGAAACTATAAGAGATAGGGACATCTGTTCTTAGGAACCATGGCGTCAATTTCAGATTTAATATAAATAGCAATCATTTTGCTTTACTCATACATAATCATCAACAATAACAACGAATTTACTTGCAAAATTTATAACATTGCTTACAGAGATTTTGACAGAGTAAAAAAAATAATGCCGTTTTTAACATGAAACTGCCGTGAGACTCAATTATAGTGAAATAAACGGATCACTCACGTATAAAAGTTTAGCCCGACATATACGTGAGTGATCCGTTTTCACTATGATCTGAATACCCTTGTAAATACCCTTCATGATCATCATCAGCCTATTTACGTCCCACTGCTGCGCACAGGCCTCCTCTCAGACTGAGAGGGCTTGAGCTATAGTTCCCACACAGGCCCAGTGCGGATTGGGAACTTCACACACACCATTGAATTGCTCCGCAGGAGTGTACAGGTTTCCTCCCGATGTTTTCCTTCACCGAAAAGCTCATGATAAATTACAAAAGTAATTTCTCACATAAATTCCGAAAAACTCAGAGGTGCGAGTCGGGGCTTGAACCCACAACCCTCTGCTTGAGAGGCCATAGGTCAAACCACTGGGCTATCACGGCTTATAAATACCCTTATTTTCTATTAATGAGACTTGTCCATTACTGGGTTACGTCCGTTACCGGTTGTAACACGTAGCATGTGCTTGCCCAGGCTCCACGGGTCGTACGAGGCGCTGAAGGGCGGCTCGACGTGCGAGGCGATGGAGGACTTCACGGGCGGCGTCACGGAGATGTACGACATGGCCGAGCTGCCGCCCGACTTCTACACCATCCTGCTGAAGGCCTACGAGCGGAACTCGCTCATGGGCTGCAGCATCGAGGTGGCCGCACGTTATGTTGTGTTCTTGCATCATGACGATCGGATGGGCTAGTGGTTAGCGACCCTGACTATGAAGCTAGAGGTCCCGGGTTCGAATCCCGGTCGGGGCAGATGTTTGTATTATGAATACAAATGTTTGTTCTCGGGTCTTGGATGCTTAATATGTATATAGTATATATTTATCTATGTAAGTATGTTTATCCGTTGTCTAGTACCCATAGCACAGGCTTTGCCTAGTTTGGGACTAGGTCAATTGGTGTCAATTTGTCCCATGATATTTATTTATTTATTTATTTATCATTTTTGGGGTTCGCTACCACCATCTTACTCGCTAATCTTGCCGCTAAGCAGCAGTGCTTGCACTGTTGTGTTCCGGTGTGGAGAGTAAGACAGCCGGTGTAATTACGGGCACAAGAGGCATTTCATCTTATCTCTCTAGGTTGGCAACGCATCTGCATACCCTCCGGGGTTGCGGGTGTCTATAGGCAGTGGTGATCACTTACCATCAGGTGACCCACTTGCTCGTTTGCCTTCCTCGTCGTATAAGTAAAACGGAACCCTTATAGTTTCGTCATTTCCGTCTGTTAGTCTGTCCGCGGCACAGCTCAGAGAGTATTGGTACTAGAAAGCTGTAATTTTGCACTGATATACATATTAATGAGGCCGAAAAAGTGCTGGGATAAAATGTTGAAAAAATAATATTTTTTGGGGTACCTCCCCTACACGTAAAGTGGGGATGATTTTTTATTTTTCGCCCACCCCATAGTGTGGGGTATCGTTGGATAGGGCTTTCGAAAATATTGGTGGCGCTCGAATATAATTTTTCGATAGAGTTATTCGTTTGCTAAATATTCAGCTTTGAAGTACTCATTTTTGTTGTAGTCAAGTGTCTTCTCCCCCCACCAGAGAAACTGTTGTATTTGGAAATGTGAAAAAATCAGAGCGGTAGTGCATAATTATAGTGAATTTAAAAGGAAAACTATCAGAGATAAACAGGCTTTACAGGTTTTTAATATTAAGACAGTGCGCGCTCAACCACCGCAGTGTGCATCGGTGTATCATTTACTAAGTTATCAAATAAATCATCAGTTCAGTAAAATCTGCAATACATCACTTCTATCACTATCAATTATCATCTAAAGTTTTTAACCCTCGACCCAAAAAGGGGGGTGTTATAAGTTTGACCGCTATGTGTGTCTGTCTATGGCACCATAGCTTTCAAACGGGTGAACCGATTTGATGCGTACCTTTTGTCTCCCCAGCCGGACCCTCACATCCTCGAGGCGGAGACGCCGCAGGGCCTGATCCGCGGGCACGCGTACTCGGTGACGCGCGTGAAGTACGTGGATATCGAGACGCCCGGCCGCCAGGGCAAGATCCCGCTGCTGCGCATGCGCAACCCCTGGGGCAACGAGGCCGAGTGGAACGGGCCCTGGAGCGACAAGTTAGTGCACGCCCCAACCAGCCTAACGTACCTGACTAATCGGGCAGCGGCGGCGTGTGCAAGGGGCCTCGCCCCGCACCCCCCGCACCCCCCGCACGATCGACCTGTCAGAAGCCTTCGTCGGACGACTGGCCCTAACTGTAACACTAGACTTACACACTCTCGTGCCATTTTACAACTAGTGGCTCTGTGAGCACAGCTCGCTAATTCATTTATATATTTATTTATTTTTAACTAATCGACAAAAAATCCTATTTTTATCGAATCTGGCCCCTATTTCATTTCACCAGCTTTACAAATGTCAGGCTTCATTGACAAGTTGGTGTAAATTGCTGACTTGAATAGCTTTTGTTTTAGCGCGCTTCGTATTGGCAAAGAGATGTACATTGAGTTGTCATTGTAAACTGACATTTGTAAAGTTATTTAAATATTAACCTGCTCACAAAATCTCACGAGAATCGGTTGAGAAATGCGACCCGTAGAAGAGAACGCTTCGCGCTCGCTATTTTTTAAAATTGAGAGTATGTGATTACTAGACCGGAATTATTTCTAGCATGAAGCCTCAATCACCTTGATTTAACTTTAACATATGTTGGCAACAGGTCACCGGAGTGGCGGTTCATCCCCGAGTCAGAGAAAGAGGAGTTGGGTCTGACATTTGACGATGACGGAGAATTCTGGATATCCTTCAAGGACTTCTGCACGCATTTCTCCAGGTAATCACACGGGAACTGTACAATAGGGTTGTTGACTCATGTCAAAATAAAATCATTTTACATTTTCACTTATCAAGCTTCCGAAAATACTCATAAAAAACCGATGCCTCACTTATTACTGCAAATAAAACTGTTTTTAATTAAACAAAAACGAATAAAAGGAGGCAGTTTGATCACTAAAAATTATGACTTCATGGTTTTGTAATTCAATACAAACTTTGTACTAACGGATCCGATCAAATCTTTTTGACATTTCATAAAAAGTTGCTGATTTGACCCCTAATTTGCAAATAAGGGATTTTTTAATCTAGGGTATATTATAGTTATAAAGCCGAGTTTAGACATGTAAGAGAAATCGTGCAAGTTGCAATACATTGCGGCGTTCCATCGCCGACTCCAAACTTGTTCGCTTTACGGCCTCGCATTGTATTGCAACTTGCATGATTTTTCTTGTAGGTCTAAATTGGGCTTAATTAGAGTTATACGTTTGTAGTTAGGCCATGCCCTTGAGAAACAAAATAAATAAAAACAACGATAAATGTATAATTGTCAAGGAGCATAATAGTTCATAGCAGAAATCAAACTTCACTAGGGATTGAACGTAAGTTTTATCGACTTAGTATAAATTTAACACAAATAACATGGCATGCAAATGGCCAAGAGCGAATTTTAAATAGCTATTGCCTATTACTACATTCATTTTGTTTTATTGCACTTAAAATGGATATCCATATTAATCTAGTAATGGGTAATAGCTACTTAAAATCCGCTCGTGGTCATTTGCATGTCATATTATTTGTGTTAAATTTGCACTAAATAAAATAATAGTCGTTGTAAATGACATGCATCTGTCATTTGCGTTAAATTTGTTTGAACTTAATAAAATAGACGATAACTGGAAAAGTCGATAAATTACAATGTTTTGTAACATAACGTGGCTTTACTTAATAAAACCCAAAATTATAGAAAAAGAGGTTTAATGCGTGTACTACATGGGTTACACAAAAGAAGAATGACATGTAAAAAAAACACTTGACACTTCGATATAGTTCAATTTCATCAAACGCCTGATATAATTAAATGGCAATGTTTGCCCATTGCCCTGATGCGATTCAGGGGACGTTAGGAGCCGGAACATACAATGTTCTCTCCCTATTGACTTTTGATGTTTGCTATGAGAATTCCGTATCATTATACTTCATTATTTGATCATATTTCTTAAGCAAGTCACAATATTTTATATTTACCTATAACGATTTTTTCTTATACAAACAATTGGAGCGTGACTCATCCACTTCAAAATAACAAGCATTATTGTCCTAAGTATAAACACTTGAGCGCGCGCGCGATAAGGGCCGTCTCAAGTGGCGCGCCCGGAAGGGGGGGGGGGGGGGTTTATACGACAAGGAAGGCAAACGAGTAAGTGGGTCACCTGATTGTAAGTGTTCACCACTCTCCGTAGACACCCGCAACACAGGAGAGTTTGCAGATGCGTTGCCAATCTAGAGAGCTAAGATGAAATGCCTGTTGTGCCCGTAATTACACCGGCCGTCTTACTCTCCACACCGGAACACAACAGTGCAATCACTGCGGCTTAACGGCACACAGGGTTTAATTTTTAGGGTTCCGTTCTTCAAAAGAAAAAACGGAACCCTTATAGGATCACCTTGCTGTCCGTCTGTCTGAACGCGTGGAGCATATTGAAATTATTATCAAATACTCAAGCTTGCAGACCCTTGAAGCTGTGAAAAAATCAAACTTCTAACGTCAACCGCAATCATTAAAAAGGTTGTTTCCGTACAAATTGCCTTACTGTGAAAAACCTTAAGGGTACTTCCAGTTGTTCTAGAAACTTGAAATTTTGTATAAAGGTAGCTCATATAGCACAACCACTCAGAAAAATCTGAAAATCTTGAATTTTTATATCAAAGACCAATATAAAATGGCCCCATACTGCGTAGATTTTCTTAGGAGCAGGGCTCTGCTGACACTGGTCAACATAAAACACTGGTGTACCTAACTGTAAAGCGGGAAAAATCTTTGTACGGAACCCTCGGTGAACGATTCCGACTCGCACTTGGTCGGTTTTTAAGGTTCCGTACCCAAAGGGTAAAACGGGATCCTATTACTAAGACTCCGCTGTCCGTCTGTCACCAGACTGTATCTCATGAACCGTGATAGTTAGATGGTTGAAATTTTTACAGATGATGTGTTTCTGTTGCCGCTATACAAATACTACCAACAGAATAAAATAAATATTTTAGTGGGGGCTCCCATACAACAGACCTGTTTTTTTTTGCTGTTTTTATAGATAATGGGTACGGAACCCTTCGTGCGCGGTTGCGACTCGCACTTGTCCGGTTTTCTTAATGAACTTGTTTGTATTGCAGAGTGGAGATCTGCAACTTGAACCCCGACTCGCTGGACCCTGAGGAGTGCCCCGAGGGCTGCACCAAGAAGTGGGAGATGTCCGTGTTCGAGGGCGAGTGGGTGCGAGGTGAACACCCTATAATATAAACAATCATGTATCCAAGACTCGAGAACAAACATTCGTATTCGTAATCGTATTAATTCTCATATTTTGACATGTATTTACATATTGTAATTTTAATACTGAGTAAATAAATAAATGTAATCTAATATAAATCATCACACAGAATATCTGCCCGGAATTTTTATGACCCATGAATGGGTCAACCGGGACAGATAGGGTACGCAAATAAAAAGTTTTTATTTTGCTTTGTTTCGCCAATTATTGACTTATATAATTTCCCCAGGCGTGACAGCGGGCGGCTGCCGTAACTATTTGGAGTCGTTCTGGCGCAACCCGCAGTACACCGTCACGCTCAAAGACGTGGACGAGGGCGACGATGACAACAAGTGCACCGTGAGTACAGCGCTACACGCCAACCGACCGACCGGCCGACCAACCGACCGACCAAACAATCAACCAAACGACCGACCAAAGAACCAACCAACCGACCGACCAAAGAACCAACCAACCGACCGACCAAAGAACCAACCAACCGACCCACCAAACAACCAACCAACCGACCGACCAAACAACCAACCAACTAACCGACCTACCAAACAACCGAACAACTGACCGACCAATCAACCTATCTTAACTAATTTATTTTACAACAGTCAATTTACAATTGTATTTAAATTAAGAGTGAAGTGTCCATTACTGGTGCCTGTCGGTTTAAAGTGCCCAACACTAGTGCCATCTCGTTGCTCGTACAATATGGGTCAAGCATTACAGTCATAATTCTTCTCCATCCCAGATAATCGTAGCCCTGATGCAGAAGAACCGGCGCTCGCAGCGTCACCAGGGCCTCGAGTGCCTGACGATCGGCTTCGCGCTGTACCGGCTGCCGGACTACGGCCACGTGCCCAAGCCGCTGGACGTCAACTTCTTCAAGTACAACGCCAGCGTCGGCCGCTCGCAGGCCTTCATCAACCTCAGGGAGGTCAGCGCCAGGTCAGTGGCAGCCGTCAGTGTAGCCTAGCCGTCGGTGCGTTAGCCTAGCCGTCGGTGCGTTGGTCTAGACGTCGGTGTAGTGACCTAGCCGTCAGTGTAGCCTAGACCTCAGTGTAGTGACCTAGCCGTCAGTGCGTTGGCCTAGCCGTCGGTGTGTTGGCCTAACCGTCGGTGAAGTGACCTAGCCGTCGTTCTAGTGACCTAGCCGTCAGTGCGTTGGCCTAGCCGTCGGTGTATTGACCTAGCAGTCAGTGTAGTGACCTAACCGTCAGTGCGTTGGCCTAGACGTCGGTGTAGTGACCTAGCCGTCAGTGTGGTGTGGTGACCTAGCCGTCGGTGTAGTGACCTAGACATCGGTGTAGTGGCCTAGCCGTCGGTGCGTTGACCTAGACGTCGGTGCAGTGTCCTAGCCATGAATGCGTTGGCCTAGACTTCGGTGTAGTGACCTAGAAATCTGTGTAGTGACCTGGCATGCAGTCGATGTAGCCATCAGTATGACAAGCTAGCCGTCATTCAGTCGACCTAGTCATGAGTGTGTTGACCTAACCGTCCGTGTGTTGACCTAGACGTCGTGGCGATCTAGCCGTGGGTGTAGCCTAAACGTAGGTGTGTTGATCTAGCCGTCAGTGTTTTGACTTAGACGTCGGTGTAATTAGAAAAATATGTATGCCTAATTAAATAGCATAGGAAATTCCGGTTTGTTGCAGATTCAAGCTACCCCCTGGCAGTTACGTCATAGTGCCTTCTACTTTCGAACCCAATGAGGAAGGAGAATTCTTGGTGCGAGTGTTCTCGGAAAAGTGCAATAATATGGCGTGAGTATTACATTTATTGTACATTCCTCTCTGGTCGCCATTACAACTGAAATGGTAGCCAGTTACGATAGAGGTAAAAGTTTATATATAATCTTTATTTGCAAGTAGTTCCTCATTCACCGGGCCTGCAAGTCGAGTCGGTTTAAACTTTCGCAAAAAAACCCGCTGGTTTAACTTCAATTGTAAGTAGCAATTCTCTTTCGTAACTGGTTACGAAACTGAAAATCAAAAATTCCGTATTTTAATAAAACTATTTGTTATCCGCGTCTACTTACTGTTATCGGAAGAATTTTATTATGTCTCTTCCTGGCCCTACAATTGGCATTATTTATATTATTTTAACTTTTATTAAGTGCCGTGTTTATTCGAATCACATTAATTTTTTCTTGTTTATTGCAGTGAAAACGACGAAGATGTCGGAATGGGAGACGTTGACGACAGAGTAAGAAACAATTTTTTAAACTCAAATATTTATTAGAAGTGAGCTATTAATTCTTCTTTAAATTTTCTTCTTATTCTTCTAATTAAATCTTCTTTTTAAAAAGCGTTTTTCAATAAAAAGACATGTCCAGATTTATTTATTAATGACCTATGAGTTCTAATTTATTCAAGGAAAACTTGATGTCAATGTCGATTGCTTCTCCGCTGTCCTGCTCTTGTACATCTTGATTCTATACTTGCAGCTCGCTCAGGCAAGCTTTAAAAAGGCGGCGTGATAACGACAAAACCAACCACTCATGGCAATGAATTGGCATTGGAACTATTTTTGCCGTGTCAATATTCGACGTCAATTATTCGCAATACACTCAATATTTGCTCATTATTCAATAATACGATTAGTGAGAAGTGTTTCGTGTGCTTTTGATGATTTGCAGGGAAACACGGTTGTAGGCTAACTCATTTTTAAGCTGTACGTCAGCAGCATAGTTGCTAAGCAACCGAAGCGCTCACAATGATCTGCACCCGTGTGTGACCCCGTGCTCAGGTGAAGCAGGCCGCGCCGCACCCCGAGCCGGCGGACCCGATCCGCGAGTTCTTCAGCCGGCTCGCCGGCGCGGACGGCGAGGTCGACTGGCAGGAGCTCAAGGAAATCCTCGACTACGCCATGAGAGAAGGTTCGTCTACTCATAAGTCTGTACTTCTATTTTTAGATATGCAGGGTTCCAGGTAATGAATCGTAGATATTTAAACAAGTACAGGTGAAAAAATCAACTACATCACTGGAGTTGTCAACGAGCAAAGGGAATTAATGTTTCAATTCTTATTAATAAGAAACTCAACAGACTTGCCGAAATATGTATGGTTCATTATCTGGAACAATGTGCCTATAGTGTAAAAAATTTCGTACACAAGACTACTACTAGCGAAAAAGATACACGACGCGAGCGAACTTACACGTAAAAGTAACTAAATTGGGTTTGCGTTACGTAGCTTTTTTCTGTAGTTGTTTTTTCTAGAGGCACTGATGACAGTAAATTGTGGAGTTCAAACAAACTCGCACTATTGTTTAAACTAGGGTATAAATAATTTGCTCATTCTAGTCAGCTATCACAGAGTGATAGATACTGATATTAAAAAGTTGCTAAATGATGTAACACCTACACTTGAAGCGTTTAGCAACTTTTATCCCGTAGGAAGCAAAACATGTTATGAGTATTACAATTTAAGAAAAAAAATATATTATTCCTGTTCACAACCAGTTGTCAAACTTGGTTATGTAAAGGAAAATTATTGGTTTAACAAAAATAACACACAACTACGACTGTGTGAGCTTAAAATGCTGAATTATTGTGTTAATTAAACATTTCTTAACAATTATAGAAATTTAAATGACCTGACAAAAGAAACTACAATTGAAAATCAACAGTTCTCTCTATTTTTGAAAATTTCTACAATTGAATGCACTAGGCAACACGACCGATCAGTTGACACGCAGCAAGCAAAAGTGGCCGTCTCGCCGAGCGAGTCGTCTCGTGCCAGCTTCGGTTCTCCCACCTCCACGCTCCCCTCTACGTTACGTCACCGGCCGCTTGCCCGGAACATGATAGATGGGGGTGCGCGGGGAAATCCTCTTAAGACATTACTAAATCATATTTTGTTATATTCTGTTTATTGTATTTTTGTGAACGTTGGGTGCGAGTTTGTTGTTTTTTTTCTATCGTTTTATGTGATGTAAGGCAGTGGAATCATAGAATTGATAAAATAATATTAATTACGTTAAAGGTAGTTCTTTTTGGACATTTGTCAGTGCAAAAATTACCTATCGTCTCGATTATTTTATTTTAAATATTTGTTTTAATTATAGCTTACGCAAAACATTTTAGGTATAATATTCCACGATCTCATACTTATTTATAACATTACGAAACAGTTTATTTAAATTTATTGAACTAATGGTTTATTTAAAATGCCCATTTTCGAGCTTTCGTTGTTTTTAATATATCGCTTCTGTGTCGAGTTAAACGCAGCTTACTTGTTCCGTTGCACGCCGTGGTAAATCTATGTAAGTATTATATTTAAGAAATATTAATATACGTAGTAAAAGGACCAATGACTAGGCGTTTTGTTTACTTATTGCTTTATATTTCTTTTAATCTTGTAAAGTTATTGAAAAAACGATACGCCTGCACATTGATCTACTTATGAATATATTATTAGTTAAAAAATATTTAAATAATAGCCGTAAGGACCTTGTGTCCTAATTACGTATTTATTATTCTAACTAGAATTTATAGACAAAATTAGACAAAAGGACACTGTAGTTTTTGTTCATTACATTTAGTGTTTATTATCACTTGGCACTGCAAAAAGTGTCTGTAAAATTAATCACAACCACGCAAAGTTTTTATTTCGTTTTATGTTGATTTGCTTAAGATAACTGCATGTTAAGTTTAATTAATAACCCAAGTTAACACTGATAATATGTCTCTGATAGTCACTAAGTGGATAGGATATGTATAAGATGCATAATAAACATGTCTCACCTGTTACGTAAGTAGTTCTTCTAGTGTGCGTGTCTGTGTAAACCAAAAGTATAAACCAATATGTGATCTATAAACACATACCTACTGGTTTCACTAGTGCAAGCGCGCAGTCTATACGCAGTCACTACATACATTATTTCTCCCTCTATATATGTATTATATATTCCCGTGAGGCGTAGGCGTAGGCAGTTCCGTTTTAACAATAAGAACACCTGGGCCACGGATCCAGGGCCCAGGGGCCTTGCGCCTCAAATACCGAAACTTTGATCACTCTTTTGCTTTCTATAAAAGGCCTCCGAATTTAATTTTGCCCCGGGGCCTCTGCATGATCTAAAACGGCTCTGGGTGTAGGCCATCGCAAAGACAGGGACTATCACTAGCGCTATCTACAGAGCTGGCAATGCGGGGCGGTGCGGCCTTGGCGCCGGGCGGGGTCGCGGCGCCCGCGGCGGCCGGGGCGGCCGGCGCCGAGCAGAGCTGCCTCGAGCAGCTGCTGTGCGCGCTCTGCGGCCCCATCTGCAAGGAGATTGGCATCGACCTGCAGCAGGCGCAGGCGCAGAACCACGAGCAAGTACATCTGACGCAGCCCCACGCCAGCGGACAAGGTACAGTGCGGCTGGCCACAGGCTTGGGCTGGCTGGGCTTTGGGTTAGGATTGGATCGCAGTTGTGTGCAAGTTTCCTCACGATGCTTCCCTTCACCATAAAGCTCATGGTAACAAACAACATCAAATGTAATATCGCGCGTAATCGCAGATGTGCGATACAGGGCTCGAACCAACAACCCTGGCGAAATAATGAGACCGTTCTTTAGGAACCGTAAAATAGTATCAGCAAAAAAGCCACACTTGTATAGTCTTGTTGTTGCTCGTACGAAACGTCAGTGCAGTACAGGTGTGAACGCTTGGAAGCGTTTAAAAAGACTATTTTTTAGGTAAAACTTAGTTTTTTTTTAAGAAATATGTATTAATTTAAATATAGACATATGGTAGCGAAGGTATTTTTTTTTCTTTGCAGTACATCTACTTTAGGTATTTTCCTTAGCTTCTAATACGAGAATGTTACTGTTACGGAAATATTAAAATTCCAGAAACTGACTCATTTTGAAAAGTTTAGTCTTAATTAATTTGGTTTACTTACTAATTGTAATAGTTTATTTTACAGGATTCCCGTTGTGTTGCTGCATGCTTTACCCACACGACGACATATTTTTATAGAAATGGAGGCACAGTACCTAGTTTTAAAATGTCTGTTTTTATTTATATATTCCTATGTACATATAATTTTTTGTTTCATTTCACTTTACAGGTATACCACGGACTTTTTATTTGGCATATTATAAAATATCCCCCTGTCTAAAATTGTGTAATATTTTTATTTAGTTTAAAATGATGCTTTATTCACCTTTCGAAGTCTTTAGTTGCCAGTTTTTAAAGTGAACGTATAAAGCATTATTTTCATATCTGCTTAATGTTGCAACTAACACAAATGCAGATATTTTCAATTAAATTGGAAATCTCTGCATTTAATCGCTTTACTAGCATGGACTATTTCGGAATTAGATACAAAAATGGGCATTTTAAAAATATTTCTTAAGAGTACATATAGCATCACCTCCATTTCCATAAAAAAAATTAGTTTTAAGTTACTTAGAAAATGTGAGACATTTTTCTATCTCATATTTTCAAACCTACTTTAATTGAAAATAGTGACGTAAGCTGCTTATGTCATTATCCAAACATTTACATTTAATTTGAACCTAATTTTGGAAATGGATCGTAAACTATACGATTCATATTCATTTGGTCTCAAATTTGCTGTAATAAATTTTAATCTAAGTTAAAACTACGATTAAATCTGTTATTTCTTTGATGCATAAAGTGCATACACTCGGCAAAAATAATTTCGTAGAATGGCATTTCACAGATTAATTTTTCTCCATTGGTAACCAGTTACGAAACATGGCTACGTACAAGGAACAAGTCATGTTATTCTCAAATGCAGCCTCGCTCGTAGCTTCGAGCGGTGGTTTTACTTTTCGGTACTAAACGACAACTAATTTGACAGTTCGTCGCTGAAATAACCTTAGAGAATAACACTTAAGGTGAAAAGTCATTGTCAGATTGTTTCGGCCCGGAGTTGACACTTTAGATGTGTTTAAAAATAAGCAGGTTTTTTAAAGATCTGTTCGTAACTGTACGTATGTTTTCAGAACTGAAAGGGCAAGGGTTCTCAAAGGATGTGTGCAGGAGCATGATAGCGATGCTAGACAAGGACAACTCTGGCGGTCTCGGCTTTGAAGAGTTCAAGTCGCTCTGGATCGATCTGCGTAACTGGAGGGTGAGTTTGCGTTGTGGACCTTTACAAATATTTTCCACGGCATAATTTTAAGCTATTATTCCAATCACTGATGTTTGTGGACCGATAGAGATCATTATTTTTTATTTATGTTCACGCCTAAGGGTGAAATATTAATGGATGAATCCTATTTAATCGATATCGCCCAATTTCAAAATTGTTTCATTACGTTGCCTTTACTGATGATGAACCGATTTTTTATTAAAATTAATTATTGGTGGTTTTATTGAAAATTTGTCAAGATGATCAGGACATGAAAGTACCTTTGAAAGTACCTGAACTTTTCAATTTGTAATTGAAACAGTGTTTATTATTATAACTGCGAGCAGTTTAAATGTTTATGATGTGTCAAGCTCTTTTTTTAAGTAACTTTCTTCCGTAATTCACCATATTGTTGGTCCGTAGGCCGTTTTCCGCCTGTACGACACGGAGGGCCGCGGCGCGATCCCCTCCTACCACTTGAGGGACGCCATCCACTCCGCCGGATACACTATCAACGCACACACTCTCAACGTACTCGCACACAGGTGAGATAGTTATGGGGTAGATATTAAAGGGGGTGATCTATGGGCGAATAAAACCGGTGGTATGTCAGTGCAGGGAGCCGACGAGACAAGGTATGATATTTATGCCGGCTTCGGCGACGGCTTCTGCGTATTAATCATTGGAGCCTTGGTGACATGTTTGAATATGGCTGATGTTGCGAAGCGAAAGTCTGTTATATGGGCACTTACTGAGCTAGCGTGTTCCGTCGTAGGCCACATCGTCACTTCACTTTCCAGTCACAGCGTGGTTATAGTAAAAATAAGACTATTTATTTATATAAAAAAAAAAACTAGAATTGCAACTTTCCTCTCCACCGCTCGAAGGCTAACTGTTTAAGTCCGCTATTAAGGTACCACTGCTCTTTGTTTTTTTTTTTTTCAATAATGTATTTACTTTCTTACGTTGCCTTTGTGTATTTTTTTCTGTCTGGTAACTAGTTGCCAAAAAATAATATCTTTCGCAACTACACCCGGTTTCATACTTTCGAGAACAAAGAAATGATATGATAAGTATAGGTATGAGAGCGAATAATTTATTCTTCCTTGGCAGCTGGTTACTAACTTGTTACTAAAACAGAGTTAAATGTTGTACTGTTTATTTTGTAATCAGATACGGCGGCAGCGACGGCTACATACAATTCGACGACTTCATAATGTGCTCCGTGCGACTCAAGACCATGATCGGTGAGCTTAAATTAATGTACTTAATGTTAAAATTTCCCTTTTGGCTTATATCTCTTGATTCTGTTAAAAATAAGTAGGTTGTTGATACCGTGAAACGTGGTACTGGAAGCGGTATTTAGTGATATAAGTTTCATTAGTTACTTCGATTTAGAACCGTATGAACGCTTAAATTGTAGGTACCTATTTGTTTGTCTTAAATTTTTATAGGATTTTCTCATTTCTTTTTATTTGAAACCATTTTTTATGATTTTTATTTATCTTTTATTGGCAATCTTCTTTTAAAAGTTTTAGAAAATTTGTAGATTATTGAAAAGGTTTTAGGAACTGTATTAGGAAGATTACATTGAAATTTTGTCAAAATCTTATGATGAAAGTACAAAGTCCAAAAGCCCCCCCATTTTTAGTTATTTTATGCAATATTTAGTATCTGCTTTTAATGATAATATTGTACTAATGTAAGTTATATAAAATAATAATTATAATAACCGAACAGCGAACAACGAACCAGTAGAGAACCTCGAACGAGAGTTGCAAGGGTACCCGTGAACAACTACGGATCCCGGATTTTGAGGAAATCACAAGTATATAATGATACATGTATATCTTATACACTCTCCAAAGACTGCAAGGAACCTTACATAGTTTTATGCGATGACGATCACAAATCAAAATTTCAGTTTCCATGCCAGCTTGTGCACTTGTTTTGGTTTTTTTAAAGTAGTTTGTATTGATTGGTATGACTTTAATTTTGATTGTTTGGTGGTGTGGTGACGTTTTTTTTCTGCATAAGAACTATACGTTCGTATTGTGGATTGAAATAAAACGTAATAAAGCTAAATGAATCTGTTTTTGTTGTTGAATTCCTTGCAGCCTTTTGATTAGAAATAATGTTTGCAACACACTTAAATACAATAAAATAAGATTAAACAACCGTTTTACTTTCATACAAATCAAATTCTTACAATTTAGATACTTAAAATATCTGTCTGCAAACACTATATGTACACCTTTTGGACGACAACAGCAAAAAAAAACTTTTTTGTAATTTTATTTTATAATTCGTTTTTTGCAATTTTTTTGCTGTCGACTCATCACTAACACGCTTTCTGTCAAAGGCCCAGTGTTTTCAGCAACGAATAAATATATTGTTTTAATTTTCAGAAACCTTCCAGGGAAGATCGTCTGGCGGCGACTATGCTACGTTCTCCCTCGACGATTGGCTGAATCGCACAGTATACTCGTAGGAAAATATGCCTTAATTTGTATGTGACTTAAGGGCCTAAATGCTGCGGAGGCTCGAAGAGTGTTAAGCCCACTTGAATTTACTAGATTAAAGCGCAAAATTAATCGTAAACAAATTGTTAAGGTAAGATTATTAATATAGTCTTAAAATTAAAAGTACATTATTTCACTCGGATCAAAATTTTTGAAACATGTTTTTTTCTGCAATAAAAAGAACACTGAAAAAAAATTCAAAATTCAAAATTCAAAATTCAAAATTTTATTCAGCAAATAGGCAGTTGAATGCTCTTTTACACGTCATTTTTTTGAGTCTACCAGCGCTTTCGGAAAGACCATGATTGCCAAGAAGAATGCGCCGCAAGAAACTTGGCACAAAGTCATTTTTTCTAAAAACAAGTTACATTAGCTCTTACAATACGCAACCACAGACAAACTTGAAAATTGAAAATATAACTGGTTTTTTTGTTAGCCTTTTTATAATTGTGTCTCACTGCTGGGATATTATTGGTAGCGCTTTATTCTGGTAAATAAAAATAACCTACTCTATAAAGTATATCTATTTTATATGTACAGAAATTCTTCCAATACCTCAGAATAATATAATAATGATATGAGAATTAAAAATACTATTATTTAAGCTTTAATTGGTGATATCTAAGTCACAAATTTTGTAATCTTGATGTATTCCAGTGTATACTTACTTTAAAATACTTCTTTACTTCAGATTCTTACCTATATATATTTGTTTATAGTTTGAGGTTATGATATGGATACCCGTAACATTCCTATGTTACGGGTATCCATAAATAGGGAACTGTAGTAAGTTATAATGTTTGTATAAAAAATACATTATTCAGAATTTTGAAATGATTTTGATACAAACATTATAAATTAGGTACAAATATTTACCTTCAGGTTTTTACCTTGAATTTTGATTTTTTTATGTGAAAATTAAAATATCGAAAATCGAAAGAGGCGTTTCCCATTATGCATTTTATAAGATTTTTTGTAAAAAGTTCTATCTTTTCGCAAGGTATTTCAAATACGAATGTTCTTGGAACATAAATAAGATAATATAATCCGTCGCTATAGAAGAGTTATATAAAGAGTTTTATAATGTATCTAAACTAAATACTTAATAATTATAAAATAGACAATCAGTATTTTTTTATCCACCGAGATCCATTCCAGAGAATTAGGTGTATTTTTCGTTTTTTTCATCAAACAATGCTGTGCGATCAGCCATATTTCATAGTTATTTTTATTTTTGTTTCATATTTATAATTGTTGCACTCATATGACATTTTCAATGCATTTTACTGTTCGTACGTTTTTTATTTATTTATGGTAATTTTTATTTTGAATGTAAAACTTCAGATCTGAATAAAGTATGTTTTTTATTCGATGTACTCTCTTTCATTTATTGCTTCGATCGATAACATTTAAAACCTGTTTCACCACCGTCAGAGTTATACGTTATATCTAACAAATAAATATGATGTCATCTCTGTCGGTCCTAACTAAATAAACAAAGACGGTATGACAGATATCTGTCAGCCCCTATACTACGAAGTGCAAAATTCGAACTTCGTGTCGTGCCGTTCCGCTCACGCTAATATTATTTAATACGAGTGTGGGCGGGACGATACGATACGAACTGCGATTTTCGAGTTTCGTAGTAGTCCCCCAGATATATTTATTGGAGGGTGGTGGAACAGGTGGTTTATGCCCGTTTTCACCAACGACACCTAAGTCATCACCTAGTCAGGGGACCCCTATCCTAAGTGGCCCCTTATATCTCTCCCTAACCTAATTTCATTTTCACCATACTAGGTAACACCTTAATAGGGGTCCCCTAACTAAGTGACGGTTTGTTTCAGGTATAGTGATTTCTAAAACCGGTTTTGTATCGATAAATTTTTTTAAGAGAAATAACTTCAAAAATCGTCTATAAAAAATTAAAACAACATTTTAAAAACATAGAAAAACTTGACAAATATATTGTTAATACTAAATTGACGTCTTATTTCTTATTTTTAAATGTTAACTAGGCTGTATGGCATTATCTTTGCCATCCAGAAAAATAAGAACTTGCGGGGACAGTTTTTAATTAAGTATCTAATTTTTTCCGAACTTTCGGTGCTATGATTGAAATTTATTCATGAACTGTACATATTTTCAAAGTATTGTGTTATTCGATTTCTTTGAAACCCGTATAATACAGAACTGACCAGAACCCGCGAGCGCGCATGTTAATTAATCGCTTCTCGTGTGTTTCCTACATGCAGAAATGCCGTTTGGTATATAAAAAACACAAAATAGGATTATGTTTTAAGTGTAAACGGATAGCGAAATCAATAATAAATTGACACAGTGCGCGGCGTTCTGTTATGATTGAACGCGGCTTCTGGTTTGTTTTGTATTCTGAGGATCATTAATAGACTGATGATGAATAAGTATTAGGCATTCGTCCGGCTGCGATGAGGTCTTCCTTTATACAGAACGGAACGAAATTATGAAAAGCACGCTTTCTTTCGACATTCTACGAGTAGGTATATCTTATGACAAATCTTTAGTACCTATCATACTTTGATATAAATCATCTGATTTTCAGTCTGATCTAAATAAGTTTGATGTGAATATTAAATCCAATTATTCAACAGCTTCCAAACTCTACAAAATCATTTAAATAGCCTTCCATTTTATATAAATCTTATCATTTATTGAATCAGGCGTTACTTTGCGGAGGTCCATATTTATGAACTAAAAAACAATTACTTTGCTCAGCCGCGACCACTAATGACAAATAGTTATATCTGTGCGGCAAATGTATGTTTCCACGCAACACCTCCGCCTCCACTGCTACACGAATCAACACATGCCACACAGACCCAACTATCACCACCACCACTATAACCACCACCACTATACTAAACGCTGACGCGTTTCGGCACTCTCCACGAGGCCATTTACGAAGCACAACAACAACCGCTCAACATGCCACCACTTCCACTACAGTACAGTACAGTAGTGGAAGTGGTGGCATGTTGAGCGGTTGTTGTTGTGCTTCGTAAATGGCCTCGTGGAGAGTGCCGAAACGCGTCAGCGTTTAGTATAGTGGTGGTGGTGATAGTTGGGTCTGTGTGGCATGTGTTGATTCGTGTAGCAGTGGAGGCGGAGGTGTTGCGTGGAAACATACATTTGCCGCACAGATATAACTATTTGTCATTAGTGGTCGCGGCTGAGCAAAGTAATTGTTTTTTTAGTTCATAAATCTTATCAATCAAGTTAATTATTGCATAACAAATGCACAATAACCTATAAAAATTAAAACGCATCTGCGACTGCCCGAACTGTCACTTAGCGCTAGGGGGTCAATATTCGAGCCCCTAAACTTAGGGGGCCTCCTTAGCAGTCAGGTGTTACTTAAGCGTTGGTGAAACGGAAATTGATCTTAGGTGTCACCTAAAAGAGCTAAGGGATCCCTTAAATTTTAGGAGTCGTTGGTGAAAACGGGCATTACTCTATTATCCATATCTTTTAGCAAGCGAAACATTCGAAGTGGACACTAGACATTGGCTTAGGCTAGAACGATAACGAAAAAAAGTCATTAAGTATTTTTAGAAATTTATTATTATATTACACAATAAACATAAAATGTTTTCTTACTGTATGCCATTTCTAGGGGTACACTTTCAAAGTAAGCGTCGTAGCGTTAATGAATGTAGTAGGGCGTTTACAGTGAATCATTAATTACTAATTAATGATTAGTTAACTATGGTTAGCAGTCGTCACAAAAGTGACGATCAATGTCGGACACCATACATTCCGTCACAAAACTGACCATTAAAACGTGATTTAAACATAACATAAGTAACAGCACAAGTTAAATGAAAAAGTATGAAACCGTTTTCAAAGCAAATGATCTGCCGCTCTGCCTTCGAAAGTCTACTTTAACGACGGTCCTTCGACTACGAAGCCTCTTCCGCGTCCATTTCGTCGTCGTCGTCGTCGTGATCATCATCGTCGTGTTCCGCCGCCTCGCCGAGGTCATGCTCGACGCCGAACATGGCCGCCATCTCGTGCTGCAGTTTGGCGGGCGCCTTGTATATCGGGACGTCCGACGGACGGATGACCAGCTTCGCACCACCTGAGAAACATTTATTTATCAAAATAAATATAAATCGCATCAAAAACATTACATGTAAAAAGATGCAAGTTTCGCAACGCAGTTTTTCTACAACAAAAATAAATTTAGATGTAATGTTAAATCAGCCGATTACTTTAGTGTCAGTACGGGGGGGGGGGGGTGTCCACAGTTCTCGATTTCCACCGACTTGCCTATGATTTTACCGTGGAGGAAGATTAGAAAGAGTAAGCCAAATTAGGGTCATGGTAAAACGATCGCTCAGTATGAAGTTTGTATTGAATTACTTAACTATGACGTCATAATTTTCAGTGATCATTGACTGCCTGAGGGGTGTTATAAGTTTGACCGCTATGTGTGTCTGTCTGTGGCACCGTAGCTCTTAAACGGTTGAGCCGATTTGACTGCGGTTTGTTTTTTTTATTTGAAAGCAGGTTTTCCAACGATGGTTCTTACAAATGTTTCATCAAAATCGGTTGAACCGTTTTTGAGATATTACATTTTGAAATGAAAATGTCTTTGGGGGTTTGTTAAGTTCAAATTAAAAACGTGACAGCCTGTTGATGTCTTCAGTATGGCTAAGTTCGGGTACCAGAATCCGGGAGCCCGCTGAGGCGTTGATATAAAGGATATTATTATTTAAAGTGACGAAAACTAACATTTAATAAACCCCCGCCATAAAAAACCTATAAAAAGTAAGTCGGGTGCCGCACCTTACGGAGAACCTACAAATACAAAAAGACTGCACCCGACTCACATATTGGGAACGGCTGAGACAGTAAGCCACTGACCTATCGAGGTGCCATCCTGCGCCATGATCTTGTGGTACTCCCTGGGCGGCACGATCAGCTGCAGCAGGTTGTACATGCGTTCGGAGCGGAGCACCTTGACGGGGTGGAAGCGGCGCGTGAACGCCTGCATCTGGTCCTTGCCTGGCATGCCCGGCTCGCAGTAGATCTGAAACGAGTGGTTCAAACTAGATGATTATTTACCGTTTAACCTTTTGAACGCCAAGCACGCTTAAAAGCGTCATGAGCCGACGTGCCACCAACGCTTATAGGCGTCCGGCTGCACAGTGCATATGCGACCTATGAATGTATGCTTAAGGTTTAAGTCGCGTTGACGTTACGCCAACTTGGCGTGTGGATGACAACTTTTGTATGCGTCGTTGGCGTTCAAGGGGTTAATAAGGAAAGATCAATATTTCAAAAACGGGTGAACCGATTCTATTGAGACTTAGCTAAGAACCATCTCGATTAAACTAGCTTTCGATTAAAAAAAACCGCATCGAAATCGGTCCATCCGTTTGGGAGCTATGATGCCACAGACAGATACCTACATAGATACACAGGTCAAACTTATAACACCCCTCATTTTCGTCGGGTGTTAAAAATAAAATTCGATCACGATTAATTATTGCATTAGACACATCAATCCATGCTTCCATACTTCCATATCCATACTAATATTATAAATGTGAAAGTGTGTTTGTTTGTTTGTCCTTCTTTTACGTCGAAACTGAGTGACGGATTAACTTGATTTTTTGCGTGGACATAGTCGAAGGGTTGGAGAGTAACATAGGCTACTTTTTATCCCGGGAAAATATCGCATTCCCACGGGACACACGTTATAACATAGCCCTTATTTGTGGTCTTGCGATAGATTGATATAGGTAATTATATATTTTTATATATGGAGATAGTTGAAAAGCTGCGAGTGACATAGGCTTCTTTTTACTACGGGTAAAATGTCTCATTCCCACGGGAAAATAGGTTATAAATCTATAACCCATATAATCATTGTCGTATGTATATAGTTCCTCTAACCGACCATAGATGGCGCTACTGTCATGCCAAACAAAACATGTTAGCTTGCTTGCTTGCGTGTGTTTCCCTGCTTACATGCTTGCTTGCATGCTTGCTTACATGCCTGCTTGCATGCATGCTTACATACTTGACGCGGGCTTGCATGTTTGTTTGAATGCTTGCTTGCTTCCATACTTGCTTGCTGGTGCTGTTACATGCTTGCATGCTTGCTTGCATGCTTGCCTACATGCTTGCCTACATGCCTGCTTGCATGCTTGCTTGCATGCTTGACTGCTTTCATGATCGTTTGCCTGCAAAATACTTGCACGCTTGCTTGCATGCTTGCTTGCATGCCTGCTTGCATGCTTGCTTACATGCCTGCTTACATGCGTGCTTGCATGCTTGCTTGCATGCTTGCTTGCATGCTTGCTTGCATGCTTGCTTGCATGCTTACTTGCATGCCTACTTGCATGCTTGCTTGCATGCTTGCTCGCAGGCTTGCATGTTTGTTTGAAAGCTTGCTTGCTTCCATGCTTGCTTGCTGGTGCTGTTACATGCTTGCATGCTTGCCTACATGCTTGCTTGCTTTCATGATCGCTTGCCTGCAAAATACTTGCACGCTTGCTTGCATGATTGCTTGCATACTTGATCGCAGGCGTGCATGTTTGCTTGAATGCTTGCTTGCTGCATGGGCTTGCTAGCTGGCGCTGTTGCATGCTAGCACACTATCATGCTTGCTTGCTAGGATGCTTGCTTGCTTTGTTTGCATGCTTGCTTGCATGCTGATTGCTTCTTTGAAATGCTTATGGTTAACGCGAGCGAAGCCGCGGGTAAAAGCTAGTATATACATATATATACACATATATATATATATATATATATATACACATATTGATGTGTCTAACTCTTCCGTTACTGTATTGAAAATATTCAATTTCTGAAAAAAAGTCTGATAGACAAATTGTCACCGAAATAATGATTCGATTGTTACTTACTCGCATCCTTGCGCACGGCGACTTCTCGGGGTTCACGTGTTTCTGTATCACCTGCCTGATGATCTGCCAGACAAAAATCGATTTCGTCATTGTAATTTCTACTTAAATATTTAGAGTAAATCGCCAGTAACTGGCAACCTGCAAGAGCTGGCCCCTCATACTAAAATAAACTCTGTTCCCTACAAACAGGATTCAATTTAATATAACGTGGCCAGTAATTAACACGTTATACTAAAATTAATTCTATTATATGTGAATAGAGTTCATTTTTAGTATGAGGTGGCCAGTTACTGGCAATATTATACCCTATAAATTATAAATATCAATATACGTAAGAGATGTCCTCGGAGTTTCTCTCTCTCTCTCTCTCTCTCATTCGTAATGAACACATCCGACAGAGAACCAAAGCTATCGACATAGCTCAAAGAATTAGCAAGCTCAAGTGATAGTGGGACGGCCGGTTGCATAGTTATCCGATCGGTGCGATGCGACCTCTTTCATACAAGTTTGAACATTACAACCTACTGCTCCCTGTGCATATTATGGTTTTTTTTATACGACCAGGAAGGCAAACGAGCAGTGGGTCACCTGATGGTTAGTGATCACCACTGCGCATGGACAGCCGCAACCCCGGGGGGTTTGCAGATGCGATCAAACATAAATAAAGTTACTGAGGGCAGATGTTGCGCGACGTTCTGCAACTCTTTCCGCACTCTCCTTCTCGCCACGTCCTCTTCTGAGTCGCCGCCTTCCTCCAAATTCAGGTTTCTGATGTTGTTCAATACCTGAAGAAATTCAATTATGTGGGTCAATCCACTTTTTAACCGACTGCAAAAAGGAGAATGTTCTATGTTCCACTGTATTTTTTTTTTCACTGTCACTCGTTGCCATGGAGATGTCCTCTGGGTAGCTGATAAAAAATATGATTTTTTAGGACACCACTCCCCCAAAAGTCAGAGTTTGCAAGCTTAGGAGATGAAGCATGAAGAAATTGGCATATGACTGTCGAAATTCCTAACGTTTGATGGAGTACTGGTGCCTTAGAAAATATTATTTTAGACGAGTTATCCAGGGGACATCTCCATGGCAACGAGTGGCAAAGAACACTGACTACTCGAAAAACTTGATAATGTGAATCAGGTTTCTACAAAAGCAGAGGGCATGTAGTGAGCGGGGCGCGTCGCGTGATACGCGCCCCGCTCGCCGAAACCGAAAACGTATTGGTCCCATGTCTCGAACCTTTTTAGTGATCCTTAGTGAATACTTCGTTGTCGCCGCCTGTACTTTGTCAAATGGGATGTCGTCAATTGCTGTAACAAAAAGAATATATATGTTTATAAATGTTATATATGTTTTTAACGTTGTCACTAAACCGTTCGTATTCCTTCAACAGTTAAGGGAAGCAATAACGGCTTCAGTATAAAAGTTTGCATGTAACGTCCATAGGTAGTTACAATTTGAGTCTTATATCCACAAACTTGCGTGCGAAAGCAACTCATCAAAAAATGTATAAGTACGGCAGCGAGACGTGGACCATGACGCAAAGAGATAGGGAAAGATTGAAGGCGTTCGAGATTTGGTGCTGGCGACGGATGGAGGGGATTAGTTGGGGCGAGAGTCAACAATGATAGAGATTTGGAAAGAGTTGGGAAGGGAAGAAGTATTCTGAATATGGAGGAGACCAGAAGGAAATGGTATTTGATACGACACGACGGTCCGATACTAAAAACTATAGAAGGAAAGGAAGACGGGGAAGCCGAGGCCTGAGTAATTGGATCACATAAATTTTGAGCTACTGACGAATTTAATAAATATAAAATAAAACAATTTAAGTACTATAGCCCACCATCCTCTCATCGACGGATAGCAAGCAGATTTGTAATGAGTCATGAAGGCCTTATTATTATTATTTTATTAAGTCTCGGCGAAAGAATTGCGAAACTTGAGTGGCAGTGGGCGGGGCACATAACTCGCAGAACTGACGGCCGATGGGGTCAGAAGGTTCTCGAATGGCGTCCACAGACCGGGAGACGAGCTGTCGGTAGGCCTTCAACAAAATGGAGCGACGACCAAGTAAAGATCGCGGGACCGCGGCGGATGCGGAAAGCACAAGACCGGTTTGAGTGGAGAGCCTTGGGGGAGGCTTATGTCCAGCAGTGGACGTCTTTCGGCTGACATGATTCAATTCAATTCAAACGATTTATTGCGTTTCATGTTGTACAATAAGGTCTTAATAGTAGATTGTTCAACAAGGGACTAAAACAAGCCATAATGACACGAGATGTTTAGCCACCCGAGCAACGCGAGGGTGGCTATAGTCAGAGTGTCATTATGGTTGTTTAGTCTCGTGTTAAACACTCTGCTTTTCACTTTGAATGAGAGTAAAAAACGACGTTCTATACCAAGCCCAATAGTGGCTCAATACGAGTAAGTAATGGACATAATCGAATAGCAAAAAAAAATATTCCGTGGTTTTTTTTGTAAAATGACGCTTCGAATGCTTGTATATTTAGCCAACAGATTAAAACTTAAAAACTATTTTAAAACTAATTGGACTATCTATACTAATATTATAAAGCTGAAGAGTTTGTTTGTTTGTTTGTTTGAACGCGCTAATCTCCGAAACTACTGGTTCGAATTGAATAATTCTTTTTGTGTTGGATAGTCCAGTTATCGAGGAAGGCTATAGGCTATATAACATTCCGAAACTTTCGAAACCATTCCGAAAATCCCGCAAGAACGGGAACTATGTGGGAAGAACCAAAATTCTGCCGGAAGTCACTATTCCACGCGGACGAAGTCGCGGGCAAAAGCTAGTGCATAATAAAATGAATTCATCCATCCATCAATTAATTCAATATATTCATATTCGTAATCATTAATCGTGTTTCACGAAATTTTTAATATATTTGCACAGTTAGTTGTCTTTTCCACGCCTTAAAAATTGACTATACAATCACTGAAAATGGAAAACCGGCGGGAGTGGATCGTGTGAATCAATTGAATATTTTTTGTGCTTAATGTTGTTTGATGGACAGTAAAAATAGCGAATTATAGAACAAATTTAACGTGTTGGTGCACAGCAAATGAGGGATTCAAGTGAAAATGCGTATTCCCCCTGTTTGTTACACATTAGAAGTCGCCGGCTGTTCCTCGTCGTAGCTCGCCATAAAGTTCATTATCGCTTTACGTAACGGAAGCCATGAGTAGGACAGACAGACTGACGATTTTGACCGTGATAGGACTATTTCATTATTTCAGTAACTTAAATCAGACTTGGCTGTATGGACTTGGTTTCCTTTGCCTATCCCTGAAGGGAAAACAAACATGACTGAAAATGGCAATAATCCTCCATTCACAAACACCGTGATTGGCTGTTTACGCGGGTTTCCAAAGTAAATTAAAAAAAAAATACTTTAATCCCTAGAGATTAATAAGGAGCTTTAGTCCCATTACACAAAGACTAAAGGAACATTTTAAGAGCATGAGAAGTGAAAAGGTAAGTAAGTACAGGTCAAAACATAAGCTCTGTTGCATAGCAATTTGTTAAAACGAAAAATTAATATCATATGTCAATACCTTATTATTTCTAAGTTGTTGATGATGACGATGATGAACTCTCGACAAACAGATTTCAGGGTATGCACACTCACAGAAGGGTGACGGCCGGACTTGCGTGAGCTCGTCCTCGGTGAGCTGCAGGCGGGCGGCCGACTTGGCGTCCTGCAGGCCGTGCAGCGTGCCCAGGACCAGCTGGAAGTCCCCGCAGTGCGGGTGCAGGCGGCGGTAGGCGCGGCTCAGCTTGAAGCAGCCCGACGCCGCGTCCGCGTTGCTCTCCATTATCTTGCGGAGACGCTCGAACAGTGTCTGGAGGGGATAGTATTATCATTATCACCAGATGGCGGATTTTTATGGCAAAAATAAATCAATAGAATTGAAACATTGAAGTTTATCAACTATCAATAAGTTAGACATAATGAAAACGGAATATTGACCATGATTACCTTATAAGTTTGATGAGCTCCCGATATAGCTATCTTACATGTACGTATGTATGTATATCTATTTATTGCACATAAAACAAAAAAAGAAAATAACAGATAACAGAGCGAAAGCAAATGTACAAAGGCGAATTTATCCCTTAAAGGGATCTCTACCAGCCTCAAGGGGTCTACATGTGTGGTAACCAGTGAGCAAATTGTTTTTAGTTTATAGATTTTAGAGTTTATTTAGTGTGCTTACCTGGGCGATGGTGTACAGCAGGCAGTGGCCCGGGGTCCTGCGGCTGAGGTTGAACAGCCCTGTGAACTTGCTCTGCAGCTCTATCAGCAGCTCCGTATGGGTCACTATCAGGATCTGAAAATAAAGCCCCTTATCATTCGCTGATATAGAGGAGAGTGACAGATGGACCTTACTCTAAACTAGCGATACCAGCAGATGTTCGACTCATTGGTAGCATTGTTTTGTAATTGGCTTTTGTTCTAAGTTTTCAAATCATTAAACATTTTATAGTTGGCTTACACCCAAGAGGCATTATATTATAGCCCTCTAGGTTGGCAACACATCTGCAATCCGGCTGTTATTGTGGGTGTCTTTGGGCAGCAGTGATCACTTACCATCAGGTGACCCAATTGCTTATTTTCCTTACTGCTTCTATAAAAAAAAAGTAAGCACACCTTGTGGGGGCTGTCTTCCTTCTTAATCCTGAGGCTCCTAGCTAGCTTTTGAGGTATTGCCTTTGGCTTCGTAGCTAAGGGTATCTGAAACAAGCATATTAAAATATAAAGTAAATCAATTTAAAAATATAATAAGAATAAAAAAATTGCTATTGCTGGAAAATGGTTAAAATACTGAAATAAAGTAATGGAAAATTTTATGCAAAATTCTACTTACATCTGGAACTTCGTCGGGTATGAGCGCCCTTATTTTTAGTTTAGGTATGCCATTGCTGTTCAACCTCTCGACGACTAGCACTGGGTCTAACATCTCGGAAAGTCGTAAATAGCAAGTCTTTTCATTATTTCCGGGCCCATTGACAAAATTCAGAGCCTCGAACTTTCCATTGATGGGACGCGCACACGACTTGACGACTTGCTTAAGGGACCACTGTAAAATAAAAGAGAAATTGAAAATCTCCAAGAAGGCAAGGCATAAAAAGCATTATTTTCACGATGCACGGTTTTCTTTTTTACCTTTGGTGGAAAACCTTCAACAGCAATTACAGACATGTTATTGTATTGTAGACTTGAATTTAAATATTTTCTGCTCGTTTTCAGTCTGAAATTAAGAGAAATTACATTACATTAAAATGCAATAGTCCGGCATCAATATACACAACTTGACAGTAATGACAGGTTCAAACTGCAGTGTTGCCAGATGTGCCCCGGTGCAATTCACCAAGATTTTGGCATCAAATAGCCTAAAATCATTGCTTGAAAATCCCAAAAATTTTGTTATTCCAGTTTCAGGTATTTCTTAGGGCTCTAAGAGTCTAAAAGTGAGAGTAAGAGTAAAAAGTGAGTGTTTCCTTCTTGATTGTCATAGGAAATAATACTTTGGCTTAAACGAGAAAATTTTAAAAACTAGGTTTTATGAATAATTTGGGTTAATCCAGCTAACCGGTTGTTGGACATGCGATAGACTTAAGGTAAGTGTATTTAGGACTGATATTCCAGAAAAGTTATTATTACTGGCAAACGAGCCGTTTTCTTATGTGAGCATTGGGTGGCCCACTGGTGACCGCTTATGTTTGATGTTTTGTGTAGGTATATTTGCGGATTCGGGGTCAGTTCGCTATGGAACACACTTCTTTAGCCAGGCCTAGGGCTGTCAAACTCGACTATCATACCTACCTACGGATTAGTGTCAAACTAAGAATTTGCTAGCGGGACAAAACCGGACTCAAAA
The DNA here is from genome assembly GCA_963691665.1 of Clepsis dumicolana. NCBI lineage: Eukaryota > Metazoa > Arthropoda > Insecta > Lepidoptera > Tortricidae > Clepsis > Clepsis dumicolana. The sequence goes on from OY829529.1 coordinate 3,942,514, forward strand.
TAAATTCATAGGAATAGAAATTGCAATAATCAAATTTGTTTTGGATCAGTCGACTATGGCCCAACATGTTAATTTTAAGATTTTTGATTCGTGTATTTTAAGATTACAAATTCTCACACATTTTAAGAAAACTGAAAACACTATTTAAAATTGAGTTATTAAGTTCTATGTATTTTTCTCGTAGATGTGAAAACGTAAGTCACGAGTTGGCTATAAGTACGTATCTACATTAACATTGTTCCTGGCGTGTCACCCTCTTGTACACCTAAGATCTCATCGTTTCACAATACCGCCGTCATACGTAGAAGGGGTGCTGCCACTCCAAAAAGAAAAAGCGTAAGTGCACGGGGTTTTTCTTTTTGCAGATGTGCATTTTCTATTTATGACGGCAGAATAGTTCTTACACGTAATAGACTTACGTACTTTGTATTTAGTAGTATATTGTAATATGGTAGGATTTTGTATGTGTGTGTGTATTGTATTGTCTCTCGATATTTATAATTATGAACTCACTATGTGTCGATCCCCAGTGAACTATTCCTCTCCACCACTCAAATGTTGACTGGCAGAGATCCCTTAAAGGGATAAGTCCGCCTTTGTACTCAAATGTTATTGTTGTAGCTTGTGTTTTATTCTGTTTTTTGTACAATAAAGTGTTTACTTACTTACTTACTTAATAGAAGCTTTTTCTGGCAGTCTTGCACGTGCAGAATTGTACATAGGGACACACTAAGAAAACTGAAGAGGACAACATCCTGGCACCGCATACGTCTCTTAAATGTCAGGGACACTATTAATAAACTACCTACTTAAGTATTGGACATAGGCCGCCTCTCAGAATCAGAGAGCTTGAGTTATAGTTGAGCTATAGTTTGAATTGAATTGAAAACCTCTCTCACAACAGTCACAACATTGAAGCGCCTCGCAGATATGTGTGTGCCTCACATCATATTCCGAAAAACTCAGAGGTTCGAGACGACGACGCTCGAACCCACGACCCTCTGATCTAGACGCTATAGTTCAAAACACTAGGCAATCAGGGCTTAGCAAAATACAAAATTAGGTAATTTTCTTGACAATCAAAATAAATTTCGTCCCCATAATTGGGCTATCGTATGATATTTGTGTCGCATCCCTAGCCTTGCCCTTTGCGGTGGTATCTTGGCGGTAGTCTTTGAGCTCGTATACACGTACCTAAACACCATAATGGCGTAACTGGTTCAACCTAAAGCCAGTTACAGGCTTACAGGCGTAAAATTAGACATGTGTAGAGTAGGTAGGTATCCACCTCTATAAACGTAAAAATTTAAGTACTTTTAAAGTCCGACCAAACGTATAAAGTACATTTAAATAGGTAATTAGTTTGTGACTGGCACAACAACATACATAAGTGTATTCTTATAAACCATGCCCGAAAACGCTATTTATTGTGAAAAATAGACACTTACCCTTAATTCTTCCAATCGCGTGTCAGGAAGTCTAAGTAGCTATGGTGTTTAGACACGTAGGATAAGCGCATGAGATCTTTTCTAAATGTTGCTGTCCGTACGAAAGGAAACCACTATTACCCTGCCCCCCGACTAGGAAGTGCAAAATTCGAGCTTCGTATCGACCCGTCCCTCTCAAGCTAATATTATTTAACACGAGAATGAGAGGGACGATACGATACAAACTTCGATTTTTGAATTTCGTGGTATGGGGGCTGCTCTTAAGCAGATTTACTTCGCAAAGCAATTTGGATGCAAAGGTGCTAATTTTTGAAAGCATACTTAGACTAGAACAATTGAAAAACTTTTGATTAAATTGGCAATGGTGTTTAGTGCAAACAAATAAACCTTTTATTGCGAAGTAGACTTAAAAATGGCGACTGGATACTGATGGCCATTTCTGGTGACTAAAAGCGACTTCAGGACAGCCTAAAAAACGAAAAATTGCCAAATGTGGTAGCAAAATTGGCCATAGTTTCATTTATTTTGAGGATTTTTTTTTAATTTCCTACAAGAGCCACGTCATATTACGATGCAACAGATAAAGGTAAGACTAAGTATAGCTGTTTGTAAACTACGTTGTCTCTACGATAATATTGTGCAGGATACATTATAATTATTTCAGGCTTTACTTTCATGTTCCCTTGCCCAAATTTAAACGTTATATTATAGACTTCATTAGTGGTTAAGCTTAATTCGTACTTGTCCAATGTTCGTCTTCCTCTTTTCTTATTTACCAATGTGTATTTAGGTAGTAGGTAGAGAATATTGTGATGTGAATCACACATTTTGAAAACGTCATCCACCCAAATTTAATTTATGTATAATTAGCATCTTTAAGTATTAGTTTTGTTAGATTTACATAGCAAAAACAATTTACAATGACATTATATCCAAGCTAAAACTAATTAAACTAAAACTTAAAAGTAAATTAAATCTAAATAAGGCCCCCGTAGCATGGTGCCCAAAAGGCTGGCAGCGTTTCCTCACTGAATAGCGTTGCTGATTTTTTGAGAGAGAAAACTGCCAGCCCTTTGGTCACAAGTTGCATCGACCAAGCGCTTTCGTAACTCTGAAATAAGCTTGTAAGTTTATTACGTTAAATTAAATTACTTATTATTATCATTTTCTGCAAAATACCCTAAAATCTCTCATATTCAGGCGTTAGGAAGGGAAGTCTAAGTTGCTACTTCGTTTCCACAAGGTGACTATTACAAGGTGTCAACCTCGTCATTGTAAACCTCATTTTATTTGACAACCCTATGTGATAACAATTAGGTATACTTTATCACGATACAATAGTATCGTGATAAAGTATAATGTGTATCGTGATAATTTCATACAATGTGTGAAAATTGCGAAAGTTTAAATCAGTGCACAATTAGGTATACTGACAAAATAAAATAAAATAAATAATAGACATGTACATTTTGTTGAACTGAAGTATGGTCCGGTGGACTGAAGTACGTGTCCTATGCCGTTGGGCACAACGATGTTGACTTCGGAGAAAAATAAAGATTTCAGTTTGTTCCGTAACGTGGCCACATTTATTTTCAAAATAAGCACAGCACGTACAGGTCAAGATTCCTTAAATAATTAATAATATGATATAAGGGCACTCGCGAGACACCATACATACATGCAGGAGGTTAGCACAGAGATCGAAGACAATCAAAGGGAAACGGATGTAGACCAAACGTCATCTGTCAAACATTGCGTTATGATATATGCTTAGACTTAACACATTTGAATGTAAAAACACGTAAAAAATTCTTTACTATTAAATTTTTGCACTTGTGTTAAGTATGGTCTCTTTTATAGTGTCCATAATATGGGCACTATTATAGTTGATAAATTCACCTTGCAAAGAAAATTTTATAAAACATGCTGATTTTAGATAAGTAAATTTCGTACTACGTTATAAGAAGACCTTAACTCTTGTCGTATTTTACAATATTGCGGCGATCCGCTCTATTTGCAAAACAAAATACACTTTTTTTAAAATAACCATTTACGACTGGTTTGGCTATGAATCGCAATTTTGTGTCGCCTCGGTGCCTTTTGATATAGCCTAAAAAGCGAAAAATTGCCAAAACTGGCAGCACTGCCAACCGGAACCCAGGCCCTAAACTATGAAGAGTAGTATATTATTGGGCATTCTGGACCACCATTCATTCGATCGGGCGAAAAATTTCGCCCTCACTCATTCGTGGTGATCCAGAAGCCCAATAATACAATGAATTGCACACAACCTACAATCAACCCAAACCCAACGGTAACCAACCTAACAGTAACCTATCAGCATTTGCGTTCAACATAACGCTCAACCTACACCTGAAATCGCATTGGACATTCTGTTTCACCTCGCGTTCAACGCAACAGCAACTCAAACCCAACGGAACCCAACCTAACAGTGACCTATCAGCATTTGCGTTCAACATAACGCTCAACCTACACCTGAAATCGCATTGGGCATTCTGTTTCACCTCTCGTTCAACGCAACGAATACATCAGCCCAACAGCAACTCAAACCTAACGGAACCCAACCTAACAGTAACCTATCAGAATTCACGTTCATCATAACGCTCAACCTACACCTGAAATCGCATTGGGCATCCACCTCTCGTTCGAATGAGCGAAGTTTTGACTCGAGGTTCAACGACAAGCCAACCCGACGGGAATTTATTCAATGTATTTAAATTTCAGTCCAACTCAAGTCTCAACTAATTGACAACCTAACATAGATATGTTTAATAATGTTTGAGCTTAGATAAAGTAAAAGCAAAAGTACACCATGCACACCGGGTTGATCAAGTCCGATATGCACGAGGCCGAAGCCACTGAGCGCTCCTCGGTCTCAAGCCGCAGCCTTTGACTCAGGTTAACTCAGGTGTTTGCACAACTTGTCTGCGAAGCTGATCAGACTCCACAGACAAGATCGGGTCACCCAGGACGCGTCTAGTTCCCGGCATCCACCTACGGATGTATCGCTATGACCGCTTTTTGTGTGCGTGGTGGTTTTGGATGCCTCCCACCGAGGCTTGTATACAACTCATCCGCAAAGCTGATCAGACTCCACAGACAAGGTCGGGTCACCCAGGACGCGTTAGTTCCCGGCATCCGTTTTCGGATGTATCGCTATGACCGCGTTTTATGTACACGGCAAATTGTATGTCGGATTTATTTATATCAACGAATCTCAAAACCATCGTTAGCGCGAGTTAGGTTTAAACTAATTTACGCTGGAATAAAGCACTAAGTAAACATTATTTAAATTACGAAAACATAAAAATGTGTAACTCACTACACTAGTGAAAACCGAAATATGATTTTAAATTGGTATCGCTAAAACTAAGTCAAATAGTGTGATTTAATTGATGTTAATGTAGAACAACTCCATCTGTGAGACCGCGATACTTTATCACACTTTCTAAATAACTTATATCACTTTATCATGTTGACGTAAAAATTGTCTTGCTGACTAGAATATAAAGTTTGATCAGAAACGAGTTGTAAAGTGATATACATGATTATGTACTTAAGTCATTTCAACTCGAAGACATTGTAGTGTAAGTTAGGTACTCGATCAAATTACGTAGCGAGCGCGCTCGCTAAGGTTTATTGTTCTTAACATGCAAATGGACATACGAGTAGGCGGTGATGACATCTATCGAAATTATTCGAAACCATTTGTATTCTATACGAAACCAGTACATCAAAGGTACTTACTTAAATCATTACTTACACCTACTTAGTTCAGTGCTTAACCCACAGACAGCGCTTATGTTAAACTTTGACATCGTGCGCTAGAATTTGTACCTAGATTTTTGTGTGTCTGTCTGTGGTACCATAGCTCCTAAATGAATGAGCCGATTTAAATGCGGTTTTTCATTTAACAGGTTTTCTAACAATGGTTCTTAGACTTGTTTTATCAAAATCGGTTCAACCGTTTCTAAGATATTGACCTTTGAAGCGAAAATGTCTATTGTTTTTCGACTTTTCTAAGTTGGTTAGGTTATCTTATCATAAATGTTAATAATATAGGAATTGTTTATTTTTGTGTTCAAATTGAAAAAGGTTTATACCTGTTTGTACCTGTAACAAGACAATGTTTGTTTTCGTATTAGGAAATAACAATTGTATGTGTATTTATAATTACGATGTAAAGTAGCAAACATTACAGTTAGAACACGTTTTTACCTAAGTTTAAATCTTCGTCTTAGTAGGTGAGGTAAGATGATATTTGGTTGTGTGAGCTAACCAATTACTAACCTTACCCATTAACTTAGTAATTAAGTCGGTTAATACTGAGGCTATTTGAACGATCTGAGGAGGTTTTTTTCCAGTTTCCGTTATAATTTTAACGTACAGAACTGAGCATGAAAATGTTACCAATTAGGTATTAGCCAATTTTATTGCGCAACGTTATCAAGTTGTAATGTGACACACAGTGCGATCGGCGTCTTTTTGCTGACATACAAATGCGGTGCATGTATGAAGCGTGGTTGCGAAATAATATTCATATTATAAAGGTGTAGGGTTGACAATGATCAATGGATAAATTTACAATTAATGGGTACCTCTATTAAATGCGAATATAAATGTTCTTAAAAGAAATAATGATTACTACAATTACTGAAATACTAATATTTAGGTAATTCCTTAATTTAGCTGGTGAGAAATAAATAAATAAAAAATAAATAAGTAAATTAAAAATTAAAAAAGTAAATTAAAAAAAGCTTACAACTCACTCTCGATTAGTTTTTTGGTATCTTGAATACATGCATATGTGGAATACGAAGTAGGCAGATTTACCAACAGACAGATAGACAAATTCATAACGTTCCTCTTTCCATCGCGTCGAGAATTAAATAATGTAAAATAAAGAACTGTTATGTGCACATAAGCATAATACACAATTGTGATTTGGAATGCGACAGCCCTAGTTCATTTAGTAAAATCAGCAAATAATTTCGTTTAAAACTTTTGCGCGGGGCTAATTTGTTCCTTTCCAATTTCGAACGTGACGTGCACAGTGCATCAAGTCTTCTACATCTTCAGCTCAGAGGTTAAGCTGTGCAGAGTTTCTACGTTAGTAAAGTTTATTTGCTTTATACATCGATTAAAATGTAAGTATGTATTTCAACGTACCTAACGCTTTACTTTCCTAACGAAATTAAAACATTTGGTTCATACTGTTTGTAGGGTTCCAACAGGCATTAATATTTTTAATTTCCTTTCAGGTCTGATTCCGAGTTTGAACCCATCACTGTTGCAAACAGCGGAACCGTTCGGTCAAAAGTGGGAAGGTCGGCTGAAAAACGAAAAGCTTCAGCTCCAAACAGGTAGCCATTTTATATTTATTTTCATATTTCATGTTTTTTATTTTGTCAGCTGGGTACATATTTACTTAAATATTGTTTGTCTACTTTTTTCATTTAAAAAAGGTATTTTTTTTTCTTTTTTTATCGATGTATATGGTTATTTTAAATGTCGAGTAATAAAAACATATTTTTTATTTCAGATCTGATTCAGAGGAGAGCGTTGCCGCTGCAGATGTCAGTATCCCAAAAATAAAAAAACCTGCTCAAAAAAGAAAGCCGTCAACCCCAAGGTATTTTTCTTGTAATTTGTTTAATGAATTTCGACGAACTAAGTACAACTGTCTTATTCATTGTTTAATGTCTGTTATGTTTCAGATCTGCTGCACCCAAGAAAAAAGAAACTAAAAACCCGTTTGACGTGTTCGGAATATTTCCTGAAGACGTTGCTGTTAACCATAAGCCTGCTGAGACTGATCCGCTTGATTCATCCATTATAAGCCGGGTACCGAACGGGTCAACAAAACGAGCTTGCACCCTCAACGGAGACTTTTTCTTGGAGCTGCGGGTGTACAACACTGCTGATATTCGCGGTGAGTTACGTCAGGAGCGTTGGAAAAAGGCTCTCGTTACTCTAAAGGCGCAAATCGATGATGAAACTGTTGAATGGGAGGCATTGCAAAAATTTATTAAAAAGATAAATGTACTTTTCAAGGACGCTAACGTCAAATTTTATTCTAACGATACTAAGTACTAATTTAGTAGGTACTTTTTTGATTTTAACAGATACTGCAGGTTGTCTCTTTTTATTACTTATTTGAATAAAATTTAAACTGCATCAAATTGTGTATCAAGTAATTTTTAATAAATGTTTTTAATAAATGTTAACGATTTATTATGAAACCATAATTTAAACGCTTTTAACGATATTACTTTAAGGGCGCAAATCGATGATAAAACTGTTGAATGGAGGGCATAGCAAAAATTTGTTAAAAAGATAAATGTACTTTTCAAGGACGCTAACGTCAAATTTATTGTAACGATACTAAGTAAGTACTAATTTAGTACTTTTTATTTTTGCTTTTAACGGATACTGCAGGTTGTCTCTTTTTATTATTTGATTAAAATTGAAACTATCAAATTGTGTATTTAACATATAAAACCAGGATTACAGCTTAAGCAAAGTCGCTACATAAAACATGCCCTTTTGCACTCAGTGTTCAATTACAGTAGAAAGCAGGAAGTGGGTAGGGCACCTTAGAAGTAATAAGCATAGAAAAAATTCGGGTGTAAATTTAAACGATGAGGTTGTTGAAATTTCGTCTGCTTTTAAAGGTCGCATAGCATCTTATAGAATAATGGCAACTGATGAGCTGAAGTCTTGTTTACCTGAATCATTTTTGATTACAGTAAAACCTAAAATGCAAAAAATTTTGGAAAATTCGCTTAAAAAACATGTGTCCCTCAAAGTAAATTTCGAATATTTTGGCGATTTTCTTTTGTTTAAAGATGACAAGCAGGAAATGAAATCTTTTGCAACGAAAAATTTTCCTATACATCAAAATTATCAATTCGAAGAGCTTTTAAACACAATAATTATTAGTATACAGAAAAAAATCGAAGAATTTCAGGAGCGCGATTCTGGTTGGACTTTCTTATCTAATTTGTATTTAGAAGTTAACATAAATAAGTATGAACCATTGAAAGCGTCATCTTACATAGACTTACCTAAGATAATAAAAAATAAAAAAGCTTGCATTAATATTCAAAATCATGATAATTATTGTTTTCTCTGGTGTGTTGTTGCTGCTCTTTACCCATGTCAAAACCATCGCGAGCGTCTATCATCTTATCCTCATTTTAAAGACGTATTAAAACTTGATAATATGTGTTTCCCTGTCACTTTAGCCGATATCATTACGTTTGAGCATCACAATATTGATATCAGTATTAACGTATATTCTTTAAAAAACAACCGAACTCTTGTAGGACCTCTATACAGATCGCAATATAAAAGGAAACATCGAATCAATTTACTTTTAATCGAACGCGGTAATAAGTCGCATTATGTTTTGATTACTAATTTACCGCGTCTTGCTCGCGGTCAGATTACCAAACATCATGCTAAGCTTTATTTCTGCGAAGACTGTCTGATATTTTTTCAAACTGAACACGGTTTCAATAGTCACGTTTGTAGTGGGGTTGCTACGGTACTTCCGGAGAAAGGCACCTATCTCGAATTTAAGCATTTTGAACGAAAACAAGACGTTCCATTTGTCGTGTATGCTGACTTTGAGACAATCCTTAAACCCTATCAGAACTGTGAACCTAACACTGACAGTAGTTTTACTACAAATAAACAAATACATTTACCAGCCGCTTTCGCGTACCATATAATTTGCTCTTATGATGAGCAACTTAATCGTTTTGTTCAATACCGAGGGCCAGATTGTGCTCAGAAATTCGTAGATTATTTATATAGACATATTAAAGACATCCATAACGTTTTAGAAAAAGAAATTCCCATGATATTTACTGTAGAAGATTCTTTAGCTCATGAACGTGCCAAAAATTGTCATATGTGTAAAGGTTTATTGTTTGCAGACAAAGTAAGAGATCACTGTCATCTAACGGGCCGTTATCGCGGTGCCGCGCACCAGTACTGCAATCTGCGCTTTCGCGTTCCTAAATTGGTCCCTGTTTTCTTTCATAACTTAGCAGGTTACGATTGTCATTTGTTTATACAGGAACTTAGTAAATGTTCAGGGCCTGTGAAAGTAATCCCAAAAAATAAAGAAAATTATATTTCGTTCACTAAGTTTTTGTGGATTTCAGATCAAAAGTATGCACAAATTCGATTTGTAGACTCTTTTAAATTTTTAGGAACAAGCTTGGAAAAATTAGCGAATGGTTTACATAAAGATGATTTTATTCACTTGAACAAGTTTTATCCTGAAACTAAAAAAAATAAATTATTAACTCGCAAAGGTATTTATCCTTACGATTATATGTCGAGCTGGGATAAGTTTACAGAGACCGAGCTTCCATCACAGAACTTGTTTTTTAATTCTCTTTCCAACGAACAAATAAGCGATTCAGATTACGCACATGCGCAATCTGTATGGTCCGAATTTAAAATCAAAGATATGGGAGAATATACTGATCTTTACCTAAAAACTGATGTGTTGCTTTTATCAGATATTTTTGAGAACTTTCGGTTCATTTGCAAGTTAAATTATCATTTAGATCCGGCATTCTATTTAACTGCTCCAAGCTTATCGTTTGATGCTATGTTATTAAAAACCGGAGTTAAGCTTGAATTGATATCCGAATTAGAAATAATTCGACTCATACAAAAAGGAATAAGAGGTGGTATTTGCATGTGTTCGACCAGATATGCTCAGGCTAATAATAAGTACATGGAAACTTATGACATGAATAAACCAGACTCGTTTTTAGTATATATCGATTGCAATAACTTATATGGTTACAGTATGTGTCAATCGTTGCCCATGTCTAATTTTAGTTTTCTAGATCATCATGAAATTGCCCAACTAGATATTTTGTCTGTCGAAGATGATGCTCCATTTGGATTTATTCTGGAAGTTGACTTGCTATATCCGGAAAATTTACACCATAACCATAACGACTATCCATTTTGCGCACAAAAATTTATTCCTCCAGGAGGAAAAACGACCAAATTGATCCCAAATTTATATAACAAATACGAATACGTCATTCATTACGTCCATCTGAAAACATGTTTACGCAACGGCTTAACTCTTGATAAAATCCATCGCGTTATAAGGTTTCGTCAAAGTCCATTCTTAAAACAGTATATTCATTTAAATACAGAACTGAGAAAAAAAGCTACTACTCCTTTCCAACAAGACCTTTTTAAATTAATGAATAACTCAGTTTTTGGGAAAACTCTTGAAGACAGTGAGCGGCGAGTTGACGTCAAATTAGTAAATAAGTGGCACGACCGTCAAAACAAAACAAAAAAGTTTACTTGTGCTAACAAATTAATTGCCAAACCGAATTTCCATAGTGCAACAGTGTTGTCTGAAAATTTGGTTGTCGTACAAATGAAGCCTGAAAAAGTAATTTTAGATAAACCAATCTACGTAGGATTCTCTGTATTAGAACTTTCTAAAAGTCATATGTACCAATTTCACTACACGGTAATAAAAAAACACTACCAAGATCAAGTTACTCTGTGCTACACTGATACCGACAGTTTTATTTACAAAATCGAAACTGCAGACTTTTACAGCGATTTAAAAAATATTTTTTTAAACTTTTTTGACACAAGCAATTATAACCCTGTAAATGATTTGCAAATACCTTTACGTAACAAGAAGATTCCTGGGTTATTCAAAGATGAGTTAGGAGGAGAACTTATTACCGAGTTTATAGGGTTACGTTCTAAACTATACTGTATCAAAAGTGATAAATCTCTTATCAAAAAGGCTAAAGGAATAAAAAAACCAGCAGTTCAAGAGTTAACATTAAATGATTATCGGGATGTGTTATTCAATGATAAAATAGTTCGGAAAAAACACATATTATTTAAATCGATTAGGCACGAGATCTTCACTCAATCTGTCAATAAAGTTGCTTTATCTAACAAAGACGATAAACGACATATATTATCAGACAAAATTTCAACCAAATCTTGGGGACATGAGTCTATTTTCTAGTACAGTAGTTATCTAAGCGACCTTTCCTCGAGCTGTAATTTTATTTCGTAGGCACCCAATGGGTAATAAAAAATTAGAATGTGTTTAATAAAATAAAATACGTTGAGTACTTACGTTATTGTAAAATTATAATTATGTATGTTGTAGGGTCAGCGTCAAAAGCCGCTCATCACTTTTGTACCTTTTCGCTCTACGACCAGATGAGCGACTTTTGACGCTGACTATACCAAATAAGTAGATTATCATTAAGTACTTTATTTTTTATAATTACACATTGATTTGTAAATTGTATGGTTTGTTCTTTTTTTTTAATAAATAAATATGAAGTGTTATTAACATTTGTTTTCTTTTTTTCTTTCACCCACCTAAGTATATATAGACTGCGAGGATACCGACTGAAAACACATTTTACTTGAGTTGAAATTGAGTTTTCTCGCTTCGGAGGTTTCCTGACGATGTTTTCCGTCATCAAAAAGCTCAGGGCTCAGGCTTAATTTTAAATGTAATATTTTGATAATGGTAAGTAAAATCATGTTCTGTTGAACAGGCAAATAATACCTATCCTCGTTTATTGCATTGGGTATCAATTAAAACATGTCCTTACGTGTCTTAAGCAGCGCGGCGGCATGCAGCCCGTGCTAAGGTAATTTGCTGACACGTGAAATATACCTATTCACATTTATTGCATTTGGTACCAATTATAACAAGTCCTTACGTGTCGTTGTAATTTGATCGGCATTAAGCAGCGCGGCGGTATGCACCGCATGCTCCGAAGCGCGTGTTAATTTAATTTGCTGACGCATGAAATTACTGTAATTATAAATAGCGGCTGTTATAGTAAGTTATCATTCTGCACTCTACATTCATAACTGAGTAAAGTCGTTCCAAAGTTTTGAAAATTAAGACGAGCTGATCCATTCCCGATTCGGTAAGTAAAATTGGCATTATTTAATATTTATTCGTATTATTTTGTTGCTATTATTGTTTTGTAAGCGTATGAAAATGCTCATATGTGTTGCCAGATGCGTTTATTTATTTGATTTCTTTTGTTTCAGAATATGGAAGGAACGCAAGACACTCAAATCATGTTTTCGCAATATGCACAGGGTCCATTAGGATTCCGAGAAGATGAAGAAGAAGAAGAAGTCAGTGAATTTGTAAAAAAAATTGCAAGTGCCAAAACGAAAACCAAGTCTAGTAAACCAAAACTAAGGCTAAACAAAGTGGTAAAGAGAAGTGTACGAGGTCACCCGCCGTCGTTCGTTATAAACAATGAAGCAACTAAGGGGAACAGACTTGTCAAAATCCAAATAATTAACATAAGTGACTCCGCGCCGGATCAAAACGACGAAACCGGTGAAAACGTTATGCTCAGTGCGCAGTATGTGGCAAGTGACGGATACGATGAGATAATAGACAGTACAGAAAGTGTAATAAATAAGATATCCAAGAAGTTGTGCGGATATAGTGTTAGTTATTAATGTTTTTACTGTTTTTGTATATAATTTTGAAAATAAATATGGTCAACAATTTTCTTGTTTTATTCCTTTGATTAAGCGATACGTCAACAGGAAAGATTTTTTTTGTAAGTATGTCAATAAAGCAATAATTCAAACGAAAATAAAATTATCATGATTAAATGCACAAGAAAAATCTTTTCAGTAAATATCGCTTAAATAGATTAACACTATTATTAGCCACAGGTATGAATCGTTATCATTTATTTCATATTTTTAAACAAACAAATTCAATTATTTAAAAATGGGTTAATATAAAAAGTCTTCGTTCAAAATAAATGATAACTAATTTTGACTGGGTTAAAAAATAAAAAAATGATTAAACGTAAATATTTATTTTTGAAAATTAGGTATAATTTATTACAATGTTAAATATGCATAATATCGAAATAATATTTTTTAAGACATATAACGTTTTTTAAGGCACAAGCTTTTTTATGATGTAGACAATTATAAGAGCTGTTGTCGATACAATACTTTTTATACATTAATTGAAAATTAGAACAACCTTTCTCTCCCAAGTCTATTACAGTACAATCAGCACATAAATCATTAATCCACTTAATTTTTTCAAAACCTTTTACATATATTTTTTTGCCTTCCAAGAAATTATGAATCATTCTCTTAAATTCTCTGTGGTCGATATACCCCTCACGCCACATAATGCCAAGGTTTCTCTCTATCCATTTCACATGCCTTTTTTCGTTTTCTGATAACGTAGAAAATGAATATGGAGGTTTTATTAAATACGCCTGCGTGTGTTCATAGGTACTGTATGCAAATTCTTTAATAATAAATTCATTTTTAGATGATTTAAACCCCTGAACATCTACGAATAGATGGTCTAGTTTCATGATATCTTCTTTGTTATATTGGTCAACGGCTTATATTCTATAATACTATCATTCAAAATAAGACAATAAGCCGCGGTATTGTCAGGGATATCTGTGTCACACTCTAATTCAATCCGCACATCGACTGAACCCGTTTTTAAGGTTTCATTTTGACGAGAACAGTCGATAACAAACAGAGGTGCTTTATTTATAAAGTCTTGTGGATTCAACAACGGTGCTTGGCTGCGGTTATAATAAGACTGTTGGAATTTAGCGTACTGTTCATATAATATAGCAAATTTTTGAGCCGAGAAACTGACATTCAAGTTTTCATAAGGAAAATAATTTGAATTTAAAAAAACTTTAACGTCACGCAAATTACAATGATCAAAACGCGATATATCTTTATCAGCAACATTTTTCCTGTTTGTTTTTAATCCAATTATAACATATCGAGGTTTTTCAACTTGAGACGAAGTTTTGACGGCCCAAGAATGTTTTGATGTTTTAGGTAAAAGCGGGTATTCGTACAGATCCCAGTTCCTAAATGCTACCTGAATAGCTCGATCTCTTTCCAAATATTTAAGCAAACTTAATCTTTCACGATCAGAAACCTTAATGTGCGGCATGCGCCATACTATTTTAGATATAGTTATGTTACCTATATACTCATTTGTGTTCAGTTTTACGCTATTTAAATTAGTATTGGATCGTAAAAGAATAAGTTCATGCTTACAGTTAATAATAATTTTGTTATAATCCTCTGCGAAGCCAAGAATCTTATTTAAAGGAATTGACACAGAAAATGATCCATGCGTAATTTTTGTGCCATCAACATCCCAGCCCCATAACTTTGACATCGATGATTCAAGTTCATTCATCGACACAAGAGATTTTATTGTTGTTGTGACCCCAGCGTTTTTAATTTTATCTATTTCAATCCCATTCAGCTCATATCGAATATCTTGAAATAAATGAAGTATAGGGTTATTTGTAAAATGAACACTGGACACCTTCGCTTTTGTTTCTCTGTTGAATACTTCTATAGTACCCTCTATGTATAAAGTACTCGCTGATGGTAATACGTATAGATCTTGCTGGTTGATAGGTATACGGATTTCATCATTTAAATTGAAACTTGTTACGTACGGTTTATACGAATGATATTCGAAACTTTCAATCGTGCTATCAAAGCTAAAGGAGTCTGATAAGTTTAGTATACTCATTTTAATAATCCTATGTTTTTTAAAAACTGTTTGTTTTCCTTCGTTAGTTGTCCTTTAGGTCTTCTTTTCTTGATAGCACAATGAGCACTAACGGCTTTGCTGTTTGAGACCGTACATTTATTAAAGTCTATCATTTTTTTCTGAGATGTAAATATATCTGAATCTCTTCGCCACGTAAATTCACTAAATTATCGTTTATATCCAGTATTCTTATTATAAGAGCGTTTAAGCTGTTTTGAGTAACAGGAAAATATATAACATTTTTAGGTGTTTCTATAATCCGGTAACCAGGCGGTACATTTGGCACAAATTCATGAATTATATGACTAGGTTTTCCGTTTATAAATGACCCGCTCACGATGTCACATTCAACTCGTACTATAGTTGTAGACAGAATGGACACGGGAAAAGGGGACTCAGTTAATATATTCGCCTGAACTGTTTCTTCTCCAAAACCAAGTAACTTACCAATCGAATTTGGTTTTTTAAAATAGACGTTTTTGGAACACAATATAGATGTTTTTAGCGTATTATTATTGCATGTCAGTGTAAAGGTGCAACCTTGGAGATGTCTTTTAAGATAATCATCAAGATCTTGAAGTTCATATGACCCTTCAGGAATTTCTACTACTTCGTTATCACCATAATAAAACTTATTATTTCGGTTGTCAATATTAGGTATCGAGTTAAATGTCGACAAGTATAGCAACCCGCATTCATATTCACCATCTAGTTGAAGAGCTGGCGAGTGATTCGTAATCAGGGTAGAGGAGGATCCCGTTATGGACAAAGTGAAAGACATCGTGAGAATGAGAAGCTATTTATTGTTCAGAGATATTTAAACGGTTATTCCAATATTTTTTTAAATATTTTAAACATAAATGTCCGCAATTAACAGTATCGAATTTTTGATAAATATTATAATTGTATGAAATATTATAATTTTTCAAATATTTTATTAATTCTAGCGGCGGTTGAAGATCACCATAACTATTAAAATATTCACAATGATTATTATCTTTGACATAGGCTACCCAGTGAGTCCCTTGGTTTTTAGAACTATCTAAATTTACGATTGCACATTCTACTCTTTTTGGACGGTTTGGCAATTTGTCTCTCATGTAAACACCACGAAAATAAGGAATATCTGTTGAATGTTTTAAAATATCAACATTTGTAAGAGCACGTCTGGGTAGCCTTTTATTTAGTTTTTTAATCGTTTTAAACACAAACCCTTTCCATTTCTATACTGTTTAATGTACAACCCTTTACCTAATGCAATAGATTCCATCATTTTATTATGACGTTCTGATTCGGATAAGCTCTTTTTTGCAGCTTTGTAGTCACCAACAGCTTTAGCGATCCCAGCAGCTCCTCCTGCCAATGACCCTAACGCAGAAAGTCCCGCGAAAATAGGTATTAGTGGCAATATACCTCCAGTTTTAGGAATCGGTATTAATCGAGGAACTCTCATTTTACTCGTATTGTTATTAAGAAATACTTTACTCGCTGCAGCAAAAGCTCGACTGACTGCAGTGCCTTCTTTTTTAGATTTGTTTTTTTTCAATTCGGTACGTATCTTAGAAACAAAATGCTTAAATGATTTTATCCCTGCACCAGCTTTCATTTTAGATTTCATCACTTTGCTAACTATCCAAGACGCAAGTTTTTCTCCTTTTCCAACACCTTTTGACTTCAATCTTTGTTTAGCCATTTTATAGAGTTCAAAATCTGCACGATGTCGGTCTGTTAGGTCAGAATATTTATCGTATGCTATATCGTGTTGCATACACGCGTTGTCCAATTCATTAACTCCTTTATCACCTCTTTGCAATCGCTTATGCAATTTTGTGCCTGGTCCGCAATAATTGTAGCCAGGTAAGTGCAGTTCAAACGGTAAGTGATTAATAATACTGTTTAGAAGTCCTCTTCCTTTCATATCCCAAAAGTTAATGACTTAGCGCGAGAAAGTTTTTAAATATATTTATACAATGGCATTTCTGTCGATCCAGCTGTTTTCGCTATCGTTAAGTCCTAACCACTTAACATACAATTTTTTCCCTCTTTTTTTGATTACCTTTTCGATGAGGTAAACGTCTGGATACTTAGTTTTTTGCAGTTCTTGTTCATAAAATGTACCGAGTATTGAGTTTTTTCGTTGGTCTTCAATATGGTAAGTAACAGGACGAGTGTGATTCACCTTTTTAATAGTAAATAGCTCAGTTGACCAATTAGGCGTATAACCTTTATGAAAGACGCTTTTGTACTTGCTTATACGCACATGATCTCCTACATTAAAAATATTTAATTTAAAACGCCGATTGGATTGTGATTTATCTATGTTTTTCTTTACTTCGGCTTCATTATTAAAATTCACCTCATTTGGGCTAAATTTTGTTGTGCTATGCACAGTTTGATTATAAGATTGAACTATCTCATCGAAAGGTTTTCCAAGCCATTTGTAGTTCCCGATGAAACTGAAATATTTGTAAAGTTTGTTCTTGAGCGTTTTTATTACCCTTTCAACAATAGACGCCTTTTTAACTGAATACGTGGAATAATGATTTATTTTTAAGGATTTCACATAACAATCGAATTGATCATTGTAAAATTCTTTTCCAAAGTCTGTCTGTAAGTTTCTAGGTATTCGTTTGGTCGACTTGATAATTAGTTCAAATGCATTTTTTACTTCTGTTTTAGTTTTAGATTTCGTAGGAATACACCACGTGTACTTTGAAAATGTATCAATAACAACTAAAATGTATTTATATCCCTTATTTACAGTATGTAAATTCTGTAAGTCAATTAAATCTGCTTGCCACAAATCATCAATTCCTTTTAATATAACTGCGCGACGCTTGAAATTTTTTCGGGCCGATCTATGGATTTCATTCACGACTTGTTCTTTTGTCATCTTTGAAATTACTTAAAATATTGTCTATGTCCCTTTTTGTATAAAAGTTTATTTTCAACTGATTTGCAAGCTGATGAATTTGAGAATTTATAGTTTTAAATAAAGAATCTAGATGCTTCTTCTCGTAAGTGTCCTGGACGAGCTGATCGACATATTGCTTATTAGCTGCATCATTGGGTGTCAAAGGATCCGCTACCCCCTTTAATCGCGATGATTGTAGATCGAAATCGCCATCATCAGAACGCAGCAAAGTTTTATTGTTAAGTTCAAAAACTTCACATACACGCAAACGTTTATGAACATGATGACCGAATTTGTCTATGTTCATTTCACTTCTTATTTTTATGCACTTATGTATCATCAAATTTCGGCTTCGACTGATGGTAAAAGTAAAATACCAGTTTTATATATCATTGATTAACCAAGCCCGCTTCACGAAGTTCTTCTACAATTGATATTATTTCATTGTCTAATCCTGTGTTACCGGCATCACGGGAAGCAATGAGTAATTTCAATCTTTCAACTAATTCGTTTGGATTATCCCAATAGACATATGAAACATCTCTTTTAACTTTTTTCATTGTTGGTAGTCCTTTGCCGTAAGTACATAAATCTTCGCTTATTGAACGTTGTTTCGATAATTTGAAAAGCGGTTTTATAATGTATAAATATTTCTGACCTTTGTTACTTTTTATTGGTTTATTGGGATCAAAATCTCGTCTATGGACATTCGTTTCTAGTAGCAACATTTTATAATAACGTTTATCGTCTTCAGTTATGATACCTAAATCAGGCAACTTCTTAAATAACAAATCATATAAACCTGGTGTTAAATTGTAAGTACGTCCATTTACTTTGAGTTTTTCGCCACTAACGGAAACTAAACAAGATCCTAACATAAGCTTATCGCGTTCTGTTCGTATGCCAAAAGGAATGTCCAAGTCGGTGTTGTATTGTTTTTTGCCATGCAGGGTCTTCGCGAGGAGATGCATATGAACCGGTAGTCTTAAATGAAGTATCATTTGTTGATTCCAAGACATCATTGTTGTCACTTTCACATAACATGTCATCATCACCATCTTGTCTGTTTTCGTCTCTATTTGATACCTCATCATCATTATTTGAAGTCGTTTCGGAAAAATTTCGTACGATTGTTTGATTATTAATACTACTTCTCTTCCCTTCATTAGGACTAAATTTTAATGTTTTTGGCGCCTTTTGCCACTTAAATATGTCTTCATCAAAATCGGTTTCATTAGTGTTATAGTATTTATTGTCGTTACTTTTAACCATTTCATTAAGCGGGTCTGTTATTGGTTTAAAGACTGATTCCAAAATCATATTGTTGTTATTTTTCATATCACGAAGTAGTTTAACCTTCTTTTTGACAGCATCGGCAGACTGAAGTACTTTTTCTTTTAAAGTTTTCTCGGTGTTTATTTTATGATTCATGTCTGATCTCGATGGATTCCCATGATGCAATAAAAGTTTCTTGAAAATGAAACTGGTTAAGTAACACGGTTAATCCAAAACGATAAATGTATCAAATCCCATTCTATAACATCCTGAATTTCTAGCACAGTCCTTGTTTACAACCAAGTAGCTAAAAGGTACGCTCCATATTTTTGCACACATTTCCCGAAACTGTGACCAAGACATATCAGTTCCAACGTGCTCGTCATAAACATGACGTAAATTAACTTCATCTTGTTTAAAAAGGATGATTAAGTTAGCATTGTCCCTTATTAATTGTTTAGGTATTTTACTGTAAGTTTGATTTAAGTAGAAGCTGTCAATATTTTTATGCCTTCCCATTGCAAAGTAATCCCTTATATTATTTTGATTTTCGCATGCAACATCATCAAATATGATAATTGAATTGTTCTCAGCTTCATGCGGGCTTAGTATTTCATCATTTTCGCGATATTTTTGAAATTTAACTGATGGAACCAACATCAATATTTTTTCTAAAAACTGGTACATCGGTTGGAAAAGTGTTTTTGAATATACGTAAATATTTTGAAAGCGTAGTCCTTGTTCATGTAGTAGAAGAGAGACAATTAAATTAGTTTTACCGCAATTAGAAGGACCGCAAATTATACAGCGAATTGTGTCGGGTAAAAGTTCACCGTGACGAAAACTACGATTGTTGCGATCTGAACAAACAACCTCCAACTGCAAGCTCTGAGCTTGTTTTACAAACTTCATATCTGTTCAAGATCAATTCAACCAATGCGCGCGTGTTGCAAGCATGGAATGCTTATTCAAAATGAGCAGAAGAGCAGATGGTTAACGTTAAACCTCGAGTGTGAGCAAATTCTGTTAGGTTGGGTTCCGTTGGGTTTGAGTTGCTGTTGGGCTGATGTATTCGTTGCGTTGATCGAGAGGTGAAACAGAATGCCCAATGCGATTTCAGGTGTAGGTTGAGCGTTATGTTGAACGCAAATGCTGATAGGTTACTGTTAGGTTGGTTACCGTTGGGTTTGGGTTGATTGTAGGTTGTGTGCAATTCATTGTATTATTGGGCTTCTGGATCACCACGAATGAGTGAGGGCGAAAT